>JBBMOC010000030.1:241485-481949 GCA_037975185.1 Centropyge bicolor
TTCCTGCTCCTGTGCTGTTTTAATAATAAGCTCACACCAGTGCCCTTACATAAAAAGTAGTATTAGATTCAGAGTATTACTCTTCCATTACATCTCATACCTCCACATTCTTCTTCTTCTCCGCTCCCTTCATCTGTTTCCATTATCTCTCCCTGGAGTACTCGCCTTTTCCTCCAATCTGCCTGTTTTCACCCCTTTTTCCTTCTTCATCTCACCCCCCCCCCTCCCCCATCCCCTCTCCTCAACACAGCCACAAAAAAAACCTGTGTGCAAAAATGTATAACCTGGTTTTTCAAATTATTTCTGAAACATATTTCTTTGAGCTCAATAGAAGTTCTGCAGGAGATATAATAGAACAGTGTGTGTGTGCATGAGTGTGTGTGTATATGCACATTTACACACAGACCTATAGTATAGACATACCTATTTGGGCATAAATGCAGACTGTTTTGCATGAGCACACAGATGCCCACACACACACACACACACACACACACAGAGAGAGAGAGAGAGAGAGAGAGAGAGAGAGAGAGAGAGAGAGAGAGAGAGAGAGAGAGAGACTTCCTGCTCCATTCATTTATGCCTCCTTTTGTCCCTCCTTTAGCTCAATGTCAATAAAAGTCGGGACAACACACACACATCCCCACACAAACAAGTACACACACGCACACACACACACACACACACAGACACACACACACATACTGACCATGTCCTGCATTACTCAATCATTCTCCCTCACACACACAGGCCTGAAAGTGGAGGGACTGGGCATCACATTAGAAATCCATTTAACTTCACCACATGTCTTATTCCATTCACATTGTGTGTGTGTGTGTGTGTGTGTGTGTGTGTGTGTGTGTGTGCGTGTGTGTGTGTGTACATTGTGTGCACATAATGTGTTTAGATTAAAGTACACATGTTTCTGTGCAAATGTATAATTGATTTGTGGTTGTTAGTGTGTGTGTGTGTGCACATATCCATCTATATCTACATCCATTTTACATGTGCAGGGATGCAACATGCAGTTTTGATTTTGGTGTGTGTGTGTGTGTGTGTGTGTGTGGTGCATTTCTATTCATGCCAGCGAGCTCCCATGTGTATGTAGAGGAGGAGTGATAGAGGAGAAAAGTATAGATGGAGGAGAGGAGATTTCACAATCAGCACACACATGCGCGCACACACACACACGCACGCACACACACACACACACACACACACACACACACACACACACACACACACACACACACACAGGTATTATTCACCAGTTCCTATTAAACTAAGTGCAATAATAAATACGCTCTGTTGCAGAATTATTCATGTGTCTGTCCTCCCCTGGTCGGAGCGGTTCATGTAGGAGGAGAAAGGGGCAGAGGGAGGAAGGGAGGATAATCACAGAAAGAAGAAAGGATGGCAGCAGGTCAGCCCGGAGCCAAAGACGATGACTGACAGCTCGGAGGTTATTAGTTCAGTCTGAGGCTGCGGTGACTGGAACGAAGAAATGTAAACACCTGAAATTGCCTTTGACCTGATACTTGCTTCTCTCATCCAACTAGCAGATGAAACACAGTGCATCATACACTCCTTCAGTTCTGCTGTGGTTCTGGACAAACCTTCATCACATAGACAATGAACTCTAATTTGCCAGTATCTGAAATCTAAAGGGGCAGTGCCTCTATGAAGTTGGAGGAAGTGGCTGTTTTAATTCAATTTCATCTCATCTTATTTTCCCTGTTTTTGTGATTTTATTATAAATGTTATGATTATCAGTTCCTATCCATTGTACTATATAAGTACAATTTAGTATTGCTAATTAGTAGTATTAGTCTACTTAGTCCAATCACCGATCATCACAGAAAACAGCAAGTCTGTGTAGGAAATACTGCTACAACTACTGCAGTTTATATTCAGCTGTGAATGTACGATACACATATGAGAGCAGTTATCTTGTTGCTGTCAGAGGGGTCAGCGACAGGGTCAGAGATCTGATCTCCGACTGCAGTCGCGATGAATCACTACAGTATGTCACCACATTTGTTTCTGTCTTGAAAACACATCTTTCTTCTTTTCCACAGTAAAATGTGGACAAGCATCAAGCTATTAAAGAAATGGCCAAAAAGTTTTACATCTACAAATCACGCTAAAACTTAAATAAGCATTTCATTTATTTTTTTCGAGCAAAATTAGCATTTTTTTGGATGCAAGTTCAATATCCACTTTTTTTTTTTTTTTTTTTTTAGCTCTGGTTTGGTCTCTATGGAGCCCCTTAGGGGACATGGGGGGAAATTTTTGAAAACATTAAGAGCATGTTCTTCCGGGAATGACAATAGACACAACAATGGAGTGGGAGAGTGAAGTTCATTGAGTTTGTATGTACCGGTGTTGATTTTTTTGTGTTCAACGTTCGCAAAAAGGGAGACATGGAGGACGATTTGGAGCGTTTCCTGCATCTGAGAGAAGTCCCAAAAGAGGACATTATGCGGATGAAGCATACCCTTTCCGACGAGAAAGTCCTCTGTGCCTAGTACTGTTTTAATATCTTTGTATTTTAGGCCAAAGTCAAAATAAAACTCAATAAACTTCTCCCACACAACAGACACAACAATGGTGTCTGTTGTGTTCTGACCACAGATGACCCGGAAAAACATGCTCTTAAATTAAACCATAAGTTTTGCAAGATCTCACAAAACTTTTGCGAGATCTCGCAAAATTAATCTTTTTTTTTTTAACCCTTCAAAAAAAAATTCCCCCATGTCCCCACAGGGGCTCCGTAGGTCTCCACTAACGCTTAAGGAAATGTGTCTCTTTATCTGCTAATTGCCCCACTCACTAGTTCCTAACTTTTACCACCATGCTGCCTGTTGCTTCTGGAAAACCAAATCAATACGCTGAAAAATGCCAAAACACCCCAGAGAGCTGGAGAGAACTACAGAATCTCTTGATAATTCTCTTTTGAGTTGCTTTTTTTAAATTAACCATTTTATGTTATCCATAATCATTAGTTCCATTGTCCATATGAAAATACTGATCAGGGGGCACCTTTAAGAACATGCGAGTCAGTGTCGGTCCAGTACAATGTGGAATATCTAATAACTTCAGCCTGCACGGTTTAACTCACCACACACCAGTGCACAACAACAGAGTCACAGCCTCACATAGATGCTTCCCGGTCCCTGTGGCAGCTGATGAATAATTACAAGCTGTTTTCATAAATAAACTATAAAAGATGCTAAGGGGAAACATTTGCTGTAAGGTCGCGAAACGAGGACGAGCAGCCTTGATATTCTGCTACTGAAAAGATCATCCCACTATTTTTATTGATCTCTGTGGGCTTTTCTCATCCCTCCTAGTCTCGCTTTTTAACCCCCCACCCCTCCCCACCCCTGCATCCTCACGGCGGGTTCAGGTGCAGGTTGATCCTACGACAGGTGTGAGCCCAGGTCGCTCTGCTCAAATCTGTCACTGTAAGCCCTCCCTTCACCTTTCCCAGCATGCCGTTATGACGTCTCGATATTCCGGCGGTAAACTTTGCTCAAGTAATTTTGCTTCAAAGATACGAGGCCGTGACCAATTTTTTCTTACTCGCCTCGGATTCCCTTCTCGACGATCGCAATTACACACAGATTTAATTAATGTGGGAACAGGAAGGGAGGAGCAGGGGGGGGTCTTTGAACTGTATATTTGGAGTGTATGGAGAAAGGAAAAAGGAGAAGGAGTGAGAGATTACTGAGCAAAGGCAGAATGAGTTATTTTAGATGGCAAATGTGTGCCAGAGCTTAGGCCAAAAATCTCCGGTGGATCCGTAATATGTCAGTCTTTCTCCTGTCAGCTCCTTTATCCATCTGGCCCTTCTGTCTAATCTTCCTCTTGTTGGAAGTTTAATGTGTCCCACTCGCCCCTCTCCGTCTCACGTGCCTTTTGTCGGCCTGCCTTCCTCCAACGACCCTCGGGGGATGGTAGCTTCCCTCCCTCTCCTCCTGCTCCTTCCTTCCTTGTTTCCTTTTCTCCTTGGCGGCGGAAGGATGGAAAGGAGGGAGGAAGGGGGGGGGGAAATGGCAGACGGCACAAGACAACTCCTCAGTGCTGCGTCAGCACCGGCCTCCTCTGGAGAATAATAAAACGGCGGGATAATTCAGCACTGACGAAGGGCTAATGAGGGATGGAGGGGAACGAGGGGGGGGGGGTTGGAAGCAGAGGGCGCAGGTGGTCTGTCATTCAGGTGAGACCACACCATAAAACAATTCCAGAATAAAGTCCATATTTTGCATACATGTCTTAAAGAGGATGTGTACTCTTTTCAGAAGCTTAGAGGCTTTCAGCTGTGTAATGTCTGGCAGCCATATTGTGGGGGTTTTTTTTGTTTTTTTTTTGTACTCACATGGGAGGTTGAAAACTTGTTTGACACCAATTTGACGACACATATGCAAGATTGAGATAAAAGTTCTGCACAGTGAGAAACCAAAACCAAGTACAGAAACTTGTTTGTAGGGCTGCACTTAGTGGGACGGCTGTGATTGGTCTGCTGTTCAGGTGCCACTAACAAAAATTAAAAAAGAACAATCCCAAACACAAATTCAGTTCAAATTCAGTGCGAATTCAAATTAAGTCAAAATTCGGCTCAAGTTTAGTTCAGTTCACATTCAGTTTGTTTCCAACTCATTTCAGCTTAGAGAAGAAAAAAAAGCCATACTACTGTGCAATTTGTCCATATTTGGATTAACCGGAGTTAGGTGACGTCACCACCGCCAAGATGGCGGCGAGCTACAATGGCCCTCCAAATTCGCTCATCAGAAATCCATCGGTGATGTCACAGAGGCTACGTCCATGTTTTATACAGTCTATATCAAGAATGACCTTTGAACCTCAACTTTTAAGCCAACATGGACGAGAAGACGTTAAATACTAAACAATTCTGCCACAACTGGAAACATCTGTTGAGGAATGTGACATGAAAAGCTCCAGAATAGCTACTAAATGGACCATATGGTGAGATTGTTATTTTTCTGCAATCAAGTTTTCAGTTGAGTTGTGTCAAGGATAGAACAGTCACATTAATGTTTATGGTGATGACCGACTAAATTGAGGTTTAACTTCTTATTTATTCTCTTCTCCACTGATCCTCTCTGATGGGACATTCATAAAACTTCCACGTCCGCGCTTTTGGATGTGGCAAATTAGTATGTGCCATCTGTTAGCAGCATATTTGTTAGTAATGCAAGTGCAAGTAAAAGGGGAGAGCAATCATACTTTATCTCTAACGCAGAAGCCCTTTTTAAACACTGGAGGTTACGTCAAAGCCGGCGTGTGGCTGAGGAAGCGACACACACACACACACGCACACACACACAAGAGCAGCGGGTTCGTCCTTGTGTCACCAGAAGACTCCTGCACCTTTCATCTGATGTGAATTAGCGCTTTAACCACACAGATTAAAGGCTCATGCTCGTAGAAAGGAGGAATAAAAATGAAGTAATAAAACATCTCCTGCAGCCTCGTGCAGCATTTTCAACAGGTTATGCTCCGTCTTTATCTCCTTAGTCTGTCCCTCTCATATGCACACACACACACACACACACACGCATCTGATGCCAGCAGCAGCGTCTGCAAAGTGTAGGAGGAGAGCGAAGGAGAGGAGAGGAGGTAGAGATGTTGATCAATAAAAGTAATTGTGTCCAATGACGGACATGACTGCCAGCATTACAATCAACAGTGACGTCATCAGGCACCTTCTGCAGGAGCCGTCTGCGCACACACACACACACACACACACATATACAGAGAGAGAGAGTTAGAGGCAGAAACAACAGAGGGGAATAGGTTTGTACAATATAATGAAGGAACAGAGATGTGACAAAGATTAATTCTGCAAACACTCATTTGAACCCCACACACACACACACAGATGCAGCGAATACAGCAAACTAATGACAAGCCCAACAGAAAAAGTGCTTATGTCAAGAACAGCAGGGGGAACACTCAGCGTGAGGAGGACGTACTCAGCCAAACACTGTCTCTGTGTTTTTCTCTTCCTCTCCTGAGTCTGGAGATGAGAAAACTCGAGGCCGGAGGCTTTTTCTGGCCAAGCCACAAAGTCAACAGTATCGACTGCGAGTGTCAAAAATCAATGGGTGCAAAAATCATTTTGGCATCTCCCGCTTCAGGTCAGAGCCAAACATATGGCGCCTCATTTGTATAAGGCATTCATACCTCACACAATGAAAGGAGATTAGTTTTAGCTTAACACACACAAAAGGTGAAAATGTGACCCACTGATATTTCACGGCATTAAATCAGAGCTGCTGCTCAGATGTGGCACAACATTGGCTGAGGCCCCGGGTGTTCAGAAGAATTTAAAGCAGAGCTGACCTTTGATAGAGGCTGGAGCTGGAGCTTCCCGAGCCACGAGTCCTGTCCAAATGTTGTTGATCACCAGGATCGGCTGCTGCCTTTTGTAAGTGACAGGAAGTGACAGGAAGTGCCTTCATCACTGCAATTACTGTGTGTGTAGAAGGTCCCAACATCATTTTTTTCACCATCTAAATAAATGCAAAAAAGTTTAAACTAAGTCTATAATATCATATCATATCAAGATTCAGAATTGGATTTGGGCCAATTCCCAGGTGTCAAAACTCAAGAAGGCTCAGCAAACACTGTGTTAATGTTAGTGTTAGGATGCTACATTCACATATCAGTTTTATGAGGGGTTATGTGGATTAATTCTTGGCCGAGCACAATGACTTCCTGCTGCCTTGTTGCCACTGCGCCAGGCCAAGAAATAGTTCCACACATAACCTGCATAAAACTGCAAATTGTCATTGTTAAGATTCAGTTTTTGCATCATTTAAACAAACTGTTTCCAGCTGCTTAATATTTGACAGACAGATATGAGAGTAGTATCATGATCAACAATCAAAGTGCAAGAGCCTAATGTTTTTTGCTATAATGCGTAAAGCTTACCAGGTTTGTAACAAGGGATCACTTGTCAAGAAAAAGTAAACATGCTGACATTTTTTTTATCATGTCTGGATGATGTGATTCTGATTATTCCATCAACTGCAGCAACAGAAGCGACTGCCCAACTACAGCCCCTGTGTACTGTAAAACAACATCAGGATGTCATGTGCTGTTGACTTCCATCGACACAGATGGAAAAGCAATGGAAGAAAGGGAAACACATCTGTACCATAAGCTTGTTCAGATAAACTAGAGTGACATGGAAAATGGACCTGGCTGTCTGCTGATGGAGTAAAATATGTATTAGACAGAGAGGCTGATTTTCCTCTGTGATGTCCCACAAATGAAGCTTTAGCTCAGGTTTAAGTAGGTTAACAATCATTTTGAGCCGAACTCTTACTCTTAGTTATTTCTCTTGGATCTGTCCATCAACAGTGAAAGTGGCCTGTTTATATCTCCCTGATCTGTAAATGGCTTCCATTCATGGGGATTTTATCTCAAATTGATGGGGCCTCTTTATTTCAGCCTCTTTATTAAGTGAAACATTTGCATTTTTGTACGCTTGTAGTGTCTTTTGCGATTAAGATTTCTGGCAAACCCACCAGACCTGGAGAGACAAAATGCTGGCGTGCAGTCTTTAGGGGGACGTTTACTTAACTAAGCTATTTTTTAGAGTGTTTAGTACAGCTATGTCATTGCAAACCTACACCCTGCTGAATACATAGTAGCTACAGGACAGTAGCTACACAAGCAGTTACATGATCAAAAGAGTGGTTAATCGGGAATTTTACAGTGGCTTTAATGTGCGACAGTCAATGAGAACTGAGAGCTATAGGCTTAATGATGTGGGATTTACAGTCGGCTGTGACGGGGCCATTATAAGGACGTGTGGTTTCGCAGCTCGGCCATAAAGGACCAGCTGAAACTGGACAAGGGTAAAAGGTGGGGAGACACCCGCAGTGTGTGATCTGCATGAGAACCAGAGGGATGCAGGGCTCTCTCCTGGTCGCCCTCCCTTCCTCTCCCCTCCAAACTCTTAACGCACGTGATTCAGTAATGGAGATTAATGTACGCTGGTGCACACACACACACACACACACACACACACACACACACACACACACACACACACATACACATACACATACACATACACACACACACACACACACACACACACACATACACACATACGCACACACACACACACATACACACACATACAAACACACACACACACACACATACACACACACACACATGCACAGAGGGTGAGAAAGGTGAGAGAGTGTGAATATAAAACAGTGTGTGTGTGTTGAGGAGCGTCCTGGGCGAGAAGAAATGAGGACAGACATGAAAGGTAGATTCAGAAACTAAAAGGTTCACACCACTGTGGGTCTCACATGCACGCACACACACGTACAGATTGTGTGACTCCATCAGGTAAACGAGGCAGGAAGGAGGTTGCAACATCCAGCTTGCCCGCCTAAACGCTTCTAGGTCAGGGTCATGGATTTATGATGGCTCCTCTGAGCATCGGGGGATTTTTTTTTGGCCTGACTCCGGAGTTTGGGGCATGAGCACACACACACACGATGGCAGACGGACAAACACAAACCTCTTCATTTATGCAGGATGCAACTAGGATGACAGGATGAGCTCACAATGACCCACTGGCACTGACTACTGTTACCGTGGCGTGCGTCAGGTGAACACATGTCCCCGTTCAGCCCCAGTTTCTCGCTGACAGACGCTATAGAGTTACAGCCTGGCCTCATTCACACCTCCATGTACACACAAACACACAAAGTGGCCAGGCTGCCTGAGGGCTGAGGTTACAGTGGCCTATTTACAAGGGAGATTTAGTCAAAATGACCAGTAAGAGACACCGATGAGGACACACGCAGGCAGGATGGGGACACAGGAATGCGAAGGAGGAACACATTTTCACTGAGGGCAATTTGATGTTTACATGTAAAAACATATGGATCTATATATATAATCTTGTTAGGGGGCTTGTTTTCCAAATATAGCAGCTTGTGCCCGAACATCTTCTCTTTGTTATAGGTTTATAACTCGCTTCATGAGAGGAGGAGGATTATTTTTTTTAAAAAGCTGGTGAAAAAAAAATATTGCACTGAGCCTCGATCAAGCCCAAACTTTATAAAGGTGACATCAAATAATCCAAAAGCTAAATTGCTTACAACACTTAACTGTTAACATAGCTGTCATTTGTCGTATGTTCACCATGTTCATCGTCTCAGTAAATGCTAACATTTGCTGATCAGGACTGAACAAAAAGCACTAAGGCTGATGGGAATGTTTGGTTAGAAATCTGATTATGGTGCTAGATGAAAATATTTTGGTCTCTTGTGGCCGGCAGAAAGAAGTGAACAAAATATTGAGACATCACTTTTTCATTATTTTTCATTCATTCATTTCATCATTTAAGTTACAGAGCAGTGTTCTCTTCCATTAGAAGCTGTGTCTCTGTCAACAATCTAGGTCCAATATTCACTCTCTTCCAGCTCTGTGTTTGGTCTCCTCCTCCTCTTGAGGGATACATCTGGCTTTTTACCTGTTCAATGCTCCACTATGTTCAACAGTTAACTGCTAACTGTGCCTGGGCTAATTTGCATCAGAATTTAGCAGAAAATGTTAGTGGAAAAAATGATTTAA
Organism: Centropyge bicolor; assembly: GCA_037975185.1. Lineage (NCBI taxonomy): Eukaryota > Metazoa > Chordata > Actinopteri > Pomacanthidae > Centropyge > Centropyge bicolor. The sequence continues at coordinate 251,122 of JBBMOC010000030.1, forward strand.
ATAAATGTATTAATAAATTAAAAAGACAACAACATAATAACAAAGACCAAGAATAAAAAGTGGAGACTTTGAAACAAGAACAATACAGACAGGTCCAAGTTTAAACAGAGGCTGATATGAGTCTAGACTCCAGTGGGATGGTACATATTGAATCGTACATAATGACTCATTCCTGAGGTCAGAGCCCGGACGGTCACATCTGTAACTCACACAATCCAGCGAATTCCTCGCTTCATAATCTGCTTAATAGACATCAACAGATTGCTGCTGTCAGCGCGTGCATGTGGTTTGGGGTATTAATAATAAATGATGTGTGTTTGTACCAAAACACATCTGTGCCATCATCACATAACTAATGACAGACAGTGGCTAGATATTTCTAAATGTCAGAGATCGCCTGGGGACACAAAAAGCAAATATCATATTATGTCCTCGGCATATGCACAGCATTTGATTACGAGCTTATGAAACCTTGTTGGGTGCCTCCATGTTGCAATGTGAAGGTTTTCAAAAAGCCTAATACTTTTCTGGTTTATTTTTAATATGACACTGTTTGTATGGAAATGTCAACTCCAATTTGACTCAATTCATTGGACCATCTTAAACCTTCTTTAACTCTCAATGAAGGTGTGTATGAAGCCATGTGTCCACCAACTTCTGTTGAGTTTTGCATATTTAGATCATTATTTTTACTCTCCAAATAATGAGCGTGCTATTTCGTCTTGAATCGAACAGCATGCTTTTTTTTTTCTAGAACACGAACAAGCAATGTAAATCATAAGAAAGGCTGAACCCATCTCAAAGACTGGGAGTGGCCCACCCACCAATTATCACCCCACCCACAGGATTATCGAATCGACTGTTTTAGAGTTCAAGATTTTAAGTGATGTTAGTCTATGCACATCAGATAATTATTGACATTAACTGTACAAGTAACTTCCTTTGGGATTTTTCCAGAATTTAAACAGCATCAGTATCATGAAAGGTCAAGTTTAATTAAAGTCATGTTAGTTAGTTCATAAATGTTTACAGTGGTTGCAAAGATACAGTAGAATATTGCTTAAAATCTACAGCAGGAAGTCACAACTGTAAGTGGAGGTTGGTTAATGCTAAAGGCTTTTTTTTGTCCGCTCCTGGGGTCCTGGTCAGAAACACAGAAATGCTGATTTCACGTAATAAATTACAACTATGCATCTTTAGAGTGACGGTGTTAGATACTACAATAACGTGGTACTGATCTACGGTGTCCTGCAAGGCACCGTTTTTATATTCGGGAGCAACTCAGATGCATAAGAGGAGAAAGAAACAGATGATATTTTGCAGTTCATCAGGTGATCATCCATCAACAAGACAAAGAATTCACTGAAAAATACCATCAAAGTATCATGTCATGGTTGTTCTCTTTGCATTCATTAAGCTGCAGACTGACCTTATGAGACAAACACGATGATCTGAGCACTGAGGTGTCGGGACAAGATTGGTAACTGAATCATTTCCTGAATAATCCATTGTGCTTGACTGTCTTAGCAGTCAAAGTAAGTCCAGCACTAACATTTGCAGAGTCAGTATTTTGATAGTGGCAGCATGTGTATCTGTGTGTTCTGTCGGCCTGGCGCATCCCCTTGCTCTCTTCTCTCAGTGTGACAGAGCAGAACACTCAGGTGCAACGTCCTCAGGACAAGCACTGTCTTAGAGCTCCCTCTGTTGGACTGATCACGTTTTGCAGCTCAAACGAAAACCTGCCTGTGAAGCTGTGGGCATGACTCACAACCAGGCTGAGTACATTTCTTTTAATCATCCCTTCTCCTTGTGACAGCCAGAAAAATAAATACAAGCATAATGAATGTGTTTCCACCCAGTGTGATTTGAAATGTAGTGATTTATTTCATGCTAAAGCTTGAAGCTTGATCAATATAAACCCCCAGAAAATAACAGCAATAAATACACAAATCAGTCATGATATCATCGTACAGAGAAAATAATTTGCACTTATTTTAAAAAGAAAAAGTCAGAACTCAAGTAATAAAAGAGATATGAAATTCCATTTCTCAAGCTGTGGAGTGATTCAGTACAGATTTTTTTATCTCAGCACTTGAGCACAGACCAGAGTACATTTGTTCAGATAACGGTGAGAAATTAGGTTTGATGTGTTCGCAGGTAAGGGAGATTAGAGAGATATGGTGGATACATTCATTGTTTTTGGTCAGCTATTTATCCACAGAAGTCGAATGAATCTGAGAGAGAATCATCAGAAGTTTCAGCACACAGGAAAAAACAAAACAAAAAAACAGCAGTGATTATAAATAGAGGAGCACAGAGCGGAGATTGATGTTCAGGAGTGTCGTCGGTGTTTCATGCAATCCCTGGATAGTGATTCTCTCTTTCACAACTACAGTAAATCTACACTGAAGTACAATTAGAGCAGGCGTTGTAAACCTCCATAGGGGGCTTGATTGCATATCTAGAAACTGACACTACTGTAAAGAACAGGATTGGATTTTCTCCACAAAGACTTGATGTGTACAATTCAGGAAAAACATTGATTGTTTCCAGTGTCTAGTAATTTCTAACTAGGCCCATTAAGGTACAAAGTGAGACACACACCTGACACATTTTTACACTTCCAACACTCTCAAACATTAAAGCGGGCAATGAGAAAAAAAGTACGTTTACATCAACTTGGTTTTTCAATAAATAAATGCTGCGATTTTATTCATGACAACTCAGAACTTGGTATCGACATTTGAGCCTTTCTTGGAAAAGTGCTGAAAACACACACCCGACGCCCCCGGCAGCTGAAAACACCCTGCTTAGACATTCTGCACCACCGCGACAACACGCTTTGGTTTTCCTCAGATTCAAATCACACACACAGTCACACACACACACACACACCACCACTACAGACAGGTGCTGTAAAACATTCATTCAGCAGTAAGCACATTTGCAGAGACAGACTTTGAGAGCAGATGACACGAGGCTTAGAAACGTTCACACACCCGTCTGAAGGAAAAACAATCCACGAGCAGCTTAAAACTCACCAGAATGAACCACATCACCTTGATATTTACTCCAACTTATCAATCATGTGCTTGTAGTGTTTTTATACCCTGCCTATCCACCAACACTGGAAGCAGCATTTTAGTGCCTGGTAAACCCCAGTGAATCAGTTTACCCATCAGTCTGCTTGCAGATAATGTTCAGTCTCAACTTCATTAAAGTAATGCCAACTTAACTAATGTAAGTGGAAGGTAGAGCATTAATGCTTGTCTGGTTATATTTGTTGTTACTGTTTCCAGGCTGTACCGTACAGCTTGTAATCAAATCAGTGTAAGCAGCGTAAACATAAGGACTAGTAGCAAGTTTCAGAGGGATTCTGTTGCTCTGGCCTTCCACTCCTAAAAGAAAGGAAGATGCAAACCCTCTGAGGAGAAATCCAGCCGGAAGGAGGGAGGGAGCTGCAAGAGTGGGAGAAGACGAGAAGAGAGCGAGGCAAAGAGCGAAACTGGAAAGAAAAAAAAAAGAAATTAGGCAGAGAAAGACAGAGACAGTTCCAGAGAGAGGCTGCCGTCCAGGCCCCGCAAGGCCCAGCTTCCCTCTTCAAAGGAGCAGAAAAGGGCCCCGTCTACTCTCCCCTCCCTTCATCCATCCCCCTGCGGACGACTCCCGTCTGGTGAGAAACGATAGGGCCCAGCGACTAACACACACCCACTGAGGGTATAATTCAATGGGCAGCATCTGGGTGTCTGTCTGCGTCCCCCCCCCGCTGCGTGGTTCGTCTCTCTGCGAAGACACTTAGCTCATTAAAAAAGACCAGCCAAGCAGAGGAGACAGGGGACAATTATCAGAATCAGTCAAGTCAGAACCGGTCTCCACGAGAACCGAATGAGAAACGCACACAACTGTAAGCTGCTTCAGTGAAAACAATGTGCAACAGGATGTGCTGGATCCACGGTTAAGCACCTTCCTCTTAGTCGTGACTGTGGTAGATAAAGAGCTGAAGTCCTGACTGCGCAGCCTTTCTGTACCTGTCTTTTTGTTCAAGCCAGGCCTTGTTTTACATGATCAGTACACTACTGCAAATTTAATTCCTCATATCTCCGTACACACGGCTATATTTTCTAAATCCCTGATAAAGGGCTTACCCTAACATTCCGAACCCCGAGGACCAAAATGTCTGCTCAGGTAGGAAAACAAACCTCCAAGAAGATTCAAGGATTTCTTAAATGTTTTAACTCTTTTAGCTTTGTACAGTAAGAAAACCATTCTATTATTATACTTTAACTGTTATCCAAGCACCGTTCACAACACACAGCAAAATCAACCTGCAGCCTTTTACAAAATATGTGACTCTAGAAGCTTGGCGACACAGTGATGAGACTGAAACTCAATTTTTTTTTAAATGACTTGATTAATCATTTTGTTTGCAAAAGGTCAGTAAACTGAACAATGTCAGAGTGTCAAAGTACAATGTCCCAGAGCCCAAAGTGATGTCTTCAAATTGTATCTTTTATCCAGCCAACAGGCTAAATGTTAAATATATTCAATTTACTATCACACATGACAAAGAAAAGTATCAAAGTGTCATAAGTTGAGATAGTGATATTACAGCATATCTGGCATTTTTCATTGAAAAAGATTTGAAAATAGTTGCTGAAAATTCTATAATCGATCAGTCAACTAATTGGTATTGGGAACTGGTACAACCAGGACATGTCAGCACTAGTCAGTCACAATGGCTCACCAAGCTTCTTACCATTTTCTGGTACTTGGCTGTTTACTCCCCTCTGGCAGTTTGTTCTCAAGATTGCACATCATTTCATTCAATGAAAAGTTCTACTGAAAAGGGGGAAAACAAGCTTTACAAACTGTTTGCAAATTGTCAATAATGACATAATAACTCATTAATGGGACAATAAGTTTACAGAGTATTTCCAAGAGATGGAGTTTGTACCATTGACTCCTGTTTTAAAACTGTCTGCAAACCCTCCTTTGTGGAGCAGTTTATAGTCCAACAGGGGAAGTTAAATGAAACTGTGCAACTCAGTAAACAAGAAATATTTTGCCAACATTTTGGACTGAACGGTTCACCCGTCCCTCAGACATCAGCATTTACATCAAAGCAAGCAAATCCACTTATCGCGTCGATTCCATTGGAATTCACTTTGAAAATTTTTGCCATTTCAAATGCTGCGGTAGCTAAACATTCTGACCCTGACTCAGTAGATTCATCAAGTTAGACCAAAGTTAGATGTTCAGGGATATGTAAATCGTATGTTCATCTTAGCAAAATCGCTCAAACGCAATTCTTTGGGACATTCCATTACCATCATGAATGAAATGCAAGCGGCAATGAAAAAAGTTAAAGACCTTAAAAGGGAATCACTTACATAAAAAAGTATTCTGAATACCTGAGAAAGATTTTTTTTAAATGAAAAACATGCCACAAATCGAGGCGTGGGGATAAAAAAAAGGGGGGGGCCTAAAACGTAGTTGACAGAGAAAAGAGACTCTTTGTTCAAAGACTCGGCAGTTCTCCTCACAACATTACATTCAGTTACATCAGCCACACCTTGTTTTTCCTTTCAAATTCAGCCATCGCCCACTCTCATCTAAAATAAAAAGTGGAGAAATGCAGCAATCAAGGAGCTTTTCTCCCTCTGTCTTTAGAAGTGTAAGTAATTTGTGAACCCCCCTTGGGTGTACATTTACGCACATACACACAAACTCCGTGTTGCTCTCCACCGGACTTATTTCACACGACTAAAGCCGGCCCTCGTCTTCGTAGCCCTGGCTGAAAAGTCTCGTTAAGGCCAGCTTGTTAGGAGAGGGCCGTCTCCGTGGCAACAGCTAGGTGACATCAGGTCTGTTGTGCGACATCCGCCGAATCGGACGTCATTTGTCAGTAGAAGGACATTGTGTGTTTTTTGGTTTAAAGAGTCAGTCGAAGCAGCAAGGCTTTGTTGCATTGTTCAGCTTTAGGGTGGTGAACAGGAGGAGTGTGTTCAGTTCCAGGCCTGTAGTGTTTAGAAAAAAAGAAAAAAAAAACACCTGCCTGATGATCAGTCTCCGTACCCTCTGATGTGTAGGCTAAACACACACATTTCCACACGTCTTCTCTGCAGCACGTCAGTAGAACTTGTCGTCGATGCGGAAGTGTGGCCTGGTGACATCGTCAGGGTTGAGGAAGACGGAAATAGATTTCCCAGGGTTCTCGGTGACCAGCTGCTGCAGCCGCTGGGCCAGCTTGTCCTCTGAAGGCGAGATGATGCCGTTGGCCGGGTGGTGCCCGGGGGAGCCGTGGCCGTTGGTGCTGGCGGTCAGCTCCTTCTTCAGCTGGCCCGCCTGCTGGGCTTGGTCCAGAGCCGCCCGCAGGTGCTCGCTGGGATCGGAGCGCACGTGGGCCAGTTTCCTGGCGACAAGCAGCGCCTGGCTGTCCGTCAGGTGCTCCAACATGTTGCACTGGGGCAGAAAGTAGTTTGGGCAGTTTTTACCCAGGATGCAATGAGCCAGGTCATCCAGGAGACCCAGGAGCAGGCGGCCAGGGGTGTCACCGTCGGGGCAGGACAGGTAGGCGGCGGGCAGTCGGTCACAGGCCCAGAAGAGAAGAGTGCGCAGGTGATAGAGGCTGAGGCCTGCACGTGGGCGAGCCAGGATACGAGACAACACGGCTTTGGCTGCTTGGAAGGCCTGGGCCATGGGGTAGGGGATGCACTTCTTCAACTGAACCTGGTGAGAAGAGAAACAGAGGAGCAATGAGCTCAGCAGCAACAGGATTAGAGACATAGTGATAAAGTCAATGTAAATATTTGTTTGATAGAGAAAGGCTGTGAGATGAGAGGAGAGAAAACCAGATGGAAATGCTGCACCGATGTTGTAAACCTAATAAAAAGGTGGCACCAGACATGACACCAAAATAGAAGTTACATTAACAGTCCCCTCACCTCGCTGCGTGAGAACGCCAGCCTCCACTCCCTGTCGGGCCGACCGCCCAGCGGGGAGCAGCAGGGCAGCAGATAGAAGCCAGATATGGCCTCCTCCTCTGTAATTTTACCATCCCAGAAGTGGTTGGCAGTCAGCCAGCCTTGAGCCACGGCAGGCCAACCCCGAAAAGACACCACAGGCAGCAGGTCGTACAGCACCCGGCTGGAGCCTGCCTGCAGGGAGGAGGGTGCTGGAATATTAGAATAGCGTCGACTCTGTCCTGAATTTCTATCCCTCTTACCAGAACTGTTGCAAGGTGCTTTCCTGAAAATTAGCGTTTGGGTAGAATCTGCTCCAATATTGATGTCACTCCACAGAAATGCCCCCTTGAAAAAGCTACTAAAGTGCATGACTCAAAAGCTAAACACATCCTGTGGAGATTAATGCTATGATGCTACATGGATGTAAACTATTCTAGAATTGAAATAGAAAAAAATAAATCAGTGTTCTATCAGCATGGCAGCAGTTTGTTTCCCATCTGTACCTGTAGGATGATGGTGGTGAGGGGTCCATTCCTCTCCAGCCGGTCCGGGGTGGGAATGCCTCTCTGGGGGCTGCGCCTCAGCTCCTCCACAGCCTCGCTCACCACGCCCCAGAACCAGTCTGTCACCAGTGTGGGAGAGAAGTAGCATCCATCCAGAGACTGAGGAGAGCCCAGGGCAGGGACAGAGTCTTTGCCTGAGCGAGGAAGAGAGGAATGAATGCTGAGTCTCTCCATACAGATCAGAATTACCAAGCTCACAGGGCAATGAAATTAAAGCTACTTAGTAAACCAAAGATCCCACGTTGATGGCTGATGTCCAGCAGATGGAGCCTGATGGGACCTGGGAGGGATGTTATTCCATTCTGTGATTGCTCTATACTTTGCTCAAGCTGCTTGACTTTGTAGCCTAGTACAATACAACAGCAAATATTTAGACAAGTGGCAGTATTTATACTAGGGATGACCCGATCACGTTTTTTGCCACCGAGTCCGAGTTATTTGATTTTGAGTATCGGCCGATACCGAGTCCCAATCCAATTCAAAACAAACTGCTGTGTGCTGCCATGTTCCGCGCATGCTCTGTTCAGTGGCGTCTGTCAGAGACACAGACCTGGCCTGTTAACGTTGGTAGTTAATAAATACTATTTGATTCTCATTTCTTTTTAATCACTAATAGCCCATATATTGTAAATATAATTAAAAATAATAATAAATATGCACATGTATATATAGATTATTTATCCGATATCTGATCGGGACATAATGTCCGAGTCCTGATCGAGTCTGCAGTCACATGATCGGCCCCGATTTCCGATCACGTGATCAGATCGGGACAACCCTAATTTATACACAATTCAAAATTCCAAAAAGCAATAATCAATAAGATGGATTTATTGCACCAATGTTTCAGAATTATAATGAAAACCAATCCACCACAAGGTACTACAGACACTAAATTCTTATATAGATTTGCATAGATTTGTTTTGATTTGGGCTGTAAAATCAATCAAACTTAAATTTATAAAAAGCAGGTGTTTCTAATTCTAAAAACTCTCAAGTACGATAAATTTGACATAATTTCAGTTCTTTTCCATAATAGGGAGCTCATTATCGTTATTCACTGTATGTTAACAATAAAACAAAATGGCTTGTTGCCTTCCAAAAAAAACCCTTTGGGTACCTTTGGTATGCAGTTCACTGTGAAAAGCAAAGAGAGCTGTCAATGCTGTGGTGCAAAGACTTTGAATCTGATTTCAACTCATGTCACTTCTGCCCTTTTTCTAACCTTTCAGCAGCATATTGGTGTGATGCATGTCCATGCTGTCAACTAATCCTGACTGTATCAGCTCGTCCTCCCGCCACAAATACAGCAACATTAGATCCTGTGGGAAACGTTACGATACGACCAGAAAAACGTTCCAAATGCGTTCTCCAAATTGCCGAAAATTAAAGAGATTCATATCAATAAATGTCATTACTTTTTCTCATCTTGGAAGTTTCACACTCCCGAGCGTGTGGCAGATTGATGTCGCAGTGCGATCTGGAAGCCGCCGTGTAATCTTGAACTTTCGATTGTGAAGTCATACTCATAAATGTTTTAGTGTGTATTTCCTGGGGAGGCATTTCTCGTTTCACCTATCCGAGGAGTTATAAGAACCGGGCCTCCGACGCAGCATTGGCGGGCAAAATTGCATCACAACATCATGCATCAAATTATCTCTGTGAAACACGAACGAAATTCAATCAGCTCCCATTCCTTCCGCTCGGCGCTGCCAGAGCACCTTCACTGTTGTCTATTCCACTCCTCGTCTCTCTCTTACCTCTTCATCTTTCTATCTTTCCTACTTGCTCACCCATCCTCCTTCCACTCCAGTCTTTCACCTGTTTTCTTCCACTCTATTCCTGCTGCTGTTCTTACTTCATCCATTCCCCTTTTGTTCCCCCCTTTTCTTGTTCCTCATTATCAATTTCTCCTTTGAGATGATGATTATCCTACTTTTTCTACTTACCCATGTCTCCCTCTTCCTCCTCGTCTTCCTCAACAGGAAGTCCGTTCTCCTCCTGGCAGCAGACGCTCCAGCGGGACAGGATGTTGGAGTCGCAGAGGCGAAGGCTGAGCCACGAGTGGCAGGGCGGGGAGTGCCTCATGTCCAGGGTGACGGGCTGGTTGCGGTCATGGAGCTTGAGGGCGGGCACCAGCAGGGTGAAGTCCAGGTCGAAGTCGGCCCCTTTGGCGTAGTCCCCTAGGTCCTCGGGGTTGAGGTCCAAGACTCCCTCCCTGGCCCCGCCTGACAGCAGCAGGTACTCGTTGGCCACCGGGAGGCGTTGGTCTACCTTCTGGACTAAGCCTGGATGGGGGTGATGGAGAGACCCGAAAATCAATCACACTCAGCAAAAAATTTAAATTCAAATCCTTTGGTATGTGTGGAAATGCACTTCTGCCGGCAGAACTGATGCGAGGGGCAATGAGCGGAAAGGTTTTGAGAAGTGGACTCTCCTGCTCACAGATGCATACACACATTAAAATGCATTTCATATTCAGATGCACGGACGAGCTCAGAGTGCGCGGCGAACGCACGGGGACAGAAAGCAGCAGGTCCACAAGTGGGTGAGCCTGGAAAATTTCAGGGCTTAGTTTGTTTTGAGAAGGTACTGCATATATTTATGACTATATTTATGTACTGCATATATTTATGATATTTATGCGAAATTAACAGGTTGAGTTGATAATAAAAAAAAAGTCAAGCCTCAATTTCAGCTTCCACACACTACAGACTCTCTTCACAGACACAGTGCATCTACATCTCGACTGGCAGAGGGTTTTCTCCTGTTAAAGATCAGCAGGAAACAGACAAAGGCAAATGACTTGGAGGATAATTCCACTTTATTGCACCTTAGCTCATATCTTTGCAGTTTGGTTAGTTAATTGCCGCGATCTGAGAACATGGCAATATCACTAAAAGGAAGTCCGGCGGGGAAAGAAATACGAGCAATCAGACGATCATCTTATTATATTCTTATTATATTTAAAGCCCGGCTGCACCGTCATTTTCCAGAGTGCTAAAAAGCATTCCTCACTCTCCTCTCTGGACAGTTTATATGAGAGAAATTCAAGCTTCCAAATCCCTTTATGGCTACTTAGCTGTGTTGTAAACTTCCCAGGCTCCGGGGCCCATGGGGATCGCAGCACTGGAGTCAAGTAAATTACGTTTTGCCGGCTTAAAAGAGCAACTGAGAAAGGCTTGATCCTACGGCCAAACCTGTGCTGGCCTGGGGCTAACTGCTACTGTAACGACAGGTCAAAGGTAAAGCATGGATTCTTAAAAACCCTTCGCAGGGGGAGATATTTTGAGAGTGTTTATCCCCTGCAGGGCAGTTAAGTGGCCGCAGGAAGCCGAAGCAGGGGCATCAGACCAAGCCGGCAGGCCATGGCTGGGGGCACAAAGCTCCTAACATGATTCCTCTGATCCAATTACATGGGCACAGAAACTCAGTGACATGTTTTCATGTGGAGGCTTGTGTGTGTACCGAAGTGTGTGTTTGGATGAGAAAAATTGTGAGTCATAAACAAAAAGCCATCGAAACTCACGAAGCGGCATCAGTAGAAAGTTTTTTGGAAATTTTAAGCGACAAAACTATTGAATTTAAGACAGATGTTTTGGTTGTTTTACTCCTACTTCATCCTTCTGTGTAGTACTTAAAGTACCCAAGTTACTAAACCAATCATGGGCTGACTGAAGAACATATCCCTTTGCAAGAGCAGCATCCCCACCCACAGAATCCCACACAATCACTTTCTACTTCACATCAAAAGGGGTAAAACAGTTTGATGGAATACAAAAAAAAAGGTGGGAAATTGAAGGGAAAACATCCAGAGACCGAAAAAGAACAAATGACTAAAGTGGGAGTCAAAGCCAAGCGTGCTGACGAAGCCCTCTTCGGTGCGTTGCTTTGAAACACAGCAAAATGAAAGTGCCATGTTTGACGCGACCACTGGGGGAGCAGTCCAAGAGAAGAAGAAGAAGAAAAAAAAAAGTAAGTGACAGCGCATCTTTGGATGTTCGTATTTCTCAACAGAATCAGCTCATCTCCCTCTACAAACTCCATTCATCTTCTGAGTAGACTACAGCAAACTCAGTCTTTATCCACAGTTCCTCGGGATCTTCAGCCTCTGAACTCTCCCGCGACAGCTGCACGAGTTCCTGCTAGCATCCAACTTCAAACACGAAGAAAATGTTTCACTTTATGAAAGTTTTACTAATTTTAAGCAGAGTGGAAATCTGAATTAATGTGTAGAAAATGAGCTTCCTGTGTGCTGACAATCATGAGGTATGACCACATATAAAGACATGTAAACCATATTTTGTTTACAGGTAACAACAGTGTGATCTTAATATTCTAATAAGAATAGCACAAATTAACATGAAACTTTTTTTTATTCAGTGGTTTGCAGTATTCACCTTTTCCAGTTCACTATCAGTAAAAGAGAATAGTTTCCAGGGTTAGAACAGTAGTTATACAGAAAGTTAGGCCACATTTCAGATTCTTTTGATGGGCTTGGCATTAAATTTTTTTTTTTCATTATGATATGTTATTTGGTAGTTAGAACTTGTTTCACATCTTTCATTTTTTTTATTTTTGTCTGGTTAAAGAAAATCCAAATCCCCACTTAACCAAGTCTACACCCTTGGTATAAATTATCAACAAATAAGATTAAAAATTCAGGAAAATCAGTACTACTCTGCTCTGATATAAATTGGTAAAGAGCTCCACTTCCCTGCTGCTATTACTTATTAAAGAGGTTTGAACGAACTTTATTGACCAAAATTTCATGTCATGATCTCTTAAATACTACAGGTGTTAATGAGCTGTCTTATGTCTTGGTCAAAACTACATCACTTTCAAAGTCGGCAGATTGCTGCACTGTTCGCACAACACAACTTTTTTAGGGTCACACATTTCAAGATCTTTCACCAGGAGGAATCCCCAACGAGTCTCTCCAAACTACTACTAGAAAACATGTGAGAAGCGAGACAGGAAATGACACAATACCATGTGTGGGATTCGAGGCAACAGCAAACTCTCAGATCACATCTATGAACAAATCACACACAGTCATCATCAGTAACAGGAGCAGGCACTGACTCTCCTCTAATCTGATCAGTCTCCAGAAATTGTACAATCGTGTACTGTGAACGTGGCATGAGATGATTAAAGGAACACATTAAGATAGGACACAGGATGACCAATCAGAAATAGAGCATGTGACCAAAAAAAAACCTCCACATTTGTAGTAGTCCATCATATTCAACTCATTTCTCATAAAACCTGCGAATGATATTTTCACTAATCAATGATCAGAACTTGGAATCTGTTTGCTGGGAAAGAGAAATAAAGATGGCAGAAACAGTGGATGGGCAGATCAAAGAGAGAAGGAGAGAGGAAGAGACAGTGTCAGAGAGAGGAACGGATCAGACGCCAGCCAAAGGGCAAAGAGTTTGAAGCTGCGACTCCTCTGATTTGTTTGGTTTTTATCTGCCACTGATAAATTGGGTCAAATAGGCGACGAGGAGGAAAAGGGGTGATGAAAAAGAGAATAAAGAACATCTTATCTCTCCAGCGGGGGCTTCGGTTAGAGAGGGGAGCGCCGAGGAAAAACTGTATCAATTAGCGAGGCTTCTTCAATCTCCATGCTGGCTGCGGGAAGTTTGAGGTTGTTCCAAGGAACACAATCTACTTTTTAATCCCAACTCTCAATTTGACAGTCGCGCGCTGCTTTAATGGGCGTCCGCCAGCGAGCACACACACACACACACACACACACACACACACACACACACACACACACACACACACACACACACACACACACACACACACACACACACACACGCGTGGACACGTGCGGGAACACACTCCGACATATATGCCTGTAGACACACACAGTCTGAGAATAGAGCCGGAATGGAGACAGTCTAGGCTGGTTTCACAGCCATGGATTAAACATAATCCTATAAGAAATGTCTTTGAATGTAGACTTCCCATAGAGCAAAGTTTTCTGATAAGAGCTATTTTCAGACCCAATTCGATGTCTGCAAATTGACTACTTGATGGCTATTGGTCACTCCATCATTCTCAATGTGTGGTAATGGTAAAGCCTGCCTACCTAGGTGCGATGTTTTCACACATGAAGCTCATCCACTAAAAAACAACACTCTCTTTCACCTATTGACCAGTCGAACACAAAACTCACTTAAAAATTCAAATTTCAAAATGCATCATTATAAATAAGCGAAGGTTTCATACTTGAAAATCCAGCTCAGGCAACATCATGAGCTCAACTCTCAAGGTTAAAAATCATGTGTGTGGAGCAATCACGCTTTCGCTAGAGTCTTTGAAATGACCTGCCCCGGGAGATGAGGCTGGGGGAGAAAAAATTCAATATCAGATTTTAGCATCAATAAATCATCACAACTTTTAATCCTGGGAGATAACTTTGATTACCATAAACAAACAGCGGGAAGATCTGCGGCCGCTGCCAACCTCTGCACTGCGATTGACTTTAAAGATATGTACAGGAATTTCACTGACTTTGCTGTGGAAAAAAAAATGCAGAATTTTAATCTGGCTATTTAGTGTAGACAGGGGATGGTGCAGTCTATTTTGAGGACTAAAAAGCGAAAAGGAAGGGAGGACAAGCAACAACCCTCTTTCTGACAAAGACAAATGAGGCTTAGGACAAATGTGGTCCAAACCTTGAGAAACAAATGCATTAGTATATATAGCAGGGCTTCCCCTTCAATATATTCGACAGACAAGAAGCCTTTGCTCTGCCTCTAAATATGAAAAAAATATCATGAAAATCTCATTATTTAAAAACTAATTTACTATGATTTTAAAATCAATAGATCATTTATTTGCACTGTACTATTTTGTCATTTGTCTTGAGAGTTTGTTCACAATTCCTTTCTGTACATCACTCTGTAATATCACACACTGATGTATTGAACTGCATGGCCCTACATATTAAACAGGTCATCTGAGAGTGAGGGTTGGAATTGAATTGCTTCGGTTTCATCACTGCTTTACATATATAGTAAAAGAAAAGTACAGTTATCCTTTCTTGAAAACGAAGCAATTGCACAGGCACACACCTATGCCGAATACAGAGACTATACTAGACCCTCGCGGGGGCATTCAGACATGCCCGCTTTCAAAATGAAGCTACAAAGTGACACTGCTGAGAAATCCCCCTGAAGCGCAGCGGCGACGGCATCATGGGAAAGACGTCCTTTCTCATCACAGCCAGAGCAGAGTGAAAATATTCTGCCACACACCTCTAGTTTGATAGACTCCAAAAATAGCTTTGTAAATCTCTCTGGAAAATGGGATTCCTCTAAATAAGCCGGTGACTTCTACAGTATATGCTGCTGCTGGAGAGGGCTGCTGAAGGAGAAAGAGGGCAAACTGGGATCGTGTTCTAACCACGAGGCTGTGTGGACGACAGATACAGGCCAAGCTGGTGATCATGTTCTTTTGCATTCATTCTTTTACATTTATTTGTCTGTGCCTGTGGACAGCTGACCATCCCCTCACACCTTCTGAATACGTATATTAGTGCTGGGCGATTAATTGTATTCACATCGCTATTGCGATGTTTAATTTGCTCGATGTGGTAAAATCATGACATCGGGCAAAACGATTTTCCCCCTTTACTATGGTAATTACTGTAAAACGTCACCGCGCTGCCTATGCCTGCTACGTGCGCCTGCTGCGTGCTTGCCTTTATTTCCTGTTTCCTCTCGCTACAACATGTCCGACGCTGGGAGCGAGTTTGTCCAAAAAAACACATTTGAAATAAATGTCTTCTTTTAGTTTTACCAAAAAATTCGAATTAAATTGAAAATCAACTTTTTTGTGAAAAAAATCAGGATTATGATTTTAGTCCACATCGCATAGCTCTAACGTAGATGAACACAGATGAGCCGAACATCCCCTGCACATTTATGTGAAAGCACCAGGAAACATACTTGATGATGGCTGACATTAAACCTTATACCACCCAATGTTCAGCCTTTAGACACTGCCTTTATTACCAATACAACTTTTTAGTTTGCTAATACTGGAAAATTACATGAAGATACCCAGGTATATGCCACAGCAGAGTACACAACTGGAACCTTCAAAATGTGGTGTGCCAGGCTCTGTCCTATGGCAAAAATGAAAAAAAAAATGGCAGCAAATAAAATAAACAATTACGCCAGATAACCAGCAAAGCCTGAAGCTCAGAGTTTTCCATAAGTGCCGACTGCCAGTCGTGTAGCTGGACATTAAAATATTTCCAGCCAACTACTCATGACTGGGATGAATAAAGGATTCTAGCCATCTGACGTCTGGATCTTAAGTTATCAGAGAAAGAAGCTGAGCTAACGCTGGCAGCAGCTCAGCCATTGTGTATCTGCCAAAGAGTGTCAGAGAGGCACTGATTTTTAATGTGAAACTGCTTTATTTACTTACTGGTTTTAATTACCAGGTCACATTTCCATCTCCTCAGAAACAGTCTGGGATGATGCTGATTCAGAGCTCATCACCCACCTCTGTGTGACCTTTCCATTGTTTCACACAATAAAACTGTAATACAGCTACAGATCATGCCATAACAATAACCTTAAAAAGCAGCCTCATCCCAATAGGAGCAATTCAGTCCATTACAAAAGACTCCTGACTGCTATAGTCTCAACTGGATGTTATCAGCGCTATTCAACCGGCATTTCTTGCAGCCTCACCTCGCACGCTAATAGCAGGATTAATCCCAGACAACCCAGCCAGTGAGAGGTGAGCCATTCTGCCTGATGGGCTGTTTATGAATTCATATCAAAGCAGGAGATTAGCTCAAAAATAGGCCTTTTGGAGAAGAGGAATGAAGAAGCTCCTATTTAATCAGATCGGTGGGGTGGGTGGGTGTATGCCTGCGTGGGAATGACTTTAATACATTACAGGCAACAAACAGGGCTCAGAGTGATGACAGACATGGTGTGTCTAAACCACCTGCAGAGAGAGAGAGGAGGCAGGAAGCTGTCAGCGA
Source organism: Centropyge bicolor (assembly GCA_037975185.1). Taxonomy (NCBI): domain Eukaryota; kingdom Metazoa; phylum Chordata; class Actinopteri; family Pomacanthidae; genus Centropyge; species Centropyge bicolor. The sequence goes on from JBBMOC010000030.1 coordinate 267,675, forward strand.
CTTCCAGCTCTTCACTGCTGCTTTGATGCCAGCCACACTGTGATACCATGTCCCGCTAAATGACAGGCAATTATCGCTGAAAGAGCAAAGTGTCACTGCAGGTTTACTTTTACATTTCAGGGCAGAGAGGGTAGCCGGGTCGTTTGAGAAACTACGTACAACTGATCCTGACCATATTAAGGGATCAATTATGTCTCAAATAAAGTAATTATTAAGCAATTACATCATAACCTCATATTTGCCCTGGTCGCCAATATGCTATATAATAGGCAGTCAGGAAGCAGAGCAGCTACACTTGCAGATCACAGAGAACATAACTTGCTCAGAACTAACATTTCTATATCACATATTCAAATATGTTCCAATCTAAACATGTGAGACCAACCCTCAGTTTTGTGCCACACTCAGTGAGTAGGTTCAGGCTGAAAGACTTGAGTGTAATACTCAATCTCACACTCACTGACTGATGCAGAAACCTCACCTGAATTTTATATCAAGGATTAGTCGCTCTGTCCATTAGTACAAGCAGCATTTGGAAATGTGGCTATCTGAGGTTAGTGAGTTCTCAGACATGTCACTTAAATTATCTGAAAGAGGAAGGGGAAGGAAATATCTGTCGGTCTGTGCCCTCCAACACTCAAAGATGCATGATGAAAAACTTTCTTAAGGATAAGTGAAAAGCGTCAGAGAGACGAGGTGTTCCGCAAACATTCAGCTTTTAAATGTTTTTTTCCCAGCATCTCAGACGGCTACAGTCTGCATGTAAGATACTGTTATCAGTTGACAGCTGCAACCCAAATGATTCCTCCCTCTTCGCCTGAGGAATACTTGAAGTGTGATTATGAAAGAGCAGAAATCACGATGTCAGTCCTGGTTATTAAAATGAGCAGCACAGTTGATAATATGTCATGCAATGTCAAAACACTTCTTACCGAACATGCCACGTTCCTTAAGTCCTATTTAATTAGACACCGTGAAAGACACTTAATGAATGATGTGATGTCTGTCTGTGGCCACTCTACTGTGACAGTTATTGGGTGACATTGTGTTTTGCATTCATTTTCACTGATGCGCCAACTTTCCAACAATTAAGATTTAATGCTGCTAAGTGCAAAAAAAGGTGTCAGCGAGCAGCAATGACCATCATTTATGGCAGACAGGACTCATCTCATCTGTGCTGCCTGGCACTGGTGCATCTGCACTGATGACAACTGAACAAAGCCCAACTAATCAAATGCAAATTTTTCAGTCGTTTACTGTTGCAGTGGCATGGCCTGGCTGCCACATACAGACAGGTCGTCAAATCCAAAAAGGCATTAACAGAGTATTCCTTAGCCAGAGCAGCGGTGCGGGCCCTCAATCCCAAGCATGCATTAAAAATCAACTGAGCTCCGAGCGTCAGCGCAGGGCTCCTCCGACGAGACAGGAAGTCACAGCAGTGGAGATAGCATCCAGCTGTGAGTCCACCGGCCTTAATGGGCTGCAGCGAGAGACTGTCCAGTCACTGTGTCGAGCCAGCAGCTAGCCTGGCTAAGTGAGCTGCTTTCCCAAAGGGGATAAAGTTGCCACTCTGGTGGTTAAAATTTAACCTAGAGGGACTTTTTTTTTTTTTTTTGCACCCCCTCTAAAATAAAATATGCATCACATCTTGTAAAAGTTTTTGCAGCCTTGGAGAGGTTAGAACGTTTGGGAGGAGAAATTCACTGCTAAATGTTAAATGATAAATGCACCCAATATTAAAGCCTACAGTGCTGGGAGGAAACTCTGCTCCACTTTGACTGACTTGCGGGTTTTTTAAAATGCAATTGCACGAAGGATGACAACTAAGCAAACAGAAAACAAACTAGTCTTTGCAGGAATTTTGTGCACTTGCAGATGCTTTCAATTTAGTTAATAACATATACTTACACAACATGATATACAGAAGTAGCTATAGCTTTACTATCACTGACTGTATTGGGCAATTGATGCAATGCTTCATATCAATGAGCAGAACTGCATTCAGTTATATTATATTTATATTAATTCAATGAAGTAAATTGATTTTCAATATCTACATTGTGATACAAGATTTTATTTATATGACCTAAACGTATACCTTTACTCCTAATGGAACAGTGATGATTTTTGTTGAGGTCTTTAATTGATCACAATTATAGAAGTATATAACACAAAAAAGTCTGGAAACTTTATCTCCATTTTTTTCAGCTACTGCAAATTCTTTTTGAGCCACAACAATCACAGAAAAATCTTGAGGCTCTTGAGAGACTGATAAATATGCAGGCCCTCATGCAACATCACTCATACACATACACACACACACAGTCAGGCTTTGTTTTGTTTGCTTTTGTTTTTCATTTTTCATCACAGCTCAAGGTGAACTTCTGACTCTCGCCTCTCCTGACTTGGAGGAGGAAGCACGCTCAGGTGCTGATCGCCGTCTAACTGCCTCCACTTATCACTCTTCAAGCCCAATTATGTGCATCAAGCTAAGTGGCCTAAGTGTGAAGAATGGTGGCAAACAAAGCGGCTGATGTAAGAAGCCCAACAGGAAGGCAAGAAGTAGAAGTCACTGTCGGACTAAGGGAAGATCTGGTGCGCTGCATTAAGAGAATACGCATTTAGGAGCATTTCTTTTCATAACAATTCTTCAAAATCTCAACATGCGACAGGTTATTTTTCTTGTCTCACAGATAAAAATATCAAACCTGCGCTGAGACAGAACAGCGCTCCTGACTTTATACCTGGATCAAAAGAATCCATTCTCACTGACATAAAGGGGAAGATGAACTCCAAACAAAACTCTCTCAAGCTCACTAACAAACTTTGAGATCTGAAAAGGTGAGTTCAGGATAGAGCTGGGCGACAGGGCTAAAAATATGATCATGAGATATCCAAACCATTTCCATGTAATTGATGCTGTGTTATCTTTTTGTCAACAAGCTTTGGACTATAGTGTGAGTCCACTTTCAGCACTTTAGCAACACCTATGGCTGAGTAAAACAAACTGGGTGTGGATTAAGAGGTGGCAGCAGGTAACTGCAGGCAGAGCATCGAAGATGTCACAATGCTGAAAGTTTATGTTCAACAGGTGCTTGATAAAACGATCGTACTGTCTCCCTTATGTTGCACTTATGGATGAAGAGCACTGTCGTCATTGACTCCAGTTAAATATATCCTAAAGTCTGTTTCATTCCCTCCTCTGAAATTCTGAGTTCGACACAGACAGCAGAGGCAGAAGGGCAAAAGTTATTTTCATTTTCTTCTTCCTTTCCAGAGTACATCCACGTCCACATCCACTTTCTTCACTTTCTTAAACTATGCTTTGCCGTAGGCGTGCATTTTGACGTGCAAGCCAAAAACTGCAGACTGACTGGCTGCTGTCACATTTATTTCTGCTGTGTCAAAGGCTGTTAGATCTGTCCATATTGAGTAAAGCATGTCCAAAGATTATCATCATTAGATAGACATTTTATTACAATCATACATTACAATTATTTCATCGCCCAGCCCTAGTTTAGACTAACTCTGGGCCCAGCACCAGATCCTCTGCCTCAGATACAATGGATTTATTTCTGTCTTCATCAGCCTTTTGTTTTTCAAAGGATATACCTGTATACAGTAGCCCCCACTATGCTTGCCTGAAGGCAAACCACAGTGTTTACTCAAACACAAGGTAAATAAGAGCCACTTCTTGGATCTGTCAGGCTGTGAAGAAATTCACTGGCTGCGTGTGTGTGTGTGTGCCAGTTTAATCTCTTTTCTTTTTCCGTTTCCCTGACAGTGTGCAAAAAGCCCAGTGGGGATCCCTCTGCAGCTCGAACTTCATAAAACCTGGCAAAAACAACCACAGCTACCACAGCGTTCAGGATCCATGCACACACACACACGCAGTTACACACACACACCTATGCAGCTATGACGAGGGTCCCTAGCAGGCTGGCATGCTGTAACAAGGCCGCTCCATCAAAAGGATGATATTTGCTTTTCAGTGCTGCCTTTCATCCTCCGCAGGGCCTTGAGAGGAACAGCTCATAATGCAGCTACCACCACGTACTTAACTTTATATTCCTCGAATCCAACACAAACCCATCTTTCCTCTGTTGAAAGCAGCAAACTTTTTTTTTTTCTTTTTCTTTTCACAGTCAGAGCTGTCACAGCGGGCGGTGAGGCACAGGGTATGAAAAATACCAGCAAACCACTTGTGATTATGCCAGAGAAAGCAGTCATGAAAAGTGAAAAAGTTACCAGGAGATTCTCAAGCAAGAAGAGAGTGGGAGCAGACAAAGAGGAAAAGCAGAGGGCTGTGCACCAGGATCATGAAAAATGAAATCCGAACACAGGAGAAACAGCTAAAAGAAAAGTTGAGCTATAGGAACTGTCTGTCAACCAATGCAATACAACTAATTTGACAGTAACAGCAAAACTGTGTGTTGTGATATTCTGGGTTGTGCGCAGACCTCTTGCCATACTGACAAGGGACGGAAACGGGACTTGCAAACATTCTAAAATCACAAGTGAGTCGAGCAAGAAACTAAAAAAAGACGGGGACTAAAGTTTGAGGGCCCAGCCAAACATGCTTTGCTTCCAGTGTACATTGACAGACAGATAGTAGCAGCAGTCAATAGTTACATGAGAGAACAGGGATGACAGGGGACAGCAGGGAGGGGGGAGAGTGCCCCCTATTGGACAAACAAACACACTTCACTCTATACTCACAACAAAAAAAACAATACATCTGAGACGGCTTCATGTCTCACTTGGCAGACTCTCAGAAGCTGAGGTTATGCATGAGAGTCAGCAAGCGTGGACGACACAGAGACTAGAGCAACACACAATGAATATATGAATAATATACTGGATATGCTTGAATTCCAGCATGTCATTTAGAAATCAAATTTGCATGTGAAAGACATCAAATGTGAGAGTTTCAAATCGTACATCCACACCGCCGCAAATTACAAGCCTCTAATTTTACATGCATAAGACTTGAAAAAACAACAACCACGCGATAATGTGTCTGTCAGTGGATTAAATTGAAGTTATTGTACCTGGTCCATCTTTTCAATGCAAGCTCAGTCTACAGTGTTGATCTTGTTTGTCACACATGCCGCCTCGCAACCTGAGTCATCAAATGGGTCCACAAAAGACAACCGTGTCCCAGCCGATTTAAATGAGATCTTGCAGCTTTGTTCTTTTTGCCTGAATCAAATTTGCTGTCACATTTCTGCAGACTGTAAGTGAGAAATCCAAAAAACGACCACTAAGATGTTACAGATTGTTCTCAGAGTAGAATTAAGTCTCAGGAAAAAATGAAAGATGTCTTCTGTTGAAGGGGATTAAAACTTGTTGGTTGTTGCCCATTTTCGCCCGGCCTGACTTTAGATTGAATCCAAACTATCAATTTAAGGATTAAACACAAAGCAGCATGTGACGGATAGAGAAAAAAGGACTGATCAACATGTTTTCCCTTTAGTATCAGTTTTCATAAAGAACAAGGTTTTCATGCATTCATCCTTTGCAATATGCTGCAAAAGCCTTCTGATAGACTAAAACTACTACAGGACACTTATTGCAGTTCCTTCGACCACTGCAACCACATTTGGACACACAGAGAGAAGTCTGACTACTACAAACACCATGATGGTTGAAATTTGTAAAATATCATGATACCATATGGGTTTGGCTTTATAATTTAGTCCAGTAAAAAAGTGATTAGAACCATCACGTCATAAAACATACTGTGAGAGCAAGTACAGGTCCTTTCATGCTAAGGAATGTTTAGTAGCCAACCGATCAGACTGTGGTTGTGCAGGGCAGCTTCTGGGTGAGAGAATGTAATAGTGTGTGAGTGGGAAAGATCTGGGAAAGATTGCTCACTGCTCTCAATGACACTACTCTGGGCAAATAAAGGAAAGAAAATCGTGACTATATGCTTCTTCTCCCATACACTATAAAACAACACGCACAATGAGTATGTAATACTATGCTGAAAACATTTCACCCACACACAAAAAATGCAAATATGCAGCAGCTGTCACACACACGCCAAAACATATACCCACATATACAGACAGTGAAATCTGTGTGTGCAGTGCGATATGCTCATAACTCCCATCAAGCAGTTAAGTATATTAATAGGTAATGGAACTCCAGGCAATAAATAATTACTATCCCCAAGGCTTCTACTTACATTAAAACCACATCTATTAAAGCTATAATGGAGAATATTGGATACCATAGTTGATTGTAAAAGCAATTTTGATTCACACCAAATGGTCAACAGCAAAAAAAAGAAATTAACTGTCACAATTATTTTGTGGTGAACGGACAACGGGTGCAGTGTGAGATACCTTTCCCGTGTTCACATCCCACCCTCATCATCATAATCATATCACTCCATACAAAATTAAAGCCTTCACAGTTGGAGTTCTGTGTAACAAATTCTTCATTTGAAATGGTGGACCATGGTGGAATTCATATCAGTTTAAGGACTGAGACGAAGATATGAAACAGAGCATGATAATCACTAAGTTGTGTTTGCAGACATACCTAGCATGTTGAAGATAAAGTCCTTGGCAGTGTGGACCTCTAAGGCGGTCTGGTCTCCAAACTCTCCTTGTTCCAGTAGTACCAGTTCAGACACCTGGGATGACAGCTGATCCAGGGTGGCCCCCGACCGGAAGTCCACCTCTGACAACTTCTTGTTGGGGACTGGGGAGCGCGGCGTCACCGCACTCATCAGGGACTCCATCTCTACAACCCCGTCGAATGAAGATGAGGAAAGAAAAATCACTGTAGGTTAGCCTATATCTTCAGGGCTTCAACATGACAACAACAGTCCTATTTTCATGGTTAACACAGTCAATATGGGACGAGTTATGCAGTCACAGTGCCAATTATGACTTTTGGCTTTGAGGGTTACAGTACAGCAGCCTAGAATGAAACAGTTATATTTAACTTGTTTTCAAGACTATCTTGCAGCCTACTTTACCCTCAGACTACTGCAGTGTTGCTGAGCCTTCATGTTTTCACTGCTGTATAATGCTTGCCTTGTTTTCAACAGCCTTGTGTGAATCATGAGACATGAGGCGATCCTGCAGGAACATATGATATCAGGAAACAACTAAGATTAAACTTTAATGGCAGCAAATGTGACATTGATGCGGTAGCAATAACAGTTTTGATCAACATCCAGTCATTCGACCTGATGCTAATACTTAAGCATTTTTGATGGAACTACTGAACTGCCAAAAATAAACTGATGATTAATAAAAACATGCATTATGCCACTATTCTGTTACTGAGTCTAACTTGATATGAACTTTGCAAACCCCAGCACCTGTTTGACCACAGGACCTCAGATTAAAATCAACATGATCATCTCAAACGATCAATAAATGTAAAGCAATTATAAAGCAATTAGAGAAATTTTGAGCCCCTCATGCAATCAGTGTTTTCATTATAGACTATTGCTCTCAAGGCTGTAGTTGAATGACAGATAAAACATGCAGATTGTTGATCCAAACTTGGGTAACTACTTTTCTGGCATCTCTTACATCCTGCCTTGTATCCTAGGAGGTATCAAAGGGGTTAACTGATTGGATCGTGCCTTTAGAAACAGGCTAAAAATGAACTGAATGTTTTGCATTCCAGGACAAGAGTCTTTAAGGATTTAGCAATAAGTGGAAGAGCTTTACATTAGTGATCAGCTGTTAAAAAAGACATTTGACTATTTGATTACATGTTTCAGTGATCATACATTACAGTGTGTCCTGAAAGTAGTAAGCCAAAAACGTGAGGTAAACAAAGTTCAGTCGAGTGGAATGACAACATGGCCTCTGCCCCTGCAAACTGGGTCAATTAGCCAACGAGCTCCCGTGCGTCTAGCTGCTAAGCTAATAGCCGAGCAAATTAGCCAGCCTGTCGTCTCACAGTGAACATTAGCTAATTAGATATTTAGTAACAGATAACATACTAGCCTGTGTTGCATTAGAGAGATTCACATGGCTGCCGTACTACCGTGTTAGCACACCGTTTGACTTGCAGTGATAAGGTCGCCGCCCACAGTCAGCTAATTTCTTTTATTAGCCAACTAGCTTTATCAAATTAGCATGCTAGCTAACGTGACAGGTGGGGTCGCAAGCTGCAATACACAACCGCGTTTGCACAAACACGTTCACACTAAAATCTAGAGATACACACTCTCTCTCTCTCACATACACACAGGCATGTATGTACGGACCCACATGCACTCGGCTCTCGTTAGCTTGCGAGTCGCGGATCGCAGTGGAAAACCATTAGCTTCCAGGCTAAAGCCGTCAAACACCGCAAACGGACACACACCCTTAACAAAGTGGCGAAGAGGAGGAGGAGGGGGGATTTCTTCGCTATCTTCTACGTTTACTGTTATCGTGATCCCTGTTCTCCAGTCCGCCTTCCTCAGCTGTCATCTCCAACAGGTCCCAGGCACCACCTTCCCCCCGGCAACACCGTCCCACACATCACGGTCCTGCCTGGAGGATCCAGGGATTAGCGGTGTGAGTGGCACGCACGCCCCGCATCGCCACAACTACACACGGATTTGTGAGCTCGGGTTTATGATTAAAATTGTGCCCGTGTCCTCGCAAAGGAGATAGGAATGTGCCCACCCAGTGCACACACAGTGTTTGGATGCACGAGCATGTGAGCAGGGGTGTCTTTGCAGCAGCATGTGGAAATGGATCCTCTCCCCTTTATCTGTTAATAATGTCTGCTGCACTTTTCCATGGAAAGAGATCCTCATGTGAGACCAGTGTGGGGGTCAATACAGGTCACATCACTAGAACTGTTAGTAGCCACCATAGAGGGTTTTTATTATGTCTGGGAACTGTCATTAGATAGGAGAGGGCAGATGGTGATGATGGAGCTCCTTGCATGATCTAAATGATGTTGCACATGGTTTCCATAATGATGCTGTGAATGTTTACAATGTGACATGAAAGCTGAATGACCTGGTCTCATGTGGCCAGGCAAGTCACTTTGGATCTGCTATTTGCACTCAGTTGTACATACCTCTTCATATATATATATATAAAATCTTATTTTTGATGTTGTCACTTTATCTTCACTAAGCCACTTTAGGTTCCACTTGTACTTTTTTATTAGGTTCCACTTGTACTTTTTTTATATAGTTTCTTATAGTTTTTTTTATTTTGTATACTTTATACTTCTATCTGATTGTATGCTTGTGCTGCTGTAACACCCGAATTTCCCCTATGGGGGATCAATAAAGAATTATCTTATCTTATCTTATCTTATTTATTCATTTATTAACTCCATTAAACACCATGAACATCTCCCATATACCATGCTTTATTGTTTTTGGCTGTCTTGCTTTCCTCTAGTTGGTACAAGAGGATTCTTTTGTAGATCTATAAAATCCATCAATTAGTCATGTGACTTTGCAAAGGAATATAAACATATGACACATCTTTTTCAATATGAATATTTAGTTTAACTTCAGTTTGCTTGTATTTGAGTGTTTTATTTCCAAAAATATTGAACCTATTTTTTTTTCAAAATGTGGCTTAGCCAAGTCTCTTAACATTTATGGAGAGGTCTAATTCATTTAATAAATGTAGTTATCCTCATACATATTCTTTAAAAAGTCATTACAAATAAATGAACCAAATGGCTTTAATCCACTCACTTAGCTCTTGAGAAATCCAAAAATTTCTCCCTATTAAAGGGTTATTCTAGCATTTTATTACATCTACATAAAGTGTCAGGTGAATGCTCAAATCTGTAGCAGAGACTGACATATCTTTACTTTTAGTCCCTTGAGTGAAGCTTCCTAGAAAAAACAGATCAGACATTTCTGATAATGGAACTCAATCATATCTTTCATAAGACAGTTAGTCCCCCCTCTGGGTTACAAAAGGGGATTTATTTTCTACCTGCGATTCTCTGGGTGTTAATGTCTCCAATCTTGGCAGTCTTTTTTCTAAAATCATGTGTCATCTTACTTCTTTTACTTCTTACAGACTTGCAGCCTGTGACGAGGGGTCACACAAAGATATGGTGTCTTATTAAGGGATCACAAGCAAGGACCACTGCATCAGATTGATAAGTAGCCACATCTTTTACGTCCCCAATTTTGTTTTTCTCAGACTAGTTCATCAACTAGTTTAGATTGTCCTCTTTTTTTTAAAAAGATACCTCCTCAATTTCCATATATTAAAGGAAGAGACTGCATTGTTGTAAAGAATTATGATCTCTGGGAGATGATCCTCATTATATGGGAACCACCTGCTGTTTAATATAGGTGCATAAACCTCCTTGATTACAACCCGAGTTATTCATTTCCTGCGTCACTGCTAAACTTCTTTGGATTGATAGTGTCTGAAATAACCTGTCAGACCTCTCTCTTAGCCTGTCGATGGATCATTACAGCCCTCTGCACTGCAATCGCACCGACTGTGAGAAGAACTGTCTGTATACTGCCATACGGTGCCTGATTCATCAGCCCATTCTGTGGTGTAAGTGGAACATTTATCAAGATAATGCTGTACCAAACAGCACTTAATGAGCAAGTTGAGGGAGTGACACCACCCGGCTGCCAAATGAGAGGCAGGAGACAACCCTGGCCTTCAGCAGACACAGTGAGATACTTCAAAAAAATGAGTGCAGTGTCTCTTAAACTCACTGCCTCTGACTCGTCCTCTCCTTCTTTGTCCTTTTTTTTTTTTTTTACCAAGAAATGAAAAAATGACCAGCTGTCTTGTCATTCCTCCATAGATCACAGCTGTCTTGAATTCGTGCCGCCATAAAAAAAAAAAATCTCCCTCTTTGCAAGTCAGATCCGGCTGAAATTGCAGGCATGTGATGGAAATGTTCAAATCAGGTAATGGTCTCATATTTAAAGATTCAATCTCTGACCCGAAGTCAGTGCTTGTTCAGCAAAATCAGTGAAGGAAAAGTGATAAAAGAATGTTAAAGAAAGGAGAGAAGTACCCACATGCAGGTAGAATGAAACAGAGAACGAAGGACGGAAGAGCAGATGGAAAGAAATGAGGATAAAAAATAAAGTGTTTTTCCTTATGCTCAAACACAAATTTAGAAATAAATCTGTAGCTTCCTGTTCTAACACAAAACAGTAAATGCTGTAATCTTTCTAGATAGTTTTGCAAAACATAATATACTCAAATCTCTTTAAGGTTTAAAGCAAAAATGCCAACATGACCTAGTTCTGACTTCTCAGTTTGGAGGATAAGCTTCTTTTCTTTGTTTTATGTGATAGTAAATTGAATATCTGTTGTAAGTTTTAAGCCACACTATATGGCAATTTAGATTTGTCAGTCGTCTGGTGGTCCACATCTTTGGTCCAAATACTTCACCAGTTTTGGATAAAGTGCCCTGAAATTTTGTACATTCTGTCTATTCCCATTATCAACAGCTGTAATTTGTGTTTTATGCTATTACTGATCGTACTGATATATGTTAAAGAAAGTTGGTGAACAAAGTTGGCCTTATATGTTATATCTGCTTAACATTACACAGGCTTGCATTATGACTGTGTGTATGCTGCACTCCTAGTATTGGCATGATGAGATCTAAGTTTAAATTCTCAAAGACGTAAGTTCATAAGTGTTTAATGTTTATATAATATGTTTTTCATTTAGCTTAAAAACATCTAAAAGTTCATTGATGTATATTGTTCATATTGTGTATATGAAGGCATTTGCAAAGCAACAGTGACACCTACTGGCTTCTTTGGTACAGCTACAAATAACTGTCGATTTGTACAAAACTTTATTCTGGAAGTGACAACAAACATCGTTCGCCTGTTCATGTCAGCACCTGCACACATCTTATGTTCTTGGTTGCATCGTCGGTATGTACAATTTAATGTTAATATTGTATGCTATTATTTGAGGAAGTTTATATTTATAAGCACGGTAGAAATTAATAATTTGTCGGTTTACTTCTCCGGTGTTGCCACTAGTCTATTAGCTACTCTGTTGCTCTCATGCTAACAGGTTGTTTACATTAGCATCTTGCTCAGCAGTTATATTGTTGTGTTTAGAATATAGTGTCTGCATTGTTGAAGATTAGGTACATGTCTTATTGATGCTATTGCTTTCATTTTCCTTTAGTTTTACACTTTTCTTGCCATCATTAAACCTGTGGACAACACCAAGTCGGTCTTCAGAGTCTTGGTGGGGAAAGGAGTTAACTACTGTCAGACATGCACCACCTGTATCAAGGGTAGCATACTTATGTTGTATCATACAACCCTACTACAAACTGATTCTGAGTAGTAATGGTAGTCTTTAGTCTGCAGTGTTATCACAACAGAAAAATGATACTCAAATATACTCAAAGATAGTATGCATACTAAATAGAGTTTTACGTTTTTGAGTGTGCTGTTGATGCACACTGATCTCCCATAATGCAATGCAATGCACAAAGGAAATGGAGGAGCTGCTCACAGCTGGAAAAAATAAATTTGATTGTGGGTGGTTGCATAATAGCTCCAAAACGTTATTGGAAAACAAAAATCAAGATATTAAATTTGAGGAAAAACATTTTGATGCGAAGTCTAATTAGCAGTAGCTTTCCATTTTGGCAGTTTAATGTTTGACATTTGATACATATTGTATCATTTCTTAGTAGAAATTGTAAAATATGTTGATATTTTGAATACTATCACAAGTAGCATGTAGTACATATTGTATAGAATTAGTATGGATTAGAAGCATATAGCTTGAGTGTAACTGTTAACAGGCCAAAACGTATGAAGGTGTCAGCTTGAGTATAAGGAAACTGTGTTAGACTAAAGGATTATTTTAAAGAAAAAACTGTGAGATTAAATACCCTAAAACGATTGTTATTCGCATCCCTATGGAAAATGTGACAAATGAAGGGAAAAGGTTGCGCAACATGCTCAATTTGGACTTGCACATTTCTTAATAATTAGCACTGATGAGCGAGCACTAAAGTGTTACGGTGTGATGCTCACAGGAGAAAAGGTAATTGATTACTTCTAACTTTTTATCCTCAGTTGTAAAGCTTCACCGTGTCATTATAGCCAGTTATCATTTACAAAGCGTAGCCCGACCACAGCCACCTTCTACCATCTCCCAGCTGGCTAATAACAGTTCCCAGACATTGCATTACTCAGTGAGACGTCTACTGCAGATAGTGGTTATGGTGATATGGTAACAATGGCAGCTCCCCCCCACCCCACCCCGCTGTCTTCCCCTCAGCTCCCCTGATGCATGGCCGTCATCACTGTGCTGCAGATTGAAGTGAAATGATTGGGTATAAAGCTGTGAAAAGGGGGCAGTGGTGATGGGGCCTCGGTGTCCATTGAAGTGAGGGAGTAATCTGTCTGAGGGTGTGATAGCGCTGACCGTCATTTAAGTGGCTTGAAAAGGTCAGCGAAGGGACCGAAATGTGGGAGCGCTCGCCATTATAGTCATTCCGCTTCACTGTGCGAGCTACCGCCGCCGCTTGATTGGCGCCCGAGAGAGGATTTGGCACCGCTGTGGTGTGTATCATACAGCTTTAATATCTTGCCTCTGTGTGTGTGTTGGTAGATATTTGTGCATGCCCTGGTCCACTTGAATGAGACGGGAGGATGCTGGGGGTAATCATGTAAGATGGCCTAGGTGTTCAGGAGAGGATCTGGAGAAGCAGGGTCAGCCTGTCAGCTCTCTATCTCTATCACCTCGCTCGCTCATGACTGATGACTCTCACACAACCGCTCTCTTCATCTTTGACCAAAACAGACTCAGAACAAGAAATCAATGGAACAAGGAGTCGTTCCCTCCACAGAAGAAGCTGATGTAATTAAATCCGTCTGCAGGGTAAGAGAAATAAAGGAGAGGGAAGCTTGTGAAGTGCAGGGGGAAGTCCCTGGAGGTATAATTAACAATATATACCGTTAGTATCTGTGCTTCTTCTTCTTCTTCTTCTTCTTCTTTCTCGTGATGCTCACAGCAGCACAGACTGGCACAGAGGCAGAAACCCAGACAGGCTTTCCGCCACTGGGTTTTTTTCTCCTGATTAAACTGCAACATTCAGTGCCGGTAAAAAAAAAACATTCACCCCGTTTGAAAGTGTTCGTGTTTTATGGTTTTACAGCACTGAACAAAAGGGGGTTTAACATGGCTTTTTTTGACACTGATCACCAACCTCTTTAATAGGACACATCTAAGTCGTCACAGGTCTTTTTCACAAAAGGCCTTTTAATATGTCACAGTCAGAAAAAGCCGCTTCGGTTTCAGGCATTTGTGAACGCTTGCTCACTGTCATGGCTCACCGGGACGCTTAAATAGAGCCATCATTAATGTTATTAGTCACGCCTTTGCTTTTCCTACAGTGCCAGTCCAAATGTCTGCTGCGAAAAAGGCCTGTTGGTTTTAGGAGTCACGTAATTAGTTAAATGGGGATCACCTGTGTGTCGTCAATGGGTTTCACTTGACTGTATAATAACACCTGTAGCTGGAAGGTCTCATTTTTGTTGAGTCAGCATTGTGGCAAAACTTGAACCATGAAGGCAAAGAAATACTTCGAGAAACTTTGTGAAGAGATGATTTAAAAGCAGAAGTCAGATGTGTGACTATGTCTCAGTCGGGCATTGTAAGTTTAGAGCACATAACCCTCCATACAATGCAATTGTTGTTTTTACACTTCACTTTTTGCATCACTTGAACAAATGGGACATATGGTGTTAATTAGTGCACAAAATGTCGAACTATGCTTTAGTGTGTCCATCCTCAAAAACTGAACAGGCGTGCAAAAAGGGAGACCAATGACCATATGGAGCAAGTGGAGCAAATGCATCCCCATCATTCAATTAAGGGGAGGAAGTGATGGTTCTGTGTCTTCACTTTTTGTCTTTTTAAAAATAATCATCATACAGTCCCCTCAGTGGTGATTAACCAGCAAAACAATGATCATTTTACTATAAGAAGAGAAGCTTGTCGCTCCTGTCAACCAAAAGCCAAACTGATTTGTGAGTCAACATGAGCTAACCAAGCCTGCCCACCCACCAATTGTTTATCTCTGATCAGACAGGATTTGGCTGTTGAGGTGGAAGAGTTGTCTCTTTTAATTGTTAATTGGCTGTTATTTAAAATGAGCCATGTTGATTTTATCATTTAGAATGTAGTGGATGATAATCACCAACTTTTTTCAAATGCACCATAGAGTTTACTTTTTCATGAGTTTATCATTGCATAACATTGGACAGTTCAGCAAGTGGATATTTACAAGGTTTACCCACCTTCTGTTTGACCTCTACCTGCCCCATTCTGTCCAATTACTGTTATATATATATATGTCCCAGGCTAATGTGCTTCCCTGCTTGCTCCCTCACACAACAGCGGACCAACCTAGAATAGTGGTGATAGAATAGCCTGTAACCTACTACCACTGTGAGCAACATAATGTGTTTGAAAATATGATTTCAAATATTAAAAAGCCATTGTTGTAGTAATCATTTCCTGTCCTTATCCACCCAGTTACTTCCTTGATACACCCTTGGTTTCATAGCACCTTCAGTCTAACTAATCTAGACTAGTGCAGGTGGTTGTTTCTTCACTTCATCCAAGATGTTAGGTGGTAGAAATACAGGACATTTGTTTGAAATCTTCTGGGGGAGAACCCCAGACCCCTCACCAATTATGCATCTCTCTGAGTTTGTTCCTCCATTTTAAAGTATAATCAGGCACCCGTACCACTGACGACTCTGAAGGAAAAAACTCATGACATCTGGGCTACAGTTTGCCAGAAGGCCAGTGGGAGACTCTGAAATCAGCTGGAAGGAGCTTCTATGGCATGAAGAGACCGTCAGAATAAATGCCATGATGTTTGGCACGTTGTAATAAATTTACCATCCCTGGCATGTGGCTTGAAGGTGGCAGCATTGTGGAAGTTGTTTCTCTGCTGCAGACCCTGGAAGGCTTGTGAGCAAGGCCAGATCACCACTCAATCAAAGTGCCCAGGTTTACTGTGTGTACATCTAGTCTTTAGACCTTTATTATTTTTAATATCCCAGCTCAAGATCCACTTACAAGCTCTTCTGAAGATTTCAACCATGTCACACAGTCTCAATCAGTGGATGGATGTTCAGTTGTCATGGAGATGAATCAGTTGAAATGCAAGCTCAGTAGCTGTATTGATTTCTTAACATTTTACTTCATAACTCTATTTGCACATGAAAACAGTGCAATCCAGAAAGTGGACCTTGGTGACCTTGAAGATGGTGAAAACACAAACAAGGATTTTGTATATTTGTAATTAATTCATACTTTTTTTTTTTAGAACTTTACTCACTTTAAAATCAGGTCAGTCTAAAAGTAGTCACATTAGATTTACTTCAAAGATGATGTAAACTGAGTAGAAAATGATGTAAAGAAAAGACAGGCTCTGTTCATATACATAGTGAGAGGACTGAATATCTTTGTCTGAGTCGCCTGGAAAGTTATGGGAAAGGAGATTGAAGCAGACACAAGTGTCTCCCTTTATCTCACTTTCCATTTCTCCCTCTCTCATGTGCTCACACATTAAATGTGGTCTGCCAGAGCAGAACATTGCGATCCAGTTGGATTTCTAACACAGAGGTGCCGTGCTGCCAGCAACAGCATCCACACATCTGAACGTCAGCTGCAGAGGAGAGAGCCCTAAAATAAGACTCCTGTGTGAAACCGGTCAAAATTTGCAGCTCACGTCTTGTCAGAGAATCACATTATTTCCCACTCGAGTGTTTAACACGCAGCTGAGAATTTGATGATCGCACCTCATGTGCATCTGACAGTGCGGAACACCCTGTAACTTTCAGTCAGGTGTCTCCCATAAACTTTAAAGATGTGAGTCGGAGATATATGACGGGGTGTCAGATCCCTCTGTGCTGTGTGATTGCTCGGTCCTGGAACAGCAGAATGCCTCCCAATAGCTACTTAATTCTAATGAGGGTTTTATGAGTCGTGATCGAGAGCTCATTGGCAACGTGTTCGAGTCAATAGTGCCTTCTCTTCTGAGCCTCGGCTTATGTGCCGACCCCAGCAAATTGACCCAGAGATTTATACAGCTATTTTCTAAAGGTCTCCATTCGTGGGCCTACAGTCAGGAAGGCGAATTAGTGTTTCAATGGATTTCACTTTCAATTTGAATGCGGAGTGGTTGGAACACGGCCCCGGCTAAGGGGAGGCCATGGGTAATGAACTCTTTTGTGTTCTGCCACTTAGAGGATCAAATGCTTGAGGCTGTGAAGACATTCAGCGCTGCAAGAGAGATGATTTCTTTTGGCTGTGGTAGGTAGTGAATGCTATGGGTTTATTCACTCTTTACTGAAAACCCAACAGTGACGACCCCACTTCAGCTGGCGTTGACGTTGGTCAATTGTGATTGGTTTTCATTTTGGTGTTCCAACAGCTGCAGCACTGATACAGATACATGCACCCAACATCAGCACCTGGAGGGTGTGTGTTGGAATAATGTATGGGTATTATAAACTGTCTTCTGTCCAAATATGGTATCTACAATAGAAGGAATTTAAAGAAACAATTAAAAAAAAAGACAGCAACCCTTTCAAAAATATATGTAACATACTGTATATGTATTATATATTATTCTTGAGGCATTACCATGGAAGTAGCAATTTAACATTGTGGTCAATTTTAGCTGCTGTTTCATAGGAATTAATATTTTATAAACTAATCATAGGTTTCGTCTAAATATGCTAATCTGTGAATTGAACACTGCCAAGTAAATGTAATGGAGGAGCCTACATGCTATGAATTCCTGCATATTGAATAGCTTGTGAGAAAAGTCTCTTTCTCAGTACACTTTTTAAACCTTAAGTGTTAATGCTAATATGAATTTCCATCGTTGAGATTTTTTCTTGATGTTGCTGACAGACAAACCAATGGCTGGATGGAGATGAACAATGATTTGGAGATCCATGTGAAGAAATGAGACAACCCCACACAATGTGTAAGGAAAAGTATTTCATTATAAATCCTTCATTCTTTAGTTTGAGTCTATTTGCCATACCAATGCTGTATAACTGTATGGAAATAGAAACTGCAATAAGGGAAATATAGTAAAAATAAAGAAACAAAGATATTTTATTCACAGTCACAAACCCTTGTACAGCATTGAGAATTTCTATTTGCTCATTAGTTATTTTCTTTCCCTGTAAAAATAGACAAATCAACAAAGTGTGCATGCATGATGTACTTCATTTGCTTATCCATTTTAACTGAACAAAACAGTCTCGGGCAGCAGTCAGAAACAGACAGCGATGGTAGAGAAGTGATAATTCTGTTGTGACCTTATCTCCTGCTGACACCCGCAACCCAGGACAGGGAGCGGTTCGATGTGTGATATAACTCCGCGCTTTAAACCTCTCAGCCAACTCTCACAAGCTCTCCAGTTCATCCATTAACAATCTGACAGTTTAGTGTCACATTGTGGCCCTGTGGAGGAGACGGGAACTGCTGCAGCTCAGAGACAAATGGCCAGCCAGCCAACGATCATAGCCATGCCCCCCATGGGAGCCACCTTGCGTAGACCAGGGTCCCCTGTCATGGCCTGGTGGTACAGAGAGCCACAGAACATCCCCATGCCCGCTATCAGGAGGGTACCAGCCTGTATGGAGGGGAGACAGATGGCACACACAAAGCATTTTTAATTGTGTATTTTTAATCAGTCAGACAAGGCACAAACTCCAAATGTAAGAATGTCATCATACTTAAAGCTAGATTAGGTTTAGCATGTTATCAGACTCAAACACAACACAGCGAGTTGACTCTCCATCACCAGGTGTGTTCACTGCACGACATCCACACTGTACTGAGATGCTGTCAAAGTTACAGTGGGAGCCCCTCAAAACAAGACGTCAACATAATTGGATGTGAGTTGAACACATACAGCCTGCAACCAGTCACATAGCACGGTTGAAAAGCTGCAGATGACACTGTGCTGGGGGATGGTGAACCAGCCTGTCCAAACATTTTAGCAGTCAAGGCCAAATGTTTTGCTCCGCTTTGGTTGCAAACCGCAATTCTGCCTCTGATAACACGCCGAATTCGATTCTGTTTGGAGCACAGCAGCCTTTTTGGTCCAATGTACCTCCACAGTCCTGTCAGATGAGACACTGATGATATTGTTTTTTATACAAGAGTGATCCAGGAATTGTCATATTTAAGCTTGGCCTCTTTTTCTTCTTGTATCAAGTTTGCATTTGTACTACTACGACTTGGCAGTGGCTGGTAATTTTGATCTTTTACCATCACTTTTAGCTTTCTCTGTTTCTTCAGCTTTTTTAAAATGATAAATCTATTTTGACCTCTCTGCTAACTTGGGTTGATGAAGGTGCATTCTATACAGTTCATCTGTTGTAGCTGTTAGTTTATAGGTTGTTATTACAATCAATAAATAACAATTCATTCCATTTGACCAGAAAGTCAAATTAGCTGAGCGACTCCATATTTTTTTGTCTCCTCATAAAGCTCTTACTAGATGTGACATCCAAGAGTTTCTGATTGGACTAACCACTGCATAAATCACACCTAATCTGGCTTGTCTCTCCATTTCATGCAGTTTGTTGATCAGAAATTTTGTGGCTCATGAATTTTTAAATAGGCTTTACACTGCAAATACTGGGCAGAACAGGTTTTGCATATGTTAGAAATTCTATTAGTTATAATGTGATAAAACTGGTACAGGCACAAAACAAAATCTTAGCTGAAATTTCACTGCTCCACTGCCGGCTGTATTCCCTGTAACTATGGCCTAAAGGAGTACTGATGTGCTAAGTGAGGACAGACTGACACCATCACACCAGTTCAATTTTAAAGAATACTCAAGTGCATCCAGGCCTGAGAGTTAGTATTTGGCTTCCATACTCACCACAGCAGGTTTGCTGGAGTGGGCAGCACCCAGCAGGGCCAGGCTGTGGTAGAAATGGTACTTGTTGGCGGTTTCAAACAGCTGGACGGGGACACACACAGAGACAAAGCTTTCAGAAACATACTTCATTTGAGTGAATCGAAGATTTTATGCATAAGCTTCACAAGGGCAGCTACTGTACAGTGAATGGACTACAAGAAAAAACTGAATGAGTCACTGGTGTAAAAGGGTCACTATCATGCACCTATTATATAATTTTAATCAATCAGGTGCAATGAAATGAAACGCCCTTATTCTTAAAGACATACTCTAAAACCTTTTTCCTGTATTTGGACATTCAGAAAGTTTCCAGATCAATAGTGCAAGTCAACAAGTTTGAATTTTTTTTTTTAACATAGTATGAGTAAGAAAAAAAACCCACACTGCTACAGTAACTCTAAAACCAATCTCAAACTGCATAATCAAGATCAGAATCTCCGACATGATCACTGAAGTAGAAAATGCATCAGGAGACTGCGGCAGTGATGAAGTGGAAAGTTTTTGAAGAACTTTTTAATACCATAATTTGCTATTCGCAGGGGCATTCATGTACATACCACTCTCTGGTAGTCATCGGGGTCACTGTGTTTGAAACCTAGACGGAGAAGTAAGGAGGAGAAAGGGCAACAATCTGAATATGACACACACATATGATTATACCTTTACGACAATCAACACACCTCCCTTGAAGGATCCCACTATATATAATATTTTAGTAATCATTTCTTTATGGATCACAAACCCTGTAATGTAATGTCATAAAGCTTTATGTCACTTGTGTCAGTGCTTGTAAACAGGCGCTGTGGTCTGTGGTTCTCTCACGTTGTCAGCCATAATGCAGAGTACATATTTCTGTCTCAAGATAGGCAACAGTGTCAGTGCAGCTTTACAATGAGATCTACGTGAGTAAGCTTTAAAGTTAACAAACTTGCAACTTGTACTTCTGACCGCATTTTTAATGGTTGACTCTTTAAATAAGCCTCCCTCCACCATGACACACTGAGGAGGCGGGTCACCTTGATTACACAATATGTATGAATTTCACTACAATAACGTACTGCTAGCTGTGTTATTTAGAGGCCGAATTAACCCTCAGCCTATTAAAGAGTAGTCAGTATCAGCTGCTAATGTTTAAGAGCCATGCAGCCGTGTCAATAAGGAAGCCAACCTTAAATTGGCATCTTTTTAAAGGGAGGCTGGAGCAGTGCTTCACATGGCAGTCTTTCCTGGCTGTGTTTTACTGTCCAGCCCCGATGGAAATACCCGTGGATGAGTCCCCAGTTTAAGCTGATGAAGAGTCCCTACCGTGAGCCCCGTAAGCCCCAGCTGCCACCGCCGAGGCCCCGGAAAGGGCCGCCAGCCTCCGGACAATAACAGAAGCGGACATATTGAATAACTGCGCTTGTTTCTGACAGGCGACGGACTCAAGGCGATGCTGCCTTCACGGTCTCATTGTAAGCTCCAACTTATGAGCTTCGGGGTGACTGATAGTGGCTTTGACGTTAAAGAAAAAAACAAAAACAAACAAATAATTAACTGATTGAATGAATGAATGACGAATAAAAAATGCACCAGTCAGCTGTGGGATTTTTATTATTTTTTTAAATAATTTCCATATATTAATTTAGCCTATTCCAAGAAAGTCAAAGAAAGTTATACATTTATGTATAAACAACAAGTAAAGTGATATACATAGAATTGCTAGAAAATAATGAATAAAATAATAGGACATATCTCATTCGCACTGATTTTTTTCATTCATTTGGTCATTCATTCATTCTTTCATTTTGTGTCCCTCACGTCTACTTCTTGTGCATTATAGCACCTTTTTTTGTACTCGTCCATCTGTTGCCCTAATTACGACATTCCGCTGCGTCAGTGAAGGCAACACCGCCGGGGCATGAAACTGCAGCCAACTCGGGAGGCTTGAACCAAAATGGCGAATGCCGTGCTACAGTTTCGGCCCATGGGCAAATTTCATAACTCTACCAAATAGATCTGACACTGACATGACACTTCAGCAGGCACTGCAGCACCTTTAGGCTTCATACTCGGGCTATTTATATGTGAGTGTAGAGATGTTGTACTATGACTGGTCAGTTGTGACTTTCAAAGCTCCCATGTTGCATTGCAGAAGATACTGTGCGACCAGGGCACAAATAAAAAAAAACACATTATCTTATTATACCCTATTTATTTTTAGTGTTAAATCTATTGCTATCCCTGTTTTTCACATGCACCAAATTGCCCCAGGACGCTGAACGTACATTAGCACACAGCATTTTGCAATTTGTCCCTCACTGCAATTTGGGAAACGGTGAATTTGTCTGCTTTAGTGAATTACTCCCATGTGATGTGTGGTCCAGCCAGCAGAGGTGTGGGGGACTCGCAGAGGGCCCACCAAAAGGGGGCGCTGCATTGCTTTCTCATCTGCCAAAGTTTGTCCGGAGAGGGTGTGTGTGTGTGTGTGTGTGTGTGTGTGTGTGTGTGTGTGTGTGTGTGTGCGTGCGTGCGTGGACAGGGCAGGGGGACTTCTTCCAATTATCATATTGAAATTACACAGGGTCACACTGCATTACTGGAGAGTCGCTAAACCGCAGTTTCCGCCGAGCCTCGTCCTTAGCTGACTTTGACACGGCATTAGCACAATGCATACAATTAACACATTTTAATGACCATGTAGCTAATTAAAAGTAAGCCTTCTGAGTCTCAAGCCTTCATCATCAAGTGCGAACCGAACCTGTAGCCAGGGAGGGCGTTGACACAAGCGCGTCTCTGTTAGGCGTGTGTGTGTGCTCGTGCACGTTCGGGCTTCACTTTGGCCTGATTTGCAGCCTTGTATGCACGCTGGGTTGTGTGCAGGAGGATGCCACGCAGAATGCACTCACACACACAGAAGCACAGGTCATTTTCATTCTGGCCCATGGCAGATGGGACAGCAAGGACAACAATGAAGTATGGCTTTACATCTTGTTTTCACAGACAAGCAGCAAATTATCTCCAAGTCCCAGCAGCCGTGTGCTGTGAGGTTCCTCCAAGAGCCAACATCCATCTCACTTCAGCCAGCCCGCCTGCCTGTCCACTCCTCTCTCTCTCTCTCTAGCGACTGCCTTACTCGCCGCCAAACCTCGGCGTGTTTGAGCGGAAACATGTGCGTGTATGTGTCTGATCTCCTCAGATTGTTTGCCCCCGGCCCTGTCTTGTCGTGACCGAGCCAGCGTCCGGGGGAAAACAGCACAGCTCTCTCTCGCAGCCGAGGCGCACAGTGACGAGAACATCACTCGCTTTAAACAACGAAATCGAGGGAGCACTTCCTGCAAATGGGAACTGGTTGTGCTTGTCTTGCTACCTACACATTTACATGACAGCTGCGGTTGCTTCACTTTATTTCATCCTGGTGCAACCTTTTTGCAGGAGCACGACAATGCCGAGAAAAAAACAAGCTTCCTTGCTTCCATTTCCACATTTACAAACAAGTGCATGCAACTGGAATCATACTTTTTTTTTTTTCCAACTTAATGTACTGCCGTAGGTTGTTTTGAAAATCCAATTTCCTATTCTTGTTAGCAATATTGTTTGTTATATCTGGTGGCAGTGCATCTTTGTTCTGCGAGGGAATTTCAATGCGCGGCAAATAAAGTGGAAACAGCCAAAAGGAAAATAAAGATTCTGCTTTGTTTTTAGTTAGCAGGTAACAAGGAAGATGGAAACACCACAGTGAGACCTGAGAGTTGTCATTATTTAAAGAAATAAGCCACACTCTGAATGATGCTTTGATGAAAATCACGCGCGGTCATACTGTCGAAAAAGTGTCATCCATCTCCTCCACTGTCACGAGTTTGCCGTGTCTCAGAGTGAAAATGCAGCAGGGAAACAGCGAAAAATCGAAAACAGGACAGCTCCATCCTGAAAGCAATGAAATATCCTTTGTGTGCCCAAAGCTTTGCCTGCTGGGTGGCGTGCTCCCTCCTCCCCCTCCTCCCCCTCCGATACTGAGATTTAAAAAAGAACCCAACATTTTTGAAATTCTCCATTAACCTTGATGTGTTTTGACGGTTGCAGCCCTTCGCTGTCTTCGGCTCGCTTTGAGAAGCCGCAACCGCAGCCAATTATCTATCTGTTAGGGCGCTTTCATGTCTCCGAGATGTTTAGTCACAAATGTACGTATTGTGGCCCCGGTGTCACAGCTTTTCATGCTCCAGCTCTGTCACTCGCCCATGTCATTACATCCCTTTCAGCAAAGAGGAAAAGAATGAAGGAAGAGAGAGAGAGAGAGAGAGAGAGAGGAAGGGAGGCTGAGAGAGATAGGAGAGGCAGGCCTGTCTAGTGACATTTTGTCTGGGTGTCCAGGCTATTGTGTGCTAGGGTAGACAACACCAGTCATTGCCATTACACTGGCTGGCAGAGCAGCACGCACACACACACACTAGACCGAAACAGCCTCAGGTACCCACACACACACAATAGCATTTGTCTCCATTCTCATGTCAGCACTGAAAAATATTGTTCTGTGGATGTTTTCAGCAAAATAGTTCCATTTTCTTTCTGTCTTTTACTGATGGCGTGACAGGTTGTTTTCTGATGCTGAGTTGACTTTCCGTGCACCTCCAAACAAAGCAATCAAAGCCCGTTCAGACTGATTATTAGTCCACTGAATACTATTCAAACTAAGTCGCTCTCTTTTTAATGGCAGCCTGTTTGTCCCCACATATTTATGCACGTCCAAAAACAAACACTCAGGAATTGCACAAGCTTAAAATTTCAAATATGCACACACACACACACACACACAAAGTTGCGGCTACAGCAGGCTCCCCACGCCGAGCGAGCATAATTAGCACACTCGTTAAGCTCATCTGCATCTCTCTTCAAAGGAGATCGATGCAAATGGATAGGATTTAGCCAGTGGCTGCAATTAGGCCAAAAAATATCCGAGCTGGAGAAACTCGGCGAACAGCGAGGCGAACTCGGCTTCAACGCGGGGAATAAATGCATTTTCTGCCCCTGCACCGAGTGCACGATGGAATCCAAAACGAACACTTTCATTTTGCACTCGTGTCAAATCATGTTCTGTTTAATCACGTTCGGTACCAGCCCTCCTGGTTATCACATAATCCTGGGCTTTAAGGGAGAATAAGGTTTCATTAGGAAAACGCCTTCACCCATTTATTCTACTAACAAGTGCTGGCTGTGGAACCATGTTCTGATATATCCCTCTGCGCAAAAGAGCTCCATTACTATCCAAAATTATTTAAAGACACTTAAATGAGCCACACCATTTCACTGAGTGACATGTTGCTTCAGTGCCATGAACACCCACACCCTAGTTTATTCTGACTCAATCCCACACACACACCGTTAAATGCAATATTTACTCCTGTTTGAGTAACGTTTGTTAGAAAATAAAAAATTACTTAGCTGATTTAAAAAATTAAACGACATATTTGAGATCTATATTTACAGATTTAAATTTTCACAAATGAATGGGCTTGTGGTTGAGAATCACAGACAGAGCTGGGAAACGGACCACTGCATCGTTGCTTTGGCATTTTCAAGGGATTTGTCAGCAGGCGTCATCCTCTGGGCTCCATAAATGTATGTACCTAATACTTTTTAAGGAGAGATCAGTATTGCTATACCTGAAGATGTATGTGGCTAGCATGGCAAAAAATAATATAGTTGATAAAACGCTGATGTCCTTTCAGCTGTCCAGTTGTCATGGAGTTGAACTTTAACCCCTGTTTTTGATGACATTGTCTTTACTTTTTATCATTAGAGGTCCAACCAACTTTAATGGTGTTTATTAAAAAATACAAAAATAATTACATTTTTCTTATTTAAGTATTTCTTTCTTCTTATATGAGCTGACAAAATACCAGTATTGGAGAAGCACTGAAGTGATGGATTAATCGGGGGGGGGGGGGGGGGACCCCTGTATTTCGCACACTGAAAGAAACTACTAAAAACCCACCAATTAATGACAAGTCCATCCCACATATATATAGCCACTAATCTGCCAAATGTATATTAATCCACAGCTGAAACAAGTCCCAGAGAAATGGATTATTTACTCCTGTTTCAGTAACATTTGCTAAACACTACAGTGCCCAGCTGTTTTAGGGAATTACTTGTTTGTTTTAAGGAGAAAAGATTTGATGGATTTGGGCCTGAGAGGCACAGGCAGGGGAGGGAAAGTCAGAAATTGCAGAGAGATTAATGCATTCATCATTTTTGTTGACAGCAAGAAAAGCAAAGAATAATAACGACCTTATCGTCTAAATGTTTACCTGGGAAAATACTATATCTTATATGTGTAAGATTCATATTTTAAAGATGCTGTATTAAAGCATGTCTTAGCTCTTGCATGTATTAGCCCAATAAAACAAATCACATATACTCTGAATATATTTTTCCAACTGTTCCAAAAACTGGTTGGCATGTACAGACTCTGGAAGCTTGTTTGTATTGTGTAATCCATTACACAACCTCACGTTATTGTTATGAGGTAATATGAAGCTGTAGTACATCACCACACAACAACAGTGTAACATATGGTCAATAAAGCTCTCTAATCAATTTTAACAGATTTAAACGCCCTTCAGAAATGAATGGAAATCAATGGCTGTTTGGAAGAGCAAGAAAAGTTTATTTTTAGCATATACATTTGTCGTTAACGAGCTTAAATTAGCAAAAACATATTGGTCTGGTTGTTCAAGTTAAACAATGAGAGACAACAATGACAGAAAGCTCACAGAGCTACTGGAGGCAGGAGTTGCTGTTGTGCCTGTTGATACTTGTTCTTGATATTTTATTTTTCATATTTTGTATTATATGTGCATATGTGGAATGAATCTTCTCAAAAGGTTAAATAAGTATTGCATTGTGAACCGCAGGGTTGCCATGGAGCCATCTTGCTTTTGATGACTGGCTTGGATTGCCGCCCTGGATCAGCCTCGTTGACACACGGCCCATCCTGCTGTTGGACGTTTCCTCTCCCTCTGTCCTTGGCGTGTTCCACTACAGCTCCATCTACCTGCTTTACATCTGCGTGAGAGCCAGAAAGTGAGAGGGAGCGGATTAAGCCGGCGAGCATCTCAATCAAAGCTGTCACACAACACGTATACAAGTCACATCTTGGATTCATTCCGGGGACGGCTGCGGCTCAGGTCATCCATCTCATTCACTTTACCTGCTCCATCAGCCTGTTTTCACACCTCTAATGAGTCCCCTTCGGAATGCTTATTTTTATACAACAACACCTTAATCTCCATGGCATCGCACTGATGGACGTGTGGACGCCGGGAGCGAAAACCAAGGCTGGGAGAAGGATACTCGTGTCGGTAAGTTCAGCATTATGAGGCCTTTAATAACAAGGAAACTGTTGGATAAAAAGGTGATCAGCATCCCTCCGATCCTGGATTCCATCAGAGGAGGTAATTAGCAGAGGAGTGTGACTTGAATTATTATTATTATTTTGAATCATCAGATATGGAAGGAGGAGACAGGTTATTGAAGGTTAAGCCTGTCTGTCCGGCCTCCTGGTGGACAACCAGAATTAGCAGTGAAAAATGTAGATGGCAGTACAGCAAAGTTTTCTTTGTTTGGAAGAAAAGAGAGGAAAAGAGAAGAAAACCTTTGCAGCAGCTTCACAGCAGGGCTTTTTTACAAAAATAATTCTGGGCTCATTAGTCAAGTACCTGGAGAGAAACTGGAGATGGGAAGCAGGAAGTTGAACCAAAGAGGAGACATGTTTTATTTGTACTTGCTCAAAGGGAAGTATCGAGGCAACATGCTCGAACTGGAATGTCTTCATACGTCTGTGAATCTGCTCCATAGGTGACTGGCAGGTCCCTCATTTAATGCTGCTCCGCTCCACCGGCATAATGGAGGCTCGAATGAAGCCCCTTTTTATACTTCATCATGTGCAAGAGACACTGAAACCAAAGCTCTGCTACACCTCCACCCATTAATTAATTGTATTAGCTGTATGTTTCACTCTGGAAGAATGTTTTCTATATTTCATTTCCTCATTTTCATTTTCTAAACACTCACCTTAAAATGAGTGCACCCACAGCTTGCCTTAACTATAAAGTTAATCTGTATGCAGCTTTCACAGTCAGGCTATTTTTTTTTTTTTTTTTTACTGCCGTTATCTATAATTGCAGAAAAGACATAATTACCTTTTGCCAAGTTTGGCACGGAAGACAAATACTTTGAAAGTAATATTTTCAGAGTTGCACTTATTTTTGAGGACACAAGGGCATGAGTTGTGAGAATATTTTAATAAATTAGAAGAAAATGTGTTGCTCCTTGTCACGACAAATACCTGGAGGCAGATATTGACAATTTCAAGATAGAATTAAGCAGTCAATCAAATTCTTAGCCTTGTATCTGTTTTGTCACTTTTGAAGTATGTTGCTTCAAAAGTGACAAAACAGATCATTTTTGAAGTGTGTTGCTTCAGATTGTACAATCAGTCTGAGAAGTATTTTGTTGTTTTTTCTTTCTTTTTCTGTCTCATTATTTTCAACGACAGCGAATGTAAAAGCTTTTATGAAGCACATACATTTAGTTCTAGACCAGTGG
The DNA here is from genome assembly GCA_037975185.1 of Centropyge bicolor. Lineage (NCBI taxonomy): Eukaryota > Metazoa > Chordata > Actinopteri > Pomacanthidae > Centropyge > Centropyge bicolor. The sequence goes on from JBBMOC010000030.1 coordinate 296,205, forward strand.
TTCTCAAACTTTTTCTGTCATGTCCTACTTTGGAAGCATAAGTACATTTCATGGCCTTCTTCCCCCTTGTAAACCAATTTAAAGGGTCAGTTCAGCCAAATTACAAAAAATCCTTTTTCCTTTCCTGCGTCTGAGCTGCGGTGGTATCTGGCTATGCAGAGAGGTTTGGTGTAATTTGCTCAGGTTGTGAGATATCTCTCTCTGACATTTTTGCCTCCAGCCATGAATGTGTATTTCACACTAAATGATCTTAAATATGCTATTCATTCTGTTCCTGGTAAGAGCAGTTTATGGTTCATGTTTGTGAATCATTCCAACGTTTGAGTGATTGCATGATGAAAGAGGTTCCAGCTGTGTTTAATGTTGTATGAACTCTTAAAATGAAGTTGCAGATATTAAATGCTTGTACCAAGTTCATTTAGTTAATAGATTAAGTTAACCCATGAGAACCCATGGTGACACAGGTGACACTCTTCCTTATTCAGCTTAATGGTTGACCTTACTAAACATCCTGGTGTGGTGTTTTTAAAAAAACAAACAAAACAAAACAGAAATGCGTTCTATGTGCTTCACTGTGGTATATCCCCCATAATTTTCCAGAAAGTTATGAAATGGATCTGGGCTCTTATGAGTTAATAAGTCAGTCAGATTTTTTTTTTTAAGAAAGAAAAAAAAGACTCCTGGACCTTTTGATGTTTATCCATTTTATCTCATAAATATTATAATGCTTGTTTATTAACTGGCCCCTGACCTCTTGTCATATTGTAAAAGTGGCCCCCAGGCAAAGTAAGTTGAGTGTCCCTGCGTTACACATTTTCGCTCTGGTAAATTAGGTCCCTCCTGAAATACCTCTGCTTTTCTATTCCCTTTCATCTACAGCCTTTGCAGTGAACTAGCTCCTACTCCATCCCTCTGTCCATTACAAATCCACAAAGTAATCTGTCAGCCATTATGCTCTGTTGTACAAATTGCACGCAGCATTATCTTCGGTACTTTCTATTTGTTTAATTCTTATCTCGATCCTCCTCTGTGCTGCTGCAACAAGCTCAGCTTTCCCATGGGGACCATTAAGGTTTCATCTAATCACCTAATCTAATAATGCTGAAAAGTTCAAGTGTTCTACAAATCGCAAGTAAACTATTGCTTTAAGCTGAACATCATCCATCTGGAACAGTGATGTTGCTCCTGATAGAGTCGTTGAGATGTCTGTCATTTGGATATTCTTCCCAGAGGAGCAACTCTCTGCTTTCATTATGTTGATTTAGCTGTGCTCCTTATGTCGTCTCTCCGTTTTCCGAATGCTTTGCTTACAAGGCAGCAAACTGCGATGGAAACGCAAGAAATGTGATCGGTGGATGAATTAAATATATCAAAAACAATTACAGTCGGCAAAATGTCAGGCCAGGATAAGCCCGCCTAATAACCTGTAAAGTAATGTCTCCTTCTGCTTATTAATCATGATGAAGCCTGTGGGTGTGGACACAGAAACACACACACACACACACACACACACACACACACACACACACACTAGTGTTTGTACTAGTGTGTGTGTGTGTGTGTGTGTGTGTGTATATGCCAGGGACTCACTGCTTACCTCTACCTGTACACTTCTACCTTGTTGAACTGTCTGTGATGTTCACACAGACAGTGTTGCTATCTGTCTACATTTAGTTTGCCTTTGGTAATGGCCAAAACAGAATGCTTCATTTAATTTCAGTATAAATTTCATTATATAACCCTTGAAATGGATCCAAGAAGTGTTGAGCTGGAAAAAATTATATTTATTATGATTATTATTATTTTTGTGGTTTTGGTTATCCCTTCTATCCGCTATCCAGGCATAATCAATTAATAAATGTGGATATCATTATAAATAAGGCCATTTTCGTCCCAGGGGAAATTTCACAAGCTGCCCAGCAGTGTGGAAAGTAATATATAAAATATATATGATTAAAATTATCTCCAAATGTACCAACCTCATTAAAGCAATTCATACACAATAATTACAATCCAATAATATAAAACATATTATTCTGAAATGTTTTTATGTTAATACTTACTTGTAGCAGAGTATTTCTGTTACTACTAGCAAAAGTTGAACAGGCTTAAAAACTGAAAAGAAAGAAAAGAACATATTTATTGATCAGAAAAAAAATTCGTGTTCTTGTATTGTAATCTCAAAACGCTCCAAAAGGTTTTATCTGCATATTAAAACTCACTAAAAATGATCATTCAGGGGAGAATACCCCCCAACCCCCCGACCTGATTTTAGTTTCATATCATGTCATCTTAAGAGTTTGCAGGTCTGCAATTTAAAGGCCCAATTAATGGCCTGTGGTGAGAATAAAATCAAGGCTGTGATAAGTGTGATAAGTGTGATAAGTCCAACAATATACAGTACAAATGGATTAAAAGACATGTGATATGTTTGTGAAGGGGAGGGCTCCTCCATGCTTATGTCAAATAAGTACATTTTCACCTCATGTGAGTATACTATCTCTTTACCATGAATAATACATAAGTCCTGAGATTCTCTCTCAGCAGGATCTCTCTCTCTCACACACACACACACACACACACACACACACACACACAGGCACATGCATAAGTACAGACACTGCATAATAACCTATTAATGTTAATAATGACTACATGTGCTTCGGCCTATATGATCACAAGGCCATGAAGCCAAGTGTCTCAGCCAGAGGAGGTAATAAATATGCAAAGTCACACTGTGCATTTCTTTCTTCACACCTCTCTGTGGCAGCCGGCATCGATGAGACATGTGGCGCTGCAATTAGCACTGGCCGATTCATGGATGTGGAGACTATGCCAGTGCTCAGATGGGTACAATTAAAAACAGATGCCACTCTAGCTAATGGGCTGTGTATGTGTATTTGTGTGTAGCAGGGGGGATGCAGAGTTGTGCAGACCAAAAGAGTGAGGGTGGCATGCGATGGGAACCAATGCAAGTGGAGCTACTTAAGCACTAATCTGGTAGGCTCCCTGCTGCTGCAGATCAGAGGAGAAGGATACGATTCCCGACCCCAAGGGGCTGAAGACTTGCTGAGGAGAGGAGATATAAGAAAACAGGGAGGGGTGGAGGGGAGCAATGGTAACTGTGCATTGGAGAGGGGTTCCGAGTGAACCCTGGAAAACAAAAGACAGGTCGAGAGCAGGTAGAGAAATCAACACAAACCCCACCGGCTCACATGCTCGCTGAGGTGAGATCGAAGAAGGAGGAGGCTTACTGCAATACGGGAGTGGATGGAATAGAAGGGGAGAGGGTGGAAGAGGGGTTGGAAACCACTGGAAGTCCACTGGGAGAGATTTGCTGAGAGATGAGCTGCAGGTGGATGAGGTAGAGGGGGAGTGTGAGCAGGAGCACTCGCAGGATTGGTTTCACTGAGACGGTGTTATTACTTCAGTCTCCTTTGGTGCACTGTTTGGACATAGGGTGTGTGTTGTTAACGAAATTCAACTTTAAATCTCACTTGACTTGAATTTATTAATGATTTAGTGGAGGGTTTAATCCACTAAGTATTAAGGTCAACATCTCTTTCACTGTGTCCACACGAATGTGGAACAATTCAATTAATTGCTTCTTTTATTTGCCAAAAATATTATCTTCAGTCTGTAATTATCTTTGGTTGAATTAAAAAAAATCTAGCATTATAAAGAGGATGTGAAAAGAACGCTTTAATTTCTTAAATCTGCCTCATTGTGGCCATTTCTAGAAGATATTGAAACATTATAAACACTGACATATAGTTGACATGGCAAATGCATTAACAGCTACCTATTTACATGGTGACCAGACTTTTAGCTTTGTTTTGGTTTGTGTCTATGTCTTTGTCACCTAAATGCTCAACTTATCTTACTTTATCTTTCTGCTGTTTTTGTGCTGGACAAGTAGTGTACAGCGTGTTAGAGCTTTTTAACCCAAAATGACATTGATGAGAGCAATGAAAGTTAACCAAAACAGTAAATGTATAGGTGGTAAAATAAAATTGGATGAGCTAAAAGATGCTAAAATAGCCTGTAAAACTTTGAGAAACAACAGAATAAGGTAAAAAATCTCTGTGGGTTTATCACTACGACTGACATCTTTCACATTACATGTAGAAATTTGACCTATTTTGAATTTAAAAATATTGGTTGGTACAGCTTTAAAGCACATACGTTTGAAAGTGCGAGTCCTGCCGTGTAGCCATCTGACGACAGAAACAGAAAGATATGAACGACGCTGTCAGACAGACAGACAAAAAGCTTTCCACTGCTGCAGGATACTGGGATATGTCATTGTCTAGAGGGCAGTAATGCATCATTCTGTTGTTGCTATTAAACCAAAAGATTTCATTCTGAATGCTCCTCACATATTTTTCCAAAAAGTTGTTTCATCTTTTCTTTCCATCACAATGATAAAAAAAATTGCAAGGTCAAAGTATGGCAAGAGTCACTAACAACTCACAATCATTGTTTAATACCAAATGCCATAAGAGTTGTATTGAATTACTTAATGCTTAAGCTATCATTCTGTCTCATACCTGACTCATACAACACAGTCTCAGTAGCTGCTGCACCTACAAAACAACCAACAATGTTCCAATAAATAACATTGTGTTCAAAAATAAATCCAACCTCATGGTGATAAATGAGCATGTGAGAAACCGAGCACGAGGCTAGGAGGTGAAAAAGAGGTGGGAGTGAAGTTGGAAAATCACCAGTTACCAACCTGGAGGGGCAGGTGGGTAGAAAGAGAGATGAGAGAAAGAGAAGGGAGAATAAAGTCGAGGAAGATTACCAGTGATGAAGTTTGCGGTGAATGAGGGCAAATCGGTGCTGGGGAATTCAGACAGGGTGAGATGTGTAAGAGGTTTAAAGGTGCGAGGGTGAGAACATGGAGGACGAGATAAGAGCGCAGAGGGGAGTAGGAGAAGGGTGAGGGTTTTGAACTTCCACTGTCAGACACTATGAGTTTGAAGCGCTTAAAGGACAATCACTCAGGAGGAGAGTGAGCACATTTCATTTAAACTGTATTTGCGCTATGCAGTTCCTCTCGCCTCTCCTGGCAAGCCAGCATCCAACTGTGCTGAAGCTCAGTCTCTTTTCGCCAGAGCAGCTTTGTGAATTAAAAGCTCCTGGCATCCGCTAGCTGGAGCTGGTTTTCAGCTATTTGGAATGACATCTTTGCAGGCCTTTTTCTCCCACCGAGGAATAATGCTCTGTAATTATGCGTGTAATGCGTACGTGCGCACAGGTGAGCGCGTGCAATGCTTCCGTCCTTAGAATTAGTCCTAAACAAACAAATAATTGTTTCTCTTTGATATTTTATTTCAATCTCTGTGACAGCGCCGCCTCTCACGGTCCACAAACACAGGAGGGATTTGTGGGCATGCTCAATAGGTCAGGTTGCAGGAAAAGTAAATTAGGCGGAGAGAAAATGGGCTTTCTGCTGCGTGCCTTAGACAGAAAGGTTAATGGCTTTATGAGATTGCAATGACATATTACTGCAAACACCTCCGAGCAAACAAATTATTTGATTGTAATATTGCAGAATGTGGCCGTTGTTGCAGCCTGTTGTTAATGGAATATTAAATCCACAGGCGTGTGTATATGTGTGATAATGACTTACAGCTGCTTGGACATGTGTATACATGCATTTACCAAATGTATGTTACAATGTGTGCCTTATGTAGGTCTTAAAACAGTATTTTCCCCCCTGTGTATGCTCTGTTCCAACCTCCTTTGAAAGTCGAGAGATATAAAAAGAGCCCGGGGTGGGCGTCTGCAGGGGCCCAGAACCCTGGGGGCCACATCAAAGGGCGTTTTTACTGGTCACTTATGCGTAGAACTGCGCTAATCAAGCACAACCCACTATAATGGTGTTCAGGAGGCATAAGAACATACATAAACCATGCAGAGCAATTCTCCACAGACTGGCAGCTCCCCCCGAGGCGCCACAGTGGCAAACCGACCTCTAACTCAACATATATCACGACTGGGAGTGCCTGCATGTACGGAGGAATAGTGTGTTTCTTCTGTGTTACCGGAGAGCAAAAGGGACTGCGTACATCATGATACATGTGTTTGCTCCCATGTATCAATGTAGTCCATCACTGAGAAGGAGTTATGTGAAACAGGGATTGAGCTGTGTGTGTGTGTGTGTGTCTGTGTGTGTCTGTGTGTGTGTGTGTGGGCACCCGAATGTGGGCTCAGCTGTCAGGTCTCCCAGGTGGGCCATTAACGCCGATGCTTGGCTAGGGTCTATCAAGTGTAGGACATCAACATCACCCCTGTACATGAAGACACTCTCACACACACACACACACACACACACACTGGCCCTCCACCTCCTCACCTTGGCCTGATGGGATATCACAGGGGGAATGTACATCCACCACCAAAGACAATCTATCTTGATAGCTGAGATCGTAGCCCCATAGCGATCTTTCTCTTCCTCTCTCTCTGCCTCATCTGTGTCCCTCAGGTCGCTGGATGTGTCCGAAGGTAAAAAGCACGACCGGCTGACATGATGTTTCGGCTGATTGACGACAGGCTGGCTCCCCACATGAGTGGAGAAGCAGCCTGTTTCTCTGCCTGGGGTTTATACAGGGAACTGAATGAACACTGGCACATGGATGTACAGCAGTAAATCTTCTCTACAATGAGATCTGGATGCTGCCTGAGAGCACATGGATGTCGTTTAGGCCTGAATGAAGGTGGCACATTGTGCTTCAGCTTAAGGGACCGCAAATAGTGGCATGAAAACAAGCAACGTTTGAGCAAAGTTCAACATTTTTTCAGGAGACTTTCATCCTGTGAGCTGGGAATTCCTGGCAGGTGCCGGCCCGCCAACTGTGGGTACACGGCTGTGCAGTGGGAGAGTGACTGAGGCAGATGTTTGGCTGTGTTATGACCCTGGTAATAAGACAGACATGTGGCTGTCCTGCATCCAGAGGAGCAGGTGCTGCCACCACACAGCCATTACCATCTGCATTGATGAGCTCAGGGACTCGTGCACGCTGGATGTTAGATGGTTATTATCCCTTAAAGTAAGACATAAAATAAACAAATGTGCAAGCCTGTGAAATCAGCAACCCACACCTCTAAAAACTAGTATAATATTCCAAAAGGGACTTGTAGTGATGATTAGTGAGTGCATATCTTAATCTTATTATAAACCTATGCTATATCACTTTTATCTTCTGTGGTATCACTATAAAATTCATTTAATACCCTATTTGTGATATTTATCCCTCAGTGATTAACATGGTTAGCCTCCTATAGGGATTAGCCAGGCAGAAATGCATGAAGGTTGGGAATCACATGCCCTCTGAGATGAAAGGATAAACCTTATATGATGGATGGAGAGATGAAGGGGAGCAGCTGAGGTGAGGTGGTTGGATGGATGGTGGAAAAGGAAAGATGCAGGGTGGAGGTGATGATTTAAAAAAAAAGGCTAGTCTCCCTTTAAGGTCCTCTGACGTCATGTTGATGCAGATCTGGATGAGAGGAAGAGGAGGAGGAGGAGGAGGAAAGGGATGCCGAAAAAAAATGAAACTCCTCAGCACTCATTTTTCTCATCTACCTGCAGGAGAAGATGGAGACCAACTCACAGGAACCTCCACACGCGGGAGGAAAATAATACACATTTCCTGCACTGTTATCGCGATAAAAAGTGCGATAAACGCGACACATTTTTGAGCATAAAAGCGACCATATTGAGGTCAGAGCAAAGCGTTGCCAGGGCGACCGGCTTGCTAGGGAGGACACTGCGGCGCGCGTCACGCGGTCGGGAGCGCGCTCGCAGTGCACGTACGGCGGCTCGCGCGGGCGGTCACGGCGGCAGCGGCAGAGGCGAGCATCTTCTCAACAAGAGCACCGGACGACCGCACAGTCTCTGGCCGCCGTTAGCGACACGAGCGAGTCAGCAGTCGTACCCGTGACCTGGACCGGCTCTCCGGTGGCGGGCTTCTCCTCGAGGGGATTTTATTGAGGATTTTACCGACGACGAAAACTGAGTAGCTGCGACAACACAGGTGACTCTTCCCGGCTGTCAGAAACACCGAAGCCCCGCAGACACGTCCGGTTAATTCAGCCTGGGTTTTGTCGATAAAAAGAGACATTCTTCCTGAAGCAAACCGGACTGTCAGCAGAGAAATTCATTAATACATTTGGTGGCGGAGAAGAGGGGGACCGAGCCGAGCCGAGCTGAGCTTAGCCCACTCGAATGGGGAATCGTACTATATCCTGCTGTATGTGATGCAGTAGAGCAGCTTCCTCCTCGGTGTTCAGTCATGAAGTCCCACCTGGATTGAAGGAGAAAGAGGGGGCGTTTTTATTTTTTAAATTTTTCTTTATTTTCTTTTTTACATTTTTTTTTTGCTCGCTTGACATTTAAGGCTGCCGGAGGAAGGTTTAGTGAAGAGGACAAGCAGGAGAAGGACGAAAGCTCAGGAAGCCACAGACCACCAGTGGGAACCTGGCACCCCACCAACACTAGTGGCTCACAGACTAACAGGTAGGCTGAGGTTTACATGCTCACTGCTCATTCCGGCATCCATATAATAACAGGCACACAGTAGAAATATGTTCTTTTTAATTCGTTATTTCTCCAAATTTGGATTAAATCTGCATTTTTAATTGTGTTTGTTTATGGTTTTGAATGGTGTATTTGACACCTGAAGTGAAACAAAATGATGGTCAGAATCAGTAAATTGGGGCTAAAATGTTGTGTATGATTTGAATGATGTGCACGTATTTCTTATTTTTGAATTATCTGTTGCCTACTTGTCATTTCAAAAATATATCTTGTGCATGTTGTCAACAACTAACTGAAAAAAATGCATCTGGATTTGTCCTAAACATGTGAGGAATGAATGACATCTTGTTGCATTCGAGCAGTTCCTTTTCTAATCTGTTTTGCAGCATGTTTTATTTTCTATGTTGTATGTATGTCATTTTGCTGTGTGGCAATGTCGAACCTGTTGAGAATGAGTCGTGCTACGTGCAGACGATCCTTCATAACAGAGAAGATGTATCCTCTGTACCATTAATGAGGACTTGGACTCGGAGCTCCTCTGGTGGAATGAGAGAAACAGAGGCTGCTATTCAGTCAAGCTGAGCTCATGTCTCTGTCCTCGAAAACATACAGAATTTGTCGCTTATTAATCAAAGTGCTTTGCTGATCATCAATGCTGGATCGGCCACTGTGCGTGTGGCGATCATTGTGCAGTTCTTTAATTAATTGTTGTTTGGAATAAGAGTGAAATGAATAGGAGTGTAAGGCACATTTTGCCAGCAAGCCACCTCAAGCCATGATTGAGATGATGCACACACACACACTCACAAAAGTCCCCCTTCAACAGTGAAATCATCCTTCAACTTAATATGAGCACATTTTCATGGGGTCTTCATATTCAAAAGACCCAGGAAACGCCATGACCATGAGAACATATTCCCCCTAAATGCTCCCCTCCACACTCACACACACACAAATAGATGCACACACACAGCATGAAGAATGGGGCGCATTTATATGCTGTGGCTGGTGTTGTGGGGCATTCGGATCGGCAGGGCCTGCTAGATGATAGAATTCAGCAGGGACAAGAAGACCTCTGTTCTTATCTGCGGCGACGAGAAGGGGAAGGCAACTCCGCTCGGCTCGGCATCTCTCCTTGGTTTAGGCACCTAGCCTGCCAATACAGGAGATAGGGACATCTCCTCTGTGGGGAGAGAGCATTTTAATAGAGGCGGGAGAAATAATGTGTGACTGTCCTTGTGCTAAACAGATGTTGTCACAGAGGAGTTGTTATTTATCTTGATGGCGGCTGGCTGGAAACTTTGAGGACCTGTGGAGATGCTTAAGGGGAATAAAGGTGGCACGCTAATGCAGTGTGTTGAGTGATTGCAGGCATTTGTGTGAGAGAGAGAAATATGTACACACAGAATGGGAGAAAAAATGGAAGAGACTTAGAGACATGGTAGACATCATAGTATTTCTGCAGCAATCCAATATGGTGTATTCTCTTTATTTGTTTGGGGTCAGTGACTGATTTACAACAAGCTTACAGAAACAGAGGACGGGCGGCCTCTACACACTACTTTATGTTTGTGAGCATTCTACATGCAAGAATTTTTTTTTTTTTGTGTGTCTATCTGTGTTTTCCAACCAAATGCAAGCAAGGCCCGTGAAAACATTGCTCACTGCCATCCATCTCCTGCAAGGTGCTGCAAAGCTGGAGGCAGATGGGGCTGAAGCGTTCAAAGAGTGTTGTCGGGTAGATTGATGGCTCCTAGCGCGGGTCGCTAAGCAGTCAACAGATGCAGGCTAGTGTTGTGACAGGGTGGGTTGAAATAGCCATCACAATCGCACACAATCACACTTTCACAGTCCTTACAATTCTGACCCCTCTGTTTATTATTGCTAATTTTATCCCTCACTATTTATTTTTACTGTGGATAGATCAGTGACAGCAGGTCCCCCAGTGTGTTAGGATGTTTTCTGACTGCGGAGATGACAGCAGTTGCTGCTAATTTTAGGTGAGAGATGTCATCTGTGTGAAAAAAACGTAAGCGTTATGGCAGCTGACATGTTGACTGGAGAACTGGAGACTCATTAGATGAATGCTGGTGAAATTAAATGTTTGTTTAGCAAAGTCGAAATGAATTAGTAAAGCCAAGGCTGGCTGAACACACAAGTCCTCAGGGAGGCACTGTTGTTCATGTCTCCCTTTTGTTACGCGTAGCTGAGGAGGGAAACAATGTGTGTCAGTTATTGCTTTGAAGGTGCAGAAATGTATTTTCGGGACTGCTGGCATACTTTTTGTTTACCCAGCAGCCAGAATTTGTCTTCGATGTGTCAGCTAACTTGAAGGTTGCAAGTGGTACAGTTAGTGGTTGTATAATTGACAGGATATTGAATAATTGTGGGGACCTGTTTGCACATTTGGAGGATCTGTTTAGAAAAGGTAACTGAGAGCAGACAAGCACACACTAATGAACACCTTATATATGGAAGCAACACAAAAATATGTCTCCCAGGGAATACTTTGGTTATGTGTGGATGTTCAATATTTTGGCAGATTGTATGAAATGTACCTGGCGTTTTGACCTCTTCTGTGTTACCACTGCCAAACCGTGTTTTTCCTCTGCTTATCCAGTAGGAAATATAGCTGATTAAATGGAATAGCTCTATAGTGGATGCTCTTTTTTTAAAAGCAAGGCATGGTAATTGACAACAAGATGTTCACAATGGGAACATGCCTCGTCTTTTCCCTTGAGCACCTGTCTCCCCATGTAATCACCCAGTCTTTTACATGTTTTTCCTGACATGATGTAGACACTATCCATAAAAGAAATTTGAATTTTAAACTACTCTGCTCCTTAGACAGTGTGCTTTTGTAAGAATATATATGCTCTCCACGACGCCTTTATTTCTCATTCTTGTATTCATTTGTTTCTCTTCTCCATCCGTTCGTGGCCGACTCATTCATTTGGTTCAAAGGGAGCCTGGCTGGTTTTTGCAAGGAGTGTGTGTCGTTGCTATGGCAGCATCTTTTTGGAAGGAAAAGCCCCGCAAAGATTTTAAACCTGAAGCTTTTGTTTTGTTTTCACTGGTTTGTACGTGTGCTCCAGCATGTGTCCGCGTGTGTTAAGGCCGCAAAATTAATCAAAAAACAACTGACATCACCATATTGACTGCTGCAATGTCCAAAATTGCTGGAGGCTGCATTTTTCCCCCCTATATGATAAAGTCCAGTAAAGAGTGTTCTCTGGTGCTGTGCAGAATCCCGACATGAAATCGTTATGACCAAATATTTTATGACGTTTAAAATGAGCAAACCTAAGCATTAGCATGTCTTATTTACTCCAAGTTTTTGCAACCTGTGAAAGCATCTGCAATAGTTGGATGTCTTGTAATATTATGCAGTTCTTGCTTATGTGGCGGTGAATGCGATTGATCTGGCAATTTTCTTTTAGAGTTATTGAAAGAGTAAAGCCAAACGATTATATTATATTGCTGTGGATTGTCCTCTGAGACAAGTACCTCCATCTTCCCTGCTCAGCCTATTTGCTTTGTTGTGATTCTCTTATAGTGCTGGTCTCCCACAGTCCCTCCACAGTGGCCCATCTCTCTCCTTTGTCTGAGCCTGTTGAATGAGACCTTTGCTCTCTGGGGTGCAAGATGGAGACGAGGGGTTAGAGCCATTACTTGTCTTCTTCCTCTCTCTTTCACTGTTCCTCAGTCTTCCTCTTTTTCTCTACATTGTTGTATATTGTTTCTGTCTCTCAAGTCTTTTCCTCACTCACTCTCACCAAGCATTTCCTCCTCCGTCTCCTCCGTTTGTCTTTAAACCCCCATGTCGTCTGTCAACCTGAGGCGAACAGCGCTGTAGTGTCCCTAGTGGGCTCATTAAGGTTAGATCAAGGTCGAACACTCTCTGGCACATTTTGATCGAAAAAACCTGATGTTCGTTTCTCGAATCTCCAGCCAACAGCAGCAGCAACCTTCACATCACCACCCCTCCCGTCTCCTGCTAGAACCAGGCTGACCACCGGCCAAGATCAATGAACATTTTCTCCTCTTTTCTTCAAAGAGATAAAAGCCAAAGGAAGTCACAGAGACAGTGAGAAACCACCCACAACACACCCATCGGTGAGCTCTGAACTGCGAGCCCTCTCGAGTGCAGGAGGTTGGATACAGCTCCACATTCCCTCTGACAATAGAAAACCTGCAAAGATTAAAACCACCGTTGAGTGATTTTTGAACAAATAATTCCATTCATAATAGAGGTGCAAGGCTACAATGGGATTTCATGCTCCTGTGTTGCAGAGTCGGTTCCTGAATAGAAAGCATGATACAGATTTGATGGAATCAACAGCAATGGAGTCAGCAACAGCCGGGATTAAATACATCCTGCTTTCTGGCCAAGATTGACTGACAGTTGGAATCCATGCTGCTCTGAGCAGTGCAGCTCATCCCTCTGGCAAACTGAGTGACTTCCCTGTATTTCTCTGCTGCATCCATGGGAATTCTACCTGCTAGCTTTGTTTTTGTCCTTAATACCCCTCTGCAATCCTTTTCATAGTCCAGGGATTTTATACACAAATCTCACTGCAACATAACTTTGGAGATTAATGTGTTTATGAAAAATCCTTTTTTTGTTCCCCTGTGTTATTCATTACCATCTTGCGTTGTTTCTCTCACACACAGCACTGCAGTGCCTCTTTGTCTCACAGGCATACATTGCATGTTACATTTCACCATCGATGGGGACGCAGAAAAATTGAGTGAGTTATGGTATTGACAGCATCTCAAGGTCAGGAGTAGCCACAGCCTCACGAGTACTCCACGGTAAACCCTCAGCATCGCAAACAAGCTCCAGGTCAGCGGGTCTGGAGACAGGCAGGTACGCAGGCCGCTATTCCTGCCCTCTTACTCCAGACACATACAGAGAGTAGAGGGAGAATGTGCTCTGAAAGTCAAGTGACCACGGATGTCAGAAGAAATCGAAAAGAGCGGAGGTAGCGAGCTGAAGAGCAAACAGGAGGGGGTTTCAGAAAAGCAAGTTGGAGCGTACTGTACAACAACAAGAGAGAAAGGGAAAGGAATGCCACAACATTACAACACCACCATCTCTATTTTGCACTCCTAACATCTGCTATATGCTACCTCTTCCCTGCTGTTGCACACACATTAGTATGGGCTGACACGCCACCACACATATTAGTATGAGCTGTCAGCCGAAGCCCTAACAACTAGCTAGAGAAAGACCAGTTGAATGGTAATGCTGGCAAAGGAAGCAGCAGCAGTAGTGGCTGTGTTGGCCAACACGCTGAAGTGTTATCACTGTGGTTGCACTGTATAATGATGAGGGCTGTTATAAAACACACATATTTCCCTCTTGTGCTGGCACACACACATCGAGTCTCGGCCTCAGTCAGTCAAACATAATGAGCTTCCATAGCGGCATAGCCAGTGGCTGTCCCGTAGTACAGTCTAGACCGTTATCCATTTGATGCCCATCTGTTGACATAAGTGACGGAGGGTCGTGCTGGTTGGGTTTGAGGCATGGCCAGAACTGCCAGCTAATGGCGACACTTGAGGATGCCGAGATACCAGTTGCTGCTGTCGGTCTCCCAGGGGTTACTGCTGCAGTTAGAGTGCTGCCTGGAGGAGCTCTGGATGAGCTGTTTTCACCAACATAGTCACTACCTCCTCTCCTGCTAAGGATGTGTGTGGGTGCATGCATGCGTGGACAGTTGCATGTCACCTCTTCAACCTTACTCCGGGAACTGAGCCTCAGCCTCCACCTCGGAACAAATGGAGCATTTCAAATGCTTCCGTGTGCTGTCTAGCTCTAGTTGATGCATTGTTAGGCTGCTGGGCTTTAGCTGTCATGATGGCGGATGCTAATGAAAAGAATAAGCCTGTTCTTACATAGTGAATTACGATGTCTGTTCCTTGACAGGCCCTTGCTAGATTCTGGTTGTATTTGTGTGTGTGTGTATACTGGTTAGGAACGAAAGCAGAGGCACGACAGTGATGAATGAGCACCAGAATGGCAGCGTTACACTTTTGCGCTCGATGATGCCAAGCAGGCAATGATCGTCGCTGTTATTGTCACAATCAGCAAAGAAAACACTAACCCTGAGGATGAACAGGGACACACACATTCACATGAACGCACACACACAACAGTGGAAGGTTCTGCCTTTGTGCACACACTAAAGAGCAAGCGCCTCAAAACCTTTGGCACGCCTTTCTCCTTTGATTTGTTTTAACCAACGGCACTTTCTTTTTGTTTTCTCTTAATATTTAAGGATGCGGCATGTGTATCCTCCATCCTTCATAGAAAACAATGTGTGTTGGTTAAATCATTCATCTGTGGCTCTTCACACTGTCTCTCAAGGCTGAAGCAATTCCCCTGCTGACAAATGGTAGCAGGAAAGATGGGCTAAATTCCAATCTCTGTGGATCACTCCTGGGCCAAACACCCTGCATGAGCAGATTTTTGTAGACTATACTTGCACAGGTAGCAGCTCACAGCACCATGAACATAAATGTCAGTGTTCTGACTCGTACCGAACTTTATTGAGTGCGCTTATCTGCTACCCTCAGGCTACAGTATCTTGGTGAAAATGACTCATCTCGCCTGTGCAGTGCCCTTCATATGTCCCCTCTGACTGTCTGGACTTTACCAAAGGTGTGAGAAAAAGGGGAAAAAAGAATAAGGCTTCAGATTTTGTAGTCACACTTTTAAGAATTTAGCAGGAAAGAGCAATCACAATGTGAATATAGAGAATGAGAAATACAATATGAGAAGCATGGACCATGAAGATATAAGAGACAGGACCATATAGGTGACATGTAAAGAGGGGAACAGCACACAATTAGAGGAAGAAAGATTGGGCCTTGTCACCTTAATTAGCCAGAGTAAGGGAGTGTAACCTTGATCACATGCTAGTGCTGAAAACTAATGACTAGTGAGATTGCTTTGCTGGGATATATGTCAGCGTGTATCGCTTTTAGATGGCAGAACGTGGTGGGGTGGGGGTGTTACTGCAAAAATGAAGACCTGGGAAGAAAGCAACCAGATCCCCTGGTGCCTACATGAAACGATCTCTTTCCATTTGGGTGTAAACTCCAGGGACTTGGAAATAGAAGGGGAATAGGAGAAGGGGGCGGCGATTTAGAAGGCTGCAAGTCAGCAGGATTTCCTGGTGCTGTTTTTTTTTTTTTTACTCCCTCTTTCTCTCCATTTGTGGAGAATAAACACTTTTCAATGGATGAGCTCTATACATCAAACTGGAAAACGTGCTTCACATTCTGGAAGACAGAACAGCCGCAAGACAGTGTGTTGTCTAAGTTCGGTTGCTGTGTACATGGGTCTGTTCCTCCTTTTGAGATTTTGTTGACAAGTAGATATCTGAATTGATTTTCCAAAGGTCTTTGTAAGACTGCCCCATGGATTGCGCTCTTGACATCTTATTTTGCAAGACTTTGACAAATCTGAAGAGGTGGAGTCATATTGATTCAAGTAGGTGAGCCGATAGTTCATAATCATCACTAACATGAAAATATTCCCACCAGAGAGTTATTGGATGGTGCGAATCAATTTAGTTAAGCACACAAGGGAATTTGACTCCCACAGTTTGCTACACAGCCTCCCTCTCCTGTTGTCACCCACCTAACCTCCACCCATTTGCCTTTCCATCCTTCCCCCTTCCTTCTTTGCCACTGGCTCCTCAGGCCAGCCCCTGCCCTCTCCATTTTCTCCTCTCTCCACTTAATTAACCCATTGATCAGGATGCTCATAAATTAGTCCTCTGGAGAGGCCCTCATAGAGCACTCTTCCCTTTCTCTCACACCCCTCACCCAGAGCCATTCTTTCCTTGGCCACACTGTTATAAACAAGGTCCCCTGGCCACCCTAAGCCTCAGTTGTGTCATCATCTGAGGCCAAATATATTTTTCAAAATTTCATTCGATTCAGCTGCAATAGATTTACAATGCGGTAGCGAAAGTTGGAGAGTGCTGAAAGAGGAATAAAGGCAAGTAGGGAGCAGGGAGTTGGGTGGAGGTCAACGCTGCTCTTGTGCAACCCCTCAATTCATTAGACTCACATAGCTCAACCTTTTCATGGCACCCCCCTTGTGTCTGTAAATGTTTTCCCCTTCCTTCCGTCTCTCTCTGTTTCTCTCTGTCTGACCTGTTCTCCAGAGCAGGGTGCTGGGTGCCTGCTCGGAGATTTGTCCAATTAGGGGGATCTCAGAGATCATTATGGAGGGAGGCCCGTCTAAAACCCCCTCCTCAACATCCTCTTGCCTATTTCTTCCATTTCTGTCCTGCCTGTATACTCTTTTTCCTGTTTTAATTGCTCGTACTTAACAAGTTCCGCCCTCTCCTCATCCTTAAGCACAACTTCTTTTAATACTTTATTGTATTTTTTGTAGCTTTTCACTTACCATACATCTTTCTTCCATTTTTCTCCCGGAATCTCCTTACTGTCATACCTTCAGCAGGTCTTGCTACTCTCACTCTGAACTTAAATGATCTTCAACCATACCTGCTTTTTTTTCATAATATTTTATCCGTGTCTTGCCCCATGGTGCGTCACGCCCATTGCTCCCTGTCTAGTTTTCATCCTTACCTAACGGAGTGTTTAGGGTTGCTAAATGGATCTGAACCAGGAACATGTTATCTATGGTCCGATTCATGGTGGTTGAATGTTTCAATTTCAAGGCTTGGCTCACTGGTACATGATTCATTCATATCCCAAGGTCTCCTGCTGGGGCCCCAGCCAGGGACTGAAATTTTAACAGTGCCAGAAGCTATGTGTGCGCTTGTAGAAGTCCGTTAGATATAGAATGCTTGGGAAACTGCAGAGGGAAATGCATATAGACGAGAAAAATTTCTTGTTAACAGTGTAGTGACAAGAACTTTGTCACAATAAAGCTCACATCCCCAGGGTAGCACAAAGGTAATATACTTACCCACCACATGGTAGGCTGGGTTTTCTCCACGGCTGTGATGCTTCCAGCTACTTGGGGTGGTTCCTCAACACCTTTGGCAGGTACCATTGGGAGAGACACATGGCAGCCTGAACCCTAGGCCAACAGATGGTGTAAGAAGTGACAAGGCCAGCTGTGTCTTGGCCATTACAGATGTGTACAGAGGATGGAAAAGATTAAAAAAAAGTGGCTGTCATATAGATGTGTTTTTATGGCCTCAGTGTTACTAGACAACCATTTTGCATGTTTGTTGTGTTTGATATTCTGTGTAACCTTGGCAAGTGGTACTTCTGTTCTCTCTGTAAGGATAGCTCTTACAATAGTAATGAAAACATACAGGAGTTAGCGCCGTCCCTTGTGGCCTTCGACAAATAAAAAAAGAGGCAGAGACAGTCAAGATTCAAAGGTACAGGATGCCTGCAGGGCTAAGAAGAGCTGAGCATGCCCAGGGGTATGGTGAATGGATTCCTTTCTGCTCAGTGGTGGCCCACTGTTGCTAAGGCTTGAGGGAAAATTTTTTACAGAAGATGTTATTGCGGTACATACATACATAGCCATATTGCCATGTTATAGCCGTGGCTGACTTGAGAGATTCAACACATGGGGTCCGCCATGGGGTTGCCTGTCTTTCTATATATCCATCTTTATGTTTGTCAACAGGAAACAGGATGTTTTTATTCTCAAAGAGGTTGTAGCAAAATATCAACATGTGTGTATACATATGCTTTTTAATCATATACTGAGAATGAGGCACAGCAGTGGCTTTATCACCTGCTGTTAATATCTGGGGGGGGGGTTTGGAGCCTGATGTTCTGTGCAGGTGAGTTGTCCGCTTTGTTGTCCGACCACATTGTGCTGCACACTGCGAGAGCGTTGACTCCTGTATGCCTAAGTGGCTCTCACGGCACAACCCGTCGCTCATATGCACACGTACAAGGACACACACATGCGGGTTTACTTGCCCCAGGCATATTTCACTATAACTGTCACTGCAGCATAAGAGTAAATATGTTTTAGGGAATAATCTGATCTGCCAAGTGCTCTCTCTCGCTCACGAGTCTTTTCTGTACAATGGTTATAATGCTATTACATTTACTCTTGTCAAAGCCAAACTTCAAGGTCAGTCACGGCAGACAGGGATTTGGAGTCAGAGCTGAGCAGAGAACAAGTTAAACATTGTGGTTTTACGCATTAGAGTAAAATAGTTCCCAAGGGTCCTACAAGTCAAGGTCAGTGATAACACTATCACACGGAGCTGGGTGGGGAACGGGGGTGTTCAGTATTAAACACCAGCCCAACTTTATCCCTGGAGTGATGGCGTCTACAGAGATTAGCATACCTGTCAGCCCTTCAGTCAGCATGTTTGTATGCATAATGTTATCCTGTATAAAGAATCTTATTTACAATTATTATGTACTAGGACATTGTCAATAAGCTTCATCCCATTTACATCCAGAGCTCTCATTACCTGTGTAATCTCAATTTCGATGGAGATAGAATGTTCTACACATTTACAAAAGCACTTCTGCAGATTTATTGTTACTAGGGTTGTAATGGTGCATGCACTTCTCCCAGACCTTTCTGTACATGACCTTTAGTTTGGTATGTAACAGTTGCAGTTCATGCAACCCCCCCCCGCATTTTAGTTATCTAACACAGTGATTGTATACAGTGTATGTCTTGGCATGTCCAACATAAATAGTAGTAGTATTGTGAGATTCACCCATGGCAGTGTGATGCCTTGTTGTTGAACACTTCTAGCCAGTCTGTAAAGGTAGCAGTATGACAAACACAAATGAGTTTGAAGATGCCACCAAATCATTTAAATACCAACATATTTTGAGTATTATGGTTCCAGATCACATTATAACAACGCTGGACATGGAGTAGTTGATTAGACCTCTCTAACACAACATACATATTGAACTTTTGTACCATTACCCTGCCAGAATATGTCTATAAAGAGCTTATTTCAAAGAAGCTATGAACTACCTTGTGCGAAGACTTCATGACGCATGATTCTTTAAAAACCCTCCCCTTCCACCTACTGTACCTTAATCCCAAACATTATCCTCAGCCTGGAAGCAGTGAAGTGGTGGTAAATTATGACTTGCAGTCAGTCATCATCATAAAGCGCTGTTCAGCTGACGCCAGCCCTGAAACCCCAGCTGTAAGTACCCAGGATCAGACCAGGCGAAGGGCTTTTTTCATTGCAGTCCCATATCTCTGTAGTTCCCTTTTCCTCAGTATATTTGAGAATAGCCATCTTATTGCTAAAGTAGCATTTGGTATTTATTTATCTTTGTTCATGTTTTATTCAGTGTGATCTACTGTGTGTATGAATTTCATTTTATTTTTGCATTGAAAGTTTAGATCAAATTCAGCTGTTTATGGCCAAATGATAGTTTAGGAGTTCAGGTAAGATCTGGCCTCTACCAACTCCCTGCTGCCAGTGCACAGTGACACACCAAATCGAAAACAACATCCAGTCTATCATGTTATCTCGAACTGATGCATGATGGATACAGACCCTGGCACAAAGTAGGAATCATCATTCACTTGGCTGTCTGTGTCTGTGATGGAATAGCTGCTGTGGTGCAGACTATTATCGGTTCTTTGTGTCCCATTATGGACGACAAGCAAAGCACCATCCACATATAAACAGGTTCGCTATATTGAAAAACACAATAAAGCTTCTTGGAGAGATAAATGCAAAGAGAGGGAAAACATGAGTAATAGATTTGAAATTTTAGCTGTGTAATTTGAATGGGTATGATTTGAATTTGTGTTTGTATGTGTCAAACAAACACTCTGTAACTTCCATACCATGTACTCGTACTCCATGGCTTAAAAATTACAACTACACACTGCATTGTACACAAAAGTGCTTGTACAGTTTCAGCATTTCCACCAGTATGCCTCTTGGGAGCATGCATAGTAAGTTTTTTTTTTTAACACACTCAGCCATGTACACATAACATACCCACACAGAATAGCATCATTCAACATCATTTGAGAGTTTGTGAAAACAAAATGCACAGTAAATATACGCACCAGGCATGCTCACACAGTTTGCACGCATTAATGCTCACTCAAGCATGAACGATACTTTCTTTAAGTATTATATGATCAAATTACCATACACATTGTAATGCATGCCAGACATTTACCATAAGCACACGTTCCTGTACATACACATATCCTGCCTCCTACACAGATTGCAGTTACCACATATACAATCTCTACTCAATGGCTTATAAGTGATACAGTTAAATGTTGCATCTACTTATTGCTTTGTGGCATAAATGTCACATCAGTGGTTGACATCAGACAAAATAACATCAGTCTTAAACTAGGCACTACCACGAATGGTATAACTATTTTGTCAGAAATGTTGAAAACTCAAATATATTGATGGTGGACAGGCTCCAAACAATGACTAATTCCAAGCTGTATACGTCTCTCGCTTCTCTTTTTATTCAGCTTATGCACATACACACTCCTAACATGCACACAGGCTCAGGCTCTTCCTGAATTCCTGATCCATTTCTCCTCTTCATTCTCCATGTTTGCTGCTCATATCTGTGTGGTCTCCACTTACAGTTATGTAAGGCCCAAGACCAAGCAGGTGTTGCTGAGAGATTGTGTTTTTAAAGCTATTTCTGGGCACAGGTGGACACGGGCAGTCAAACCAACACATCAACGCTCCCCAGACAATCCTGCCATTCGGGAGCCCAGATGTTTCAGCTCTGGCAGGAATAGACCTGTGTGTGTATATGTGTGTGCATACTAGCGTGTATATGTGCATTAGTGTTGCGAGCACTTCACGTTGACATTGGAGAAAAACAGCAAGTGCAAAGCAGAAAAATAACATGATTGTATCTGAACACACGCTGATACAAATACATTTATCATGCGCTTAAAGACTGACGTGACAGTAGTTTAATAGCCTCAGGCTGCATATCTACCTTTTGCAGTATTTTGCTCCATCATGCCACCCAACATACATGTTTTTTAACTGCTGTGTAAGGAAGATAAACATCCTAAAGGCTACATGTTTATCTACAGGTAAATGCAGCTCAGGAACATTCTCTGTGATAGCAGCACTCAGCCGATAAGAAACAAAATGGGATCTCGAGCGCGGCTGGGTCTTGACGATGAGACATCCAGGCTGTATATGTGTATGCATGTGTACATTTTGGCGCGTAAATGGCATGTGATGTCGAGATTAGAGTCCTATTTCAATGATAAGGTTGGCTTTTAGAGAGTGACGTGCAGCCTGACTGATGGTGCGGCTCTGATGTAAAGGATTATCCCATTACTGAGACCTGGGCATTAGCACTCAGTCACTCACCTCAGGGAATGACAGACGGACAGAAAGGGAGAGAAGGGGAGAAAAGGGAGGGACATGTGGGGAAAAGGAAGATGGGGAGGGGTGGCTGAATGAGGAAGACATGGACGAGAAAACTGAAAGTGATGGAAAAGGGAATGAGAGGGAGATAGGAGGGAGGCAACATAAAAGAAAGGGTTGAAAGTGCAGGGATGAAGTGAGAGAGTGTGCTTTGCTCCATGGATAGAAATAGAAAGGGGCAAGAAGAAGCAGCAGCAGCAAGAGAAACCAAGAGAAGA
This sequence comes from Centropyge bicolor, assembly GCA_037975185.1. Classification (NCBI taxonomy): domain Eukaryota; kingdom Metazoa; phylum Chordata; class Actinopteri; family Pomacanthidae; genus Centropyge; species Centropyge bicolor. Next base: position 318,356 of record JBBMOC010000030.1, read on the forward strand.
CATTACAAGGGGGGGAGAAGGGGAAAGCTGGAACACTGGATAAAAGCAGATGATGAAGATTTGATAGTGTGGCTGTGAAAGAGATAGAGAGTGCATTAGGGAACAAAACCATGAATGATGCATCAAAGAAAAGACTGTTTGAGTTATTGGGGCTGGGGCTGGGAGTGGGATGGAGGGGGTCGCTTGAAAAGAGAATTTTATAAAAAGGGGAAAGAAAGGCGACTGGCAACAAAAGAGAAATGGAGGATTACTGTGGATGGCAGTAAGACGAAGAAAAGATGGAACGAAGGGGAAATATGTGAGATTAGAAGCAAGAGAGAGGAGTTATTCCTGGACCAGTGTGACAGGAAGAGACAAAAAGATGAATACGGGAGGGATGAATGAAGAAAGTGATGAGATGAAAAGAAAGATGAATGAGATGAAAAGGAGCAGAGAAGGGGAGCTAGAGGGGGAAAGAAAGTAGAGAGTATGACTACAGCGAGAAAGAGAAGGAAAGGCTGATGAAAAAAAAAAAGGACAGGTCATTATTCTGTCAACCTCTTTCCCCTGTGGATTGATCCAGTGATCTGGCTTGCCTACACACACATACACACACGCACACATACACACACTCGGGGCAATAGACGTTGAACCTGCATTGATTTGATTGGGCTTCTGTCTGGTCCTGTGTTGGCCTGTTGTTTACGAGTTCTGTGTACAGCACACACACTTACAGCACGGTGGTTTACAGCCGGACTCCAACGTTGCCCTTGAATGTGTCCATATTGCACAACACAACCTTCTGTCAACCATACTGAATCTTTAAATTTAGGGCTCTTATTTTGTCAAACTGACAAATCTAAGACCTTACGAGGATTGTAAACCAACAGTCAAACAAACATAAGATTACTATTAAGTTTTATGGGGGTCACTTACACAAGTGCGGCAGTGGTCACTCCTATAAAACTCTTTGTTAACTATATTCAGAAGCTGTTTCATTGAAATGGGGCATAAAGCCACTGTTACAGATGTTAAATTTAGTCATGGGAAAGGTGGCAGTCAACACTTATGTGCTGTAGGTATAATAATAATCACTCAGAACAACCATTAAGAATAGCCTGTAGCCCAGTAATATTGACTATGAAATGATGTGTGGCATTGGCCTCGGCTATCTTTGGCGAAATTGTGAGCATCGTTTATTTATTTATTTATTTTTAAATATCCGTTCTCATTTAAGCACCTTGGAATGTGTCAGAAAAGCTGCTTTGTTGCCTGAAACCCTTCCAAGAACATCTCAGTCTGTGGTAGCATAAGAGTATGATAGGATGTGTTGGTACAAGCTGTTTGGCAAATGGCTTTAAAGGTTACAAATGCACACTGATGTTTGCTGTTTTGATTTGGATTTGAGTGGGTTGCACCTCTGTCAGATATAGCCAGCAGGTAAACCGCACAGCCTGCTGTTGCTTTTTAGCAACAGTAAGCGAATGCAGTCACACAAACTGAGAAGGGACTAAAAAACATCTTTTTCTCCGATGATATCTTCGGAAATTAAAGTAATAGAAGCTGTCACGCAACATGAGTGGGAGTTAGGTGAGTTGGAAAGCCAGAGAGCACAGAGACAATTCATCAAACACTAAATTGTGATTTATCTAAATTAGAAGCAATAAACATCAAAGAAGATGAAATTAAATATGCTTTCATTTAATAGATTCTATCATTAGGCTGTGACTGATACAATGTGATGAAATGTGACTTGGATCTGCTTTCGTTTAAATTTTTTAGGGATGAACTAAGAGCACTTTTTAACATGTTACTTTGCAGCACTTTGGGTTTTAGATTCAGATATTGCAAGGGTTTGGCTAAAAGTTAAACTTGAATATAACCCGTCATTTTTCCAAATGTATTGTGACAGAAGTTGGCAAAGCTGCTCTAAAAGCCATTGGATCTTCACTCTGAACTATGATGTCATTACAGTGCACACATTGTCCTTCTCCGGACTAGTTCTAGAAAATAGAGGATAAATCTTGTACAATTTTGTAGAATGTTTTTCCCCTTATATGTTTTAATAGATCTGGTGTGGAGAGTAAGAGCTAGTTTAATGCTGAGTTATGCAACATAACACCTCACCTCTGTCTCTGGTGGGCAGTAGTTAAAATTGTTAATACATGCTAAGTCTGAACTTGACCAAAATTCCATTGATATTCAGCTTTTAATCTTCTCTTATGGTGACTCTGCTCTTTTAAATAGGGAGCCTCTGGCCAGCATTTTGTTGGATTACTTCAAAACAGATAGAGAGCACTGCTCTTCCAGCATTTACAGCTTTTAGACTCTCTTAGACTGGCAGATGATGGAATGATAAAAATGTCTTACAATGTGTTTGGTCTCTTCATAGAAACTAGAAGAGAGAAAATAATGCACCTTGATTGACAAGAAAACAGAGATTTCATACAAAACACTTCAAGGAACATAAATAGCTTACAGGGCAAAATCAAGGTAACCCAGCTAGACATGACAAAAAGACTAAACAGAAACAAAAACACATTTTTCAAATTGGACTGTAATTAAAATGGAAATAAAATTAGTTCAGTTGTCATATCAGAATATATAAGTATACATTTCACCCTGGCAATCGATGCTATAGTATATCACTTTTAAGTGCAAATAAAGTCTGCACAGAACCTTTCCTCTGGACAGTTCTTATTTAATATCCTAAAGTCTGCATGTACAGCAATGTAGGCTGTTACATGCAGGTCTGCTGCTGTGCCATCACATGATGTATACTTTCAGGTCAAAAGGTGCTGGATGACAGAGAGACAATGAGTACATGTGGCAGATGTCAGCCCAGTGATAATATGGCATGTTGAACTCTACCGCACACACGTGTACCTTATATGTGTTAGAGCAGTAACAGCTCACACATGAAAACACACATGTGTCATCTGCTAGTTCACTGACTGCCAAGAAGGATGCTGTTATCTGCCCCCTATCCGCCTCTCCTGGTTCTCTGGAAAAATGACAGGGCTTAATTTGTCTCTAAATTATCCCTCCCAGCTGAGCGCGTCAGCCAGTTGAGAATTTGTCATTTTGTGCCCACAGAGGCAGTGCGAGGGAAGGGCCAGGCCAGTCAATAGAGAGCTGATGATGCTGGGAGACCATCGGCCAATGGGGTTCATGCAATTAGACTCATTACTTGTGCCAATCAGTTGATCAATTAAGCCATCCAGGGGACCACATAGTGGGCCAACTCTATGGGGCCGCTGGTTACAAAACAATCAGATTGTGCCAGGTTGAGATTGACTGGCGAGTGATAAAAGGGCTGAAGTGAAAGTTGCACACAGTCTGAACAAAAATCACTCTCCGTCCTAGCAAGCCTGTGTTTATGAAATCTGAGGAGGCACATGGCCATTTCAACCGCTTATATGCCTCAAAATCTGTCCACTTTTGTAACTGGAGTAATATGATGCGTTAGTTCTACAGTTCTAGAAAGTATTGGATGTATGTATTTTACTACTAATTTCCCAGAGGACAATTTACCATCTAAACATTTTAAGAGAAGAGAAAAGAAGAGGAGAGAAATTGTGATATAGGGGAGTGGAAATTGCTTTTGCAATAGCTTCTTTTAAACTATAGTGAGATTGCGGTGTAACAGCAAACGTTGCAAAGTGAGTCGGTAATGTAAATGTTATCAAAAAATAAATGGAGACATCAAGTGGAGTGCATGAACAGAATGTGAAAGGCCACATTGAATGCATTAAGGTAGTGCTTCCCCTTTCTGCTAAAGTGGAACACATTGAATGCGGAACACATTTATGATAGCACACGATGCTGTTTATTATACTGATGTTGGAGGAAAAAAAACTGCAGCCATTTCAATGCAGCTTTTGAGCATCAGGTCTATAAGTAAGACATGGCTGTTATTTGGACATCAAAGCTTGATTGTCATGCACTGTGAATGTGGAAATTATACACTGCAGTATACTGCTGTCCTGTAAATAGGTGAAGGAATAATAACACGTCTTTGTGTGAATTTCTTTCATCCCTCATCTTAAAAATAGCTTCAACTGTCTAATGAATTGGCACACACAAAAAAGAAATAGGTACATTATGGTCCATCTCATCAGGTGGGCCTGCTTCTTCATTACACTTTTATTATCACTGATATTAATTGTCCTGTTTCTTTATGAGTTGCAAGGCTCTTTGTGGCTCCGCTCTATTAAAGTAATTGGCCAGTGTGTTCTTTTTATGAGTTTTGGATGAGCCGACTCCGCTGGGTCATCGCCACTGCGGCGCCTGAGAGACCAAATGCTGGTCGCTCCAACAATAACCTCACAATCGATCACAGAACTCTGGAGGAGGCAGTTATATGAGGACAAAACACACACACACACAAATTTGAACTGAGGACACAAAAAAAGCAAAGTGTGTGTTAGGTTGTCTTGGCTTCCTCTTTGAAATATTCATGTGCATGGGTATGTTTGACTTTTAAACATTTTTGGTGTCAGGTTAAGAATGGGGCTCGTAAAACAGATGTCTCCACGCTGCGGTGTGACTGGAGTGCCCTCGTGGTGGCCCAAAAGGAACTAGCTCTGCCAGTCTTCATTAACTGAAGCAGAGCTCTGAGGTGCTCAGCTCTAGCAACAGACACACACTTAGAGAGGTGCTGGGAGGCTCTGGAGACTGTGTGAACATTCATACAAGACACACATATCCAGACTCATGTACAAACAGACACAGATGTCATGGGGAAAGAGATGCATCCATATCAGCATAGCCACATTTATGGTGAGATATACAGTACCTGCACGAAGACCAGCACAAGTACACCTCCCAAAACACACACATACACACACACACACACACACACTCTTACCTCTTACTCTGCTCTTCATGCCAAACCTGTCAGCATACAAGTGGTTGAGAAAAGAGTTAGAGAGGCTGCAAGTCAAGATGGCCCCGGTTGATTAGGAAGTAGCAGGCGTTTACCTCCTTGTGTAAAGATGATAATGACAACTCTAGCAGCCCCTCGGCCACAGCGGGCCGGTGTGGAGGACCTGTGAAGAGGAGCCGGAGTGGCTGGTGGGCAGAGGTTTGGCTCTTCAGGTTGAAGGGCGCTCAGCGATACCACTGGTGAACTTATTGTTTAACAGGCTCTGGGTTGTCCAGGGCCATCCTGGGAATAGTGAAGGATGGAGAGGGAGTGGAGTCTGATTAAAATCTGATGAAGACAATTAAATGTTGTGTAGTGGGTGTACTCTGGCCTACTACAGTCTCTCTCTATGTGTCACTGAAGTCATATACATAACCATAACAAGTAACTTTATCCAATATCAGATCAAAGAATTGGAGAAAGTTTGTACTATCCTTTGTTTTCACTTTCTTATTTAGTCCTATATGGGTTTTCGAGGTTGTCTTTGAAAAAAATATGCCGATTTAAGAGTTGCTATTTCTGTAAGTGGACTAAAAGGAACTTGTGTAGCAGTGACAATCTCATCCAGACAGTCAACATTTTCATGTCAATGTCAATTAATTAGTTACAAAACATTTCCTGAGGTTTAATATGTCTAAAATATGTAATGAATGGGGGAGATTATCTCTCCGTCTCAGACAATTTGATGTCCATCTATATATGTGATCCAGAATGTTTAGCATGAGCCTTGTCATTTTTATTCAGAATTGATTTGCAGACTGTCAGTTGGATGAGGGGTTGGGCTTCTATGTAGCAAATCCAATCTCTGACTCATGTATCGGTTTTCCAATATATATCGATTTGCAATTTTTACACCCTAATAGAGAACAGTGTCTGAAGAATACTGTGGTGCTATTTCAGTTACCCACTTTCCTTCAAGTACAATTAGCTGTTTCCATATTGAGTGATTTTTCCTTATGTGCGAGTAGGTCCCACTTTTTTCCCCCAAGATAGACATCTCATGAATGCTACAACATTTAATAATGGAGCTTTAATAATAAGAGCTCAGTACAAAATGCCACACCACTCCTTCATGTCTCTCCTCGCTCATGACAGGCAGCATTTTCCTCCTCCTCTCTGGATGACTCTCTTATATTGCCAACCCGTTTCTCCTCCCTGGCTTCCATTTCTCCTGACTCGGCATCTCCCGGCCAGATATTACCAATAGTCCCCGTGTCAGAGCGCAGTGTGGGAGCGAGATAAGCAGATATTAGCCGGCCTTGCCATCAGCAGAACGGACCCGAGGGGGGGACGGGCTTGTGCGAGGCTTGGCTGGGCATCAGTAGGCACTGAAGGGCAGACGCTGGCGAGGACAGCCGAGACCTGCTTCTGCCAACAAAGGTTTGGGATGAAATTGATTACATGTCATACTGGGGCTACAGTAATCTGATTTCAGAAAAACCAATATCTGTAATCACACATTTGGAAAAGTAATCAGACTAGAAAGAAGAACTAAATACAAGTACAGGTTTTGTTTCGCAATTGTGATGCTCATTGGACTTGTAAGCTTCAGATACTCTGTAATTGATTTTCAATCATAACTGAGTTATTAGTGATCTTCAAACACAGTGGAGAACCTCTCATAAGTGAGTGGAGGCATAGCTGTTATGTTTAATGGTTTGTTAAGTAATTATTTTTAGTGGGTTAACAGATGGTTCCTCAGTTGGCTACATAAAAACAAAAAGATTGATCAGGCATCTGATTTTGATGCAATCCTGGGTCACGACAAATTTATTTATTCAAAATTCATAAACAGGTGTGATGTTTTATGCCACATGCAGGTGTTGTCAGCCAGAATATTAAGCTTTTGTAATTCTAAAGTCATTCCAATACTGAATTTTTAAAGGAAGACAGCATTATTAAGGTGGTGAACGTGTTGGCTCACACTGGCCTTTTCACATCCAGCAACTACAGAACAATATTATCATTGGAGTCGTGTTTCTGGCCAACTGAAACAGTGCAATCTTCACTTTCTTTCCCCTCTGCTTTGAGCTCCACCAACTCTTGAGGGAAATATCAGTCTTTTTAGCTGTTAAATACTCCACTTTGTTCACCAGGTAGCAGCTAGCTGCTGTTTATTGCTTGGCAGGTCGTGTGAGGTGGGTTTATCAGGTCTTTTTTTTTTTACTGAAAGCAGATGCTTGTTGTGTCTGGAAATAAGGTTCTCAAGAGCCAAAACAGTAAAGTTGCTGTGAACAATGATCGACGCTGTAACACTTTATGGAGCCGAGAGGAACTGCAGAGTTGGGTGATAATTGTCATTGCGAGTGAGCCCTGTCACAGTATACAGTACATAGGCATTTCTTCTATTCTCGTTGTGAATATATTGGCGTTAGCAGCTTTAAAGAGTTATGTCTCATATATGTACTGAGTAGAAACAAACTTATTAGTGCTCTCTGGCCACATTGTTTCTCACATTATGTAGTCTGCCAATACAATAAATCTGTGGTGCGATAATATCAGGTGGTAATATTAGGCTTTCTGTTGTATCTGTCTGACTTTAATCTGGAAAACATGATGATTAATGTTCATGGGATATTGATGGATAGGATGTTTTATTCTGAGATTTGCAGGCTCCGTTCAAGCTGTTTATTTAAAATGCGAACTTAATCAGAATAAGAACTACTCACTGGAGTACGGTAAGCATGTAAACACACTCATTACTCTTCCTAAAGTCGACACTGGTGGATGAAATAGACTCGGAGCTGTGGTCAGCTGGCAGGGAGCCACTCTGAGTGGCACCGTGTTGCTCTGCAGCTCCTTCACCACTCTATCCCTCCATCTCTGCCTGTCCTCAATCACCTCGCTCTCTCGCCCGCTGCTCTCCCCTCCTCTGTGTTTTGGGAGTTGTATGTTCAAACCTAAAATTCTCAAATGGAGGGACTGATTATTCCAATAAGACTATTGACTCATTACACAGCACACACACACACACACACACACACACACACACACACACACATACAAAGATAAATCGAAAGACTGACTCACACGTAATTAAACATCAAATACACATCGAAGTACATGGAAATACACCATACTTACAAAATAGACACACACACCATGGTCACACAAACACATAGAGAAAGATGCACAAGGACCTCTGTCACACGTACAACACACAGAGCCAGACACACACACACTCACACGTTTAATTTAAATCACCACTGCACCCGCATACGTCCCAACACTCCACTTTTAATAGACCTCTGCCTCTTTATGGCTTTCCGCCTCCTAAACCCATCAATCCTCTCCTCTCTGTCTCTCCCTCTCCTCTCTTCCTCTCTCCGTCTCTCTGTCATATCTGATTGGAGCTGTGACGCAACCTCCCTGTCTCATCCAGCCTCTGTCTTAGCCTGTTTTATCTTCCTCCTTTTCCTGACCGAGTGCAATCATTTTGTCTTTTTGTCTTACCCCCAGTTCAGCCTCCCCCCCCTCGTTCTTTGCGTTGTCTTTGCCCTCTCCCTGCTACTTGCCATCCACTTGCTCCCCCTCCCTTTTTTACTCTGCTGCTAAGAAGGCTGGAGTCAATGCAGCAGTGCATGTGGAGAGGGATTAGATAAAAAGAGGAAGGAGAGAGGAGAGAGATGAGAAAGAGAAAGAGACCAAGGACAGCAAACAGAAGGAGACAGACCGACTCAGAGGCTATGAATGAGTGTTGGGGAGGGATGGACGGATGGATGGATTGAACAAGGACGGATACTGCACGACTCAGGAAGAATGTTGGCTTGTATCAGATCTCAGCTGATCAAATATATTTATATTCATCTCATAAACTGAACCTTTAGCAAATTATGTATAGAACAGGTATATTCGCTGCAGAAACCCATACAAATTTGCCATCACTGCAAAGATATGTTCCACTGATGTGTGATGTCATCAGAAATAATCTGCTAATTAACAGTAGGGTTATCGATTAAATGTTTAATCTATTAAATGCCTTTTTTTGTCTGGCCCATTGTCAAAAACTCAATGATATTAAATTTACAAATATAGATAGAAAACTGAAAGAGCAGCAAATACTGACATTTTTGAAATGGTGATGATTTTCAAATTGTAAATGAATGAAACAAATCATTTACTTTCTAAGGAGATTAGCAAGAATATGCAACTTTTGAAAGAATAAATGACAATTTCCTCCTGTTATAAATGAAAAGCTAAGTTCAAAAGCAATAAAATGCATGATGTTACTCTCAGAGGTTTTGCTGCTGCAGCATCACTTGTTCTGGTATGACCATTAGTGTATGGGACCTAATAAAAACACATGTTAGCAAATGACCTCATTTAAAGTAAACCCTTCATTTTGGGACCATTATGAAGTTTGACATAGTCAGGTCCAGAGGAGTGCAGTGTCTCACCCCGTTGGACAGAGCTGAAATTAGCTGTGAGCAAATAAACGAGAAAGGGATGATGCAATGGTGCTGCAGAGAGGCAGTGTTGGCTGGCTCAGGTGGCGTGGATGGCAGGGGTCCTGGGTTAGGAAGCAGCAGGGCTTGACCAATACATCAGCACACCTGCACCCTGCCTCCCACGTCCCACCTCCTCGCCGCTTTAAACAACTCCCAAACCAATAATCAAACTCCCTCGCACAGCTCCTCAATAACAATTACTCCCCACCTCAGCCCTCTCTCCCCTTGCTTTGTCTTCTGTACCATCAGGCACCTGCCACCTCCTTCATTTCTTCATCCCTGACTCTCTCACAACCCCACTATCGTTCCCACCTCCACTCACCAGTACCTCCAAAAAGGGATGAAACAGCTCTCTTTACACTGCATTACCATTTGGTTCTATGCTTGCATGAAAAGAAACACAATAAGTATTGAATCTTTTAGTTTCCATTTTCCAAGTTAGCAAATACATAAGTAAGAAATTATAAATTCAGTTCATGAATATTTAAAATGAATTAATTACTACTGGTGATGTCATGCACTTGTTTCCCCACTAGGGCTGAGTGAACTTTAATATGTCTGATGATTAAATCATTAATCGACAATATGTGATTATGACGGTTGAATATGAGTGTCCTCCTTTTTTCTTATTATTTTTTGTTAGTCACGACTGCTGTCCGGCTCTGACCCCAGCACAAGCTCACTATACTGACTCAAAAAACATTTTTAAAGGATTCTGGTGGTGGATCATAGTTGACTATTTTAGTAAATGAACTTATTAACTAAGGCTGTAGCCTCCATTAGACCAAAAGCAGCTGTGAATAAGTGGCTTGGGCAGGACGGTGTAAGGGGAGTATAATCTGAAGTACTGTATCAAAAAACCTGTCTGTCAAGCTGAATCACTCTATCTCTCCTGCTTGCTTTCTGAGAGACTCTGACACACACACATGCACACGTGCACACGCACACACAAACACAGGGGTGAACTGTAAGGCCTCAGTAATACCTGTGTGCACAGGGGTGTTTCAGTGGTGAGAGGAACCCTCCTCAGAATAATAAAGGGATGGACAGAGGTGAAGTAGAGAGGAAGAGCAGGGCAGGAGAGGAGGAGGTAGAAGGAAAAGGGGGGGGTAGAAACTAAAAATAGCACAGAATCGCCAGCCTTTCTCAAAACAGGCTTTTGCGAAGTCACATTTGCCCCAAGCAAAAGATTTGAAGTCTCCTGGAATAATAGATTCACCATGCACTCTTTTCTTCCTCAACATGGCTTTCTCCTTCACTACAAAGAGCTGCAGTAGAGGGAGGGGAAGAAACAGAACGTTTAGTCCATTTAGACACAAATGTTCCTCCTCTAAATTTAATTCAAACCTAATTGATCTGAGAATATGCTTTGTCATATTGACAGCATAATTTTGAGAGTAATGATTAAAACACTGTGAACATTTCAGAGAGATCTCAGGAGTATCTGTTTCCCAGTTAATGTCAGTATCATCCAAAAACCTTCAGCTGTACAGCCACAGACTAGTTGACTGTGAGGTGACTGTTATCTTGCTCGCTACAGATCCAAATTGGATTTTAACGGACTAGTAGTATGTAGCTCAAGCTAGCTGAGCTACATATTAGAAGTATGAGCTGCAAAACCCACCTTACTTTGCTTTGCCTAATGCCAAACTGCATTGTGTAGAGATATTTGGGTTGTAGTATAATTTGCCATAGAAGGGGAATTTAGCAAGTTGAAAAACAAATGGAGATCAGTTGAGGTGGGTTTTGCAAGGTGACACCCCCTCTGGGGTTTAATATTGCCGTTAGCAATATTAAAGGGTAAAGTGACATCCCCTATGTTCAGACATAGCCTTAGTCACATACCAAATTGAAATATCCACTATATAAATGTTGACATTTGAATAGATAGGAAAATCTTTGAGAAGTAACACTCCTTCTATATTGATCCCTGAAGGGAAATTGTCTCTCTGTCCCACTCTGTGAGTGAGGAGAGAGGTCAGAAACAGCTGCAGAAAAAGCAACCTGGAGCTAGTAGAGATACAGTGTATAGCTCAAGGACAATCCAGCAGATGCTAGCTGATATGGGTCTTGAAAGGTTAAGGAACATCCTGCTCGCTAAATAATTTATGGCAGAAATTTAAAATGAGGATTTGAAAGCAGAAGGGGTTATTTAAGTCCTTCGTCTGCAGCAGTTACATCCTTCTTGTGTGGATCCCCTGTATTTTACCATAACTGAATCAGAAATTATCTGATAATGTTTGCAAAGAATAGCAATTCTTATTGCATGGATTTATTGCATTTGGTTTAGTACAAGATTTTGTCATTGCCCTCTGTGGATAAATTAACAAACACATAGGATTTCCCTTACATGCTCATATAGATAAATAAAATGAGACCTGATACACAGATCTAAATGAATAGCCTTGCTGTCCACTCTCCTTGCTCTCCAGTCTCCTAATACGATTAAAATGCCACCATTAGTTTTAAAGTTTATCTCATACAAATACTTATCTTGACTATGTGCTGTACTTGCATGTTGAAAAGCTTTGCAATAATCTCATTTTCTATTGTCATTCCTATGTGATGTAGTAGATACTTCACAGGGAAACTCTTCCACCTCCTTGAATGATCCTCACTAGACCTGGAGCTCTACTGGGATAATACAGGCCTGTAAATAATACATCAATTTTGCCATAGCAGTCTCGCAGTCTCGGGTGGTTGGTCCACCAATTCGGTCGCGCTTGAAATATTTCGGCCACTATCGACTGCTATGAAATTTGGTATGGATATTCATTGCTCCCAGATGTTTTATTCTGATGACCTTGGAGATTGCTTGACTTTAGCTCTAGCGCCACCATGATGTTAACATTTGTCATTTTCAGTGAAATATCTTGACAACTATTGGATGGATTGCCATGAATTTAATACAGACATCCCTGTCTGCCTCAGAACAGCTTGCAATAACTTTCAATATCTCTAGATGGACTTTTCATCTAGCACCATTGACAGGCCAAACCCTTGTCCAGTACTTTGGTTTACGATCACATACCCGCAAAACTAATGACATTCCCATAAGTCTCCTCTGTATTTTGGGTTTAGTTCTAATTTGCAAAGCATGCTGACATGCTAAAGGCAGTAAGGTGGTGACAAAGGTAAGAAGTATGCCAGCTAAATATTTTCATTTTAGCATGCTGAGTTATGAATTTAGCTCAAAGTACTGCTTTACCCAAGTACAGACTTACAGAGCTGCAAGAGTGGCTGTAGACATTTTACTACAACTGAATATGTTTGAGTCAATGTTGCTGTTGTTGTTGAATGGCAGACCAATAATAATACAATATAAATGCAAATCAAGATACACTTTGAATTAACAAGCGAAGGCACAAGTGTGTAGTAATTATCTATCTGTCCGTTGAGGAGATGAATAGATTTATGAATCCATGAGCATTTTTGTTGTTAGGCTACATAATATCTAAAACTCTCCCTGGCTTGAAGAGCATGTGTCGCCTGGCAAACCAATCTGATTGGGCATTCTGTCAGGAAGCAGGGAAACCATTTGGGACTACAGAGGCACAGCCATGGCACAAGTCTGTCTGGATAGATACTCTGACTGAGCCAAAGGTCACCACTGCTTATACAGTACCATACAGATGAAACCGTGATGGCAGATGTGGGCGAGTGTGCAGCCTGGACTCACACACTAAAGGTGGCTTAAAAGATGCCTGAGGTCATTGTACTAATAATCAGAAAACCCTTACTGTAACCTCAGCTTAACCCTAATTAAGAAACATTTAAACTACTTATTACTCAGTGCAACTGAAGTAGAATTGGGGTCACCAAGTCTAAAATGAAGCACAAAGTTTCTCATGAAATGGGGCCTATGACAGCAAAACCTAAAAGCATACACACACACAAACCCCTGCATACAAACATAAGCATAATTACCTACTTAACTTGTGCCCAATAAACAAACACACGCACACACTTTCTGTCCCTTGACTGCAATCCCCCTCAATCCCCAATGCAGCCAGTGAGTTCGTGCTTGGGTAACAAAAGCAAAATCAAAGTGGTGTGTGAAATATGGCTGGGATTCGATATTAGGTGAAGGCTTTGTTTTCCCTGGCACGCAGGCAGACTGGGGGATTTAAGCCTCCCTATTGGAAAGCATACAGATTAGCTAGGGGGAAGCAGCAGCCGCTGCTGCCGCACGCTGCTTTTCAAGTCCAGAGCATGGTTGACTCTGAGCTGGCCATGTGTGGAGAGGAATGGATAAACAATCGATAGTGCGCCCCATGACCACGTTTAACCTTGCTTTTAAAATGCGATCTGTATCCATACAGGTCATGTGGATAAGGAAAAGTGCATGTTAATCGAAGGTGTAAATGTGTGATGATCAGAATGTGTTTAGATCTGCCCGATCACATCTGGAGGTACAGATATATCTTCAGCTAACTCTAGAGATCTAGTCATAGAGTAGCCTACATGCTGGTACTGCAACAGGCTGGATAACTGATGCAATATTTTATAGACAAAGAAAGGAAAAAAATATATATATTCCATTTGCCAAATTTACAAGAAGGGACAAAAAAAAAATTGTCGTAGACATTGTTTCACAAAGTGTTTAAAGTTTCCCCTGACTCAGCAACTCACAGAACTCTGAGACTTTTTGAGGGCGTCTGATTTGCTGCCACCTCATATTACTCAGGTAGACAGAGATCCAATCTCAATGATGATAACAAGACTGCATTAAAAAAGCCAGGTGTGAATGCAAAGGCAAGATCATTTATTATTCACATAGCGTACCTGGATACAGATTCCATTTTTAATACCAGGTGTAAATAGAGTGCATGGGTCTTGATGAGTAGAGAAATGGTAAAAAAGAAAAAAAGATGAACACTGCCTGTGCAAAACCTTGCAACCATTTCTTGGAATGGAGGTCAAGAAAAATGGAGTCTGGCTGAACTTGAATATAAGGCTTCTGGGAAACGAGCTGTCATTTTGTTTAATTTACTGTCATGTCTGCTGACAATGTCTGCTTTTAATTCAAACAAGCATACATGGAAAAAATAATAAACTCCCCCATTATTGTCATTATCGTCTCCTAGTTCACTGCATGCACTTGATTGGTCAGCTGGAGATGAAAGGGAATTACTCATGCGTGCTAATATGGATGGAAGAGGCTTTTTGAGATATCCGTCTCTCTATTTTTATACACTGTATATATCTGCATATATGTAAGAGAGTAAAAAGGAACCCCTGGCTCAAGGGCATACGACTGGAGATGTGTTGAACACAGAGACATGCTAAGTGCTAGCATGCTAGCACGCGTGCATGAACACATATATACACACATGCACTCAGGATGGCTTTTGTGGGGGTAAAACTGTGCTGTCCTGTCATCTTTTATTCAGGGCAGCTCTATATGTCTATTTTCAGCTCGGCATCACTCGGTATAGATGAGCTGCTCTCTACCAATGGGATTTAGGAGAATGGGATCATTTCAGCAAAATGTTCTCCTTCACTGCCCCTTTCACTCTCGTAAACACACACACACAAAGTGTACACACACATACACACATTCTGTGTAAATTACACATCATTGTAGCTGCTCTGCATATTCATAGAGGTGTTTTGTGCCAAAGCCGTGGCAGCATTCCACATCTAACAGCAGGGTGACACAGTCATTTAAATACTGCTCTCCCATACTGCACTACACTCTGCTTTCTGCCTACACCAATTTACTATATATAGACATGCAATGAGCATTTAATGTCATTGCGAGGCAGACAGACTTAAAGAGATGGAGAAGAAAGTGCTACAGGAGATTGGAGCAGGTTTCCTGCCTGTATGAGAGAGCACAAGGTCACATGTGGCAACCACTGAGGGGAGCAGAGATAGGGGGGTGAGGAAGGAGAAGCTGAGGGAAATGGAGGTGATGAGGTTCTGTGGAAGGAGCCACAGCCTTTTTGGTGGCCTTGATGACTCAGCCGTGGAAGCCTGAATAATTAGAGCCATGCTCTGGGTCCCTGCCATCATTAGATTGGCGCTCATATTAAATATTCAATGAGACATTTTGGGCAGACGTGTACGGGAACAGGCGAAAGGGCATCTTTGCTGGAGTACGTGCCATGTGCCAACAAAGATATGATAACGCGTGCATGTGTATGTGCTCTTAGAGGGCTGATTTGTGTGTGTGTATGCGTGTGTGTATGCGTGCATGTGTGTATTTACATACACATATGTGCAAGGCTGGCTCTTCAGTGGTTTATGCTAACATAGCTACTGGGGTTTGGCCCTGGTAGTCAAGGACATCAGTGCACTTGTTCAAATTGTGAAGCCTGTCTATTTATCACTTTTGACTTTAGTACTGTATCAACACTGATATACATTTTTGATTATTGAAATATGCAATAAAGGTTAGTATGTGCATTTTGCACAATAATATCTTTTTGAAAATGACAGTGGCCACCAAAACTTTTAGTTAAGCTTGCAAGCAAATGACAGATGAGTAACAGAAATGTTTGCTGAAAAATTAATGAGACATCAACAAAAACATACAGTGTAGCATGGAAATTAGCGTGGTGAGGAGCACAGCTAATTAAGTGCCTCCTGGTACCACATGCTACAGACCCCAAATCAGCTCAAAGCACATGAAAGGGAATCTAGAATCGTCGAGAGCAATCAAAACATCTCTTTCGCAAATGTCTATATATCAACGTGGATAGAAAAACCATTGCATCGTTAGCTCTAAAATCTACCACTGGATCTCAGTACTAGCTGCAGTTTTGCACTTTGAAACCCTTTGCAACACTTTAAATAAAGATATCTGCTCTGACTACGTAACTGCACAACACCTTTGTAAAGGTTTACGAGAAGCAAGAAAAAGTCAGCAGCATTACGCAACATGTGTTTAGTTGTTATGAATGTGTGAAGGACTTGTTTAAAAGTGCTCTGTGCTTATCAAGGCCCCTTTGTGTAGGCGTTTCTGCGTGGGGCCGTTATTTGTACTAGAATTGGTTCTTTTGCCTTGCCATGCTAAACAAGAAGAAACACACACCTACACTCACACAGATGCAGGTACAGAGAGGGCAGATGGGGTTGGTCAGGCACCTGCCCAGTTGCCCTATTTAGAAGAACTGCCCATTAGCCTACATAACCAACAATATGGCTGTGTTCTGAGGTCATGTCATGTTTTCTCACAGACAGACCCGTACAGCCAGAGCAGATGCTGAATGGGCCCAGATCACTGTTGGAGTGGAGCCACTTCAGTACCAAGCCCATAATGCATGTGCAGACAGGCCTGCAGATGTGAGGCTTACTTTTCTGCTCTGTTTTTTCTCCCATTGCACATAGAAAATCACTGCCAAACAAGATAAATTAACTGTATACTACATTGCATCATCTCAATAGGTGATGTAGCTCCCCAGTAGTCCATTGAACAGGTGACTTTTGTTAACTGCTTTAACAAGGGGAAGTGTATGACTGGTTAATGTGAAACCAAATAAAGTAAGTGACCACAATGAAATGAACAAATTTGAACCATAACAAATCAGCTCGTCTTGTAGTAAATCTAATTTGATTTCTCCTTGATAAAGCTCTGCTTCTACTCGAAGAACTGCACCTGTTTTGAGATTTTGCTGTGATAAGTGTTCTCTAATAAGACAATTTGCTGTAACAATTAGGCAAATAAGATCAGTCCTCATTCAAATCTCTTGAAACAATTTGATTTCTTTTACAAACTAATGAAATTCTCTCTCCAAACTGGCAAATGATTTGCTTATATAAAGGAAAACAAGATTCAAACACTAAGACTTAATACAAGGCTAAATTGCTTAAGATGCTTTAGGTGGGTTTTAAGCTAATTGGTTTTGTTGATAGTATTAGCGGTTACCTGATTCTCTTACAAACACTTTCACTGGGTACCTTGATTTCTGTTAGTGTTTTACAGTTGAAGTACCAGGACCTGTGGAATTCACCAGTATGTTGGTGATGATTTGTTTATGAGGGACATTGTTTGGACATTTTAGAGATTAATTAATTAATGAAAATAATTGTTAGTTGCAGCCCTGCTTAACACTGTTCTGTCTTTTTAGATGTTAGTGGGAGTAATTTGCAGCTTTTTATTAAGTCAAGGGGAAGGTCCAGTGAACATATTGATAATGTTGGGTCTTTACCACTGCAAAATTTACCTACAATCCTTAACCTTAACCTTCTAATTGTTTTTGACTTAAAAAAGCAGCAATAACTATATTTTGATTTAGGTGCATGCAAACAATTGGGGCCAGTTTTACCTTAAAGCACTTGCCCATTTAGGAGTCGTTGCACAGGCCATCCCCCCCCCCCCCCCCCCCACACACACACACACACACACAATTTTGTAAAGGTTAGATCCTCCCCTTTCTTTTTCTAATTCATTTACTGACATTTTGTTTGTGTATCCACCCTTTTTTTTTAAAGACTCCATTGTGAACGCCAAGAGATGTCACAAGCTGCAGTATCTCCTATAGGTCTGTTTATGTACAGTGGGCCTGAGTCCAGACTGTTTGGAAGCCTTGTTCACTCTGACTCAGACACGTTGGCGCACCACTGTGTAGAATAAGCATAGCAATGAAGGAGAGAACAAATTCCACACTATTTTCTCCATCAATCGTCTTCGGAGCAACATGCCTGCTGCTTGTGGCTGATGTATTGTTACTGTACATTGTGCAGCGGAGTTCCATTTGTCTCAATCACCAGATTCCTCTATTATCATTCCAGCTCAGTTACTTTTGGGAATGTTACCAAACATAACAAATGAATAATACACCACATATTCATTACACAAATAAAATGTGAGACGTTCGCATGCCAAATGCCTCTTTTTACAAATGGCCCTTTGGCTATGTTTAAAGAGACCAATGGTGCATTTAGCTGAGGAATAATCACAAGCATCAATACTGGCATCCAGACTAATGACCAATGGACATCAACAAACAAATGTAACAGTGCACTAATTGAGCAGCTATGCTATTGAAAGCTGTCTGCTATTAAGGAGTGCAATACTTAAGTTGACATATTAAGTTACAAGAGCTGTAGAACACAACACAATACAGGATGCTAACAATAGATCAGGACCAAAGGCACTCAGTCTGTGCCCTCAAAGTCCCTCAAGCTCGATTCAAATCATCTAATAACAGCAGCATAGCCATACCGCAGCCCGCCCGCAGGACGTTACACACTCTGGGGTCCTTGATTTCTTCCCATCAGCCAGTCTCCACCATCTCCCCATCCCCAGTCAATAGTCCCAAACCAGATTGATGGCTGTTTATTGCATGCTTCTTTATGGCTCAAGGCAAGAGTGAGTGAGTTTGCCACTCCGCAGGGAGAGAGAAAACAGTACAAGATTACACGCTAGTGTTCCACTCCTGGGCCAGTCTCTGTCACCGCTTGCCTCAATCTAATAAACACATGTCTTTATTGATCTAGTCTGCACTCTTCCATGTTTTTTTTTTTTCATTTGCTTCTCCTGTTGTCTGTAAACGCAGCAATCCCTTGGTACCATATTTGATCATAATATTATGAAAAGAACATTAGTTGGCCTGTTTTGTCATTTGTTATGCGTGTGTGCTGAAGAAATATGCGTGAGTGTTTATCATGATCAGTGATACAGGCACAGCTCAAGTGGGTTGGAGGATTGATTATTGGTACAGCCCTCAGCCTTTTTAGTGACACAAGAATGAGTAAGGCTTTGTTTTAATGGACTCATCAAAGTTATTTAAACTAAAAAAAATGCAGCTTCTAAGTTGAGCAGAATTATGATGCTTCATCTGTTAAATTTTGCGTAGCTGCTAGTTTAATAATGACACACGGGGGTGGAGCAGAAGCAGCAATTTTGAGCACCGTTATTTTGTTTAATTTATGATTGAAATAATTTGCCTGTGTCTATTTATTTTATGATTCCTCCCGTAGAGTGTAATACCTACAGTAACTCACTTGGATGGTACTGTGAAAATAGCCCATATAAATAAAGCTTAATCCTATGCATTTTGTATTTTATGGGCCTTTAATGGATAATTGTTTACCGATCATTAATGTGACACTGATTAGAGGCCCAAGAATTCCCTGTGTATTCATCAAGATGCATGCTAGGCTACAACAGCACAAAACCGCCAAGTTTTGTCCTTTTTAGGTGAAGAACGGGGCTTTGGGTGTGTGTATTCTCGGACACGTGTGTGCATTTGAGTGTGTGGTGTGCCCTGAGCAGGTGCACTTGAAGCGATTGCGGTCACTGGTTTGGCGTGTCAGGCTGTGTGTGTGTGTGTTCTGAACCATGACGACAGGGAAATAGAAGAGGAAGGAAGCGATAGAGAGGGGGAGAAGGGAAATAGGGAAAGGTGGTAGTGCAAGTCATGGAGGTTGACAGAGGAGTAGAGAATGATGACAGCAGTCACAGAGGGATTTAAGGCCATAGTACACTACAAGGTGGACTGCAGAGAGGGTAGTAGGACACAAAGCACCGTGGAATTACAGGGGATGAGACAGTGAGAGGTGATAGATATGGTATGAGTAACATCTGAAAAACATGTAGTACCAGTCTTGAGAGATTTTTCATGTTTTCCCCCTTTTCCTCTTCCCATTTGCAATAGGTGCAGTATACACAAACACACAGAATCATATGCATGCTTAACATAGCAAGTGACTAGATTGTTGTGATTTAATTTTTACATAAACCCTAAATTGATAAGGAAATCACAATTAAGATAAGGGTACACTTTCACAAACTAACACACGCCTTGCATTCACCCAGTCATATCTCTCCCACAGGACTACACACACTCTTAATCCATCCACTTCACACACTTGTTGTGAGACAGTTCCCTTCTGTTTGTCCTCCTCCAATTTAACAGTTTCTCTCTCTCTCTCTCTCTCTGTGCATGTGTAACTGCAGAGTCAGCAGGCTCTGTCATCCAGTCAGACACTGTGGGGGTGGGGTTGTTGGATGGCAGCATCTGTCTACACTACACTGACCAAAGTGACACACATATTGTGTGTGCACAGACACAACTTTCACACGTAAAGAATTCAGACACATACGTTTTCACACACTGGAAACAAATGTCCATTTTAGCAAGTGCATATGAAAAGCTAGTCAGGAGGACACAAGATCACGTCCGGAAACATACATGTGCTTCAGCCCTACATGTGTAGGTCACAGTCATTTATAGTAAACACAGTCTTCTTAGCTCCCTTTGGCTCCTAAATGACCCAGCGGTGACATTTACTCCAATTAGTTTCCCCCTATCAGGCTGTTTTAGATCAGTGCTAAGTGCTTAGAGATAAGAGGAATGGTGCTGTTGCCGAAGCCTGCGTCTCCGGCAGATGAGCCATATTCTCCTGAGCCGTGACCGCAGCACTCATTTTAAACAGCCCCCGTCACTGCAGCCATTACACACCTCGTTGGATTGAATGTAAGCGGGGACTCATGCAGCGGCCAATGGTGTGATGAAAAGAAGGAGAGGGGGGGGATGAGCATGAGCATGTATGTGTATGTCACCCCATGTCTGTGAGGACTGGGTGCTGCACCGTGTTTTATGGACGTGCACAGTTTATCCTCACACTGTGTGTTGGTTCACTAAGAACATGAAATGAAAGTCAGTGAATCCTGAAATGTTTTTCTTCAAAAGAAATAATGGTGGGCGAATTGGACGAGATAATAGTTCAGATCACACTGTTGCGAATCAAGTGCTGCCTCATTGCTGGTGGATCATTTGAAGATGTGAAAAGGTGTGTGAGAAATTCTTTAATTGAAAGCAAATGAACTGATCTCACTCAAGGGGCATTGGTATTTGACATAATGGACAAAATTCATACTGCAATTACTCTCATGTCATTTTTACACTAGTGTTATGTAAAACAATATTTATTTAAGTATCACTGCTGTCATTGGAAAACCATGTATCTACAGATTGAAGAGGACTGAGTTTGCCTTCTGGGTTGAGAAAAAAGGTTTCCTGCTTCTTAAACAAAACAAACCATTAAAAAAACCATGTGATTATCAGAAAAAATGTATTGTGACAAAGCTGAAAATGGCAGGTTTTCTGAGCCTATGAAAAGGTGACATTTTGGAGAAATTCAAGATGGTATTCAAAATCACCTGCACAGTAGTTGAAGTCAGAGTCAGTGATCATCTCTATTCCAAAATCCAACAATTAAAGAGTTTAATTTAGGTCTTGTATTTTGGGTGTCTAGCATATTTAGGTAAAAGCTAACTGACGGCGTTACGGCAGTAAACCTTTGCCATTTCACGCTTCGAGTCTCTTTCCTGCCTCTTTTCCTGTATACTTTCTAGTAAAGGCAGAAATGCCACATGAATAATGAAGAAGACCATGTAATCTGTGTGTTGGTGCATGAGAGAGAGAAGGGGGGAGAGAGAAAGAGAGAAGGGGGGAGAGAGAGAGCCTTGCAGCATTAGAACAGGTAGCAGCCTAGTTGTTGATGCTGATGTGGTCTCAGTATGCATTTTGACGAGGTTATATAACACATCATGCTGCGTAGCTGGCAAGCGGCGTTGCTGCTATTTATAGAAACGCTTTGATGGAACAAACTCTGTGACACACAGACACAAAAACATCAACCTGGATGGGTATGTGCAAACTCATTTGTAAGCTGCACAAGCAATGACTTAAAGTACCTTTTTCTTAATATTTCTCCCTCTGTCTCTCATGCACACTGATTCACACAAATAATAATATGCAGATATCTAATAAGCTGGTGGTAATTATCAGAGGGATGAGGAGGCTATTTTAAATTCTGAGGCTGCAGCAAGTAAACAGATAATTTGTGATGTATCCTGACCAGTCATGCTGTCAGTGGTGTCCCCTCTCCACTTTCTCACAGTCTGCTTCTGCACGTCTCTCTTCATCTGGATGAGTCAATCTTTCAGTTCGGCCGCAGCTTTCTCTTTAGCTCGTCTCTCTTTGGCGCGCCTCTACCTGAACGTGGGCGCACACACCGACACACACACACATATGCAGACAGAATACACACAGCCACAGTCTGGTCCTTTTGTTCATTTAAATACCAAGGAGTCCAGACAAAAAACCATTACAGGGCGCAATGTGGTGTGACGGCTTTTTGATCAGCTGGAGAGAGAAATAAGGGGAGAAATGTTAGGGGCATTACCGCTCATTTTCTCGAGGTGCTCTGATAACGTTTAACCAGCTGATTGCTTTGTTTAGAGCCCTGCCTGCCACCGCAGCCTGGAAATATAAAGCCAAGCAAGGCTCTGCCCACACTTTAAATAATTACGCAGTTACTGTATGTGCTATAATGCTCATTTGCATACATACTATTATGAATTTATGGGCGACTAGCTGCAGCACTAAGATTTCAAGATAATGTCATCTTCCAGTATCGTTTGTGTGCCGCTTGCATCTGTACCATGAGCAAAGACACTATTGTAGTATTTAGATTAGCTTTAGCACCTTGTGTCTAATACAGCCTGTACATGCTAACTCTTATCTCACCAACCAAAATATATTACAAAAAAATTAGAAAAAGAATGTTCACAGAACCGTTTGATACAAATCACCTGCATCAAAGGTCTCTAAGTGGGCTTCCTGTCAAGCCCAACAGTACCCACATTTATTCACCGAAAGACTGCAGCAGAGCGCCACTAATCCAGCCTTTTGTGAGTCTCTGTTCCTCTTTCATGTCCTGTGAACCACACGCTTTGTTAATTTCCCTCCATGTCCACCATATGCTACATTAGCTCCCTGCTGTTTAAGATCTGTGTGTTAGAGTCAGCATGCTATGAACTTAGCTGTGCTCCCAGTGGTCAGCTTCACTGCAGCCTGAGCACAGCGACCGCGGCATCCATCCTACGGCTCCACAAAATAAACCTACCCATATAGAAAACAATCAAAACTCAATCTAGAAATGGCCTTTTATGAGAGCCTATAACACTTCAGTCTGCATGCTTGCCAGTAGCTGTCACAAAGTCCTGATACCGCACAAACAAAAGCTTCAAATAGATAAATGTCGATAAGGTTGTATCTCAACAGCTGGTCGTGTTATGGAGACGAGATAACGAGGTGAACAGGCAGCTTTCAAGAAAAGAACTGACATCAGGATGAAAATGCTTTTTGCTAGATTAATGTCTCAGCCTTTTAGTGTGTATGTAGATTCAAACACTAATTTTATAGAAAGGAAAAATAATCACAAGATTCATCTACAGTTTGTGATGTTTTTGTGTTTGTTGAATCTTTTCCATTATTGCTGTGCCCAATTCAAGTGAAATGAAAAAGCTGTAAATTTACAATTATTTTACTATCAGATTCCTGCCACTCTGTTTTGATCTAAATGATTAAAAAGGGTAAGGGAGATTGAGCGAGGGAGATATGAAGAGAGGGGGAGAGAGAGAGAGAGGACTGAGCAGACATTGACAGCTGCCCAAACCGAGCCGCCTTTCAAGATATCAGAGCAACTGCAGCACCTCGGCAGCCAAACAGATAAGACTCCAGCCAAGATATCAAACAGCATCAGCAATAAGCAACAGCCACAAACAAACACTTTTCCAGCCAGCCACGGGCCCCTCACCAACCGCTGCCAAGCAGCCGTGGGCCACCTCAGGAGGTGAGGAGGGGGAGGAACGGCCCAAACAAATTGGAAATGTCAAACGGTACCCTGGCTGACCTCGCAACGCTTCTTCATCAAAACCTTAATAAAGACGCCGAGACGTCGTAGAGAGCAGAGTTTGCTTTAATAAGTTTGATGTGTTGTTTGAGTCGGAAGTGGTACAGCATACAGGTGCACATGAGGGGAGAAATTTAAGTGAATGTGTTTCTCATCGTTGCATCATTATTTTACTGCCTTTAATATATAATAACAGAGGGCAGTTTGAGGTGACAACCTGGAGGGAGTTTCTAAAAGTCTATTTATGCCATGAGACAGCTAAAGCACAAAACTATCAAAAGATATTTATTTTCAAGTGTTTGTGACTGTTAAGTATTCTTAATATCAATATTAATAAAACAATCACCTTGAACATTCAAAATGAAAAGGCATTTTTCTGCGTTTAAAGAGTAATTTGATCGTCTGAATTTTTAAAGGCTCTGTTCTCCAGTGCCGTCATGATACCCACAGCAACTTTTGTAGATTTTCATGTAAATAAATTTCCTTATCTACATAATTAAATGCGAAAAATGTTTGCTAGCATTTTTAATCTTTCACCCTTTAACAATACATACAAATAAAAGTTTGAAGGATGCTTCAACTACAAAGATTCATTTGCTGTTTTTGAAAGGCAGCACTACAGCTTAGCGAAAGCAAAAACCCCTGAGTGTATTGAACAGGGAATGGGTGCCTTTTCTTTGCCTATGAATTGAACTTCTTAAGAGGAAGAATGTGTTGTTTTTGCTTGGTCTCACTTTAAACGTGTCAGCATTTGCTTTTTGTAAACAACATGGCTATTTGAGCCAGACTGCCTGCATCAATTTTTGCAGCCCGTGCACAGGTGCTTAATGCACATAGCAAAGTATTACCACTCAAGTAACAGCTGTTAACACATCTTGAATGATACTGAGATGTAGCATGCTGCAGTTGTAGCAAAAATCCCTGCAGCATGTACTTACATGCTTATTTGCACATTATGTGAAAAAAAAAAATCTAATCTAATTTTAAGCAAATTCTTTTCTAGATATCAACCGGCTATTACAAGATTACACAATACAGACTGTAGTAATTAAAGGTAAATTCCTGCTCTTTTTAATCTAGCAACTGGGTATTTCTGTTATATTAATCCAGCTAAATGGGTTGTGAATCCAGTAAATGTTGTTATTCGTTTCACATTTACACAGAGAGCCTGCTCTGTAATGGATTCCATTTTGAATTTGCCTCCTCTATACATGAATATATTCAACGGTTTGGGATCAGCAGTGTGTTATCATTTGTGTGATACACCATAGAGCTTGTTTTGGATGTTGGGAATACTCTTAGTCATTTATGGTGAGCTGAGGACAATACATGGCTGACGGCAGTAGATTCATCATTCTCCTCATAATGCCGGATATGAATCATGCTCTCTGTGTTGTCCCCTGCTGAAGGAATTAGTTAAGAGTCGTGAGGCTGTCCCATTCCTCATCCATTTCCTCAGTCTCATTTATCTCTGTCTTCCACAGGTTGTTTTTTTAAAGCTCAAATTTATTGTCATCAGCACAGAGGTGCATTGCGTATTTTACTTTCCAAACAAGGCTAAGATTAAGACACACAAAGAGAAGGAGCAGACAGCTGAGCCCATTATGAGAGGAAAATTAGATAATCAGCAAAACCACAGACACGCCACTCTCATTCCAAAATGAGATATCTACATCCTGTTTACATTTACCGGGTGGGTTTTTGGCACATGCTCCAAGCGAAACAGACCTCACTTTAAATTATGCTGCATGCCACATCAGTGTGACACAGAGAAATTTAGTTGTACCTGGAGGCATGGATTTATTTTCCTGGACTTTTTACTTCAGTGGAGATTACTGTTGCATGGCAACCAAAAGCACATAGTGCATAGTGTATAACACATGTTGCTTGTACCTGATGAACTGCCTCTGTTAACATTCAAACCTGCAGCTTCTGTTTGAACATCATTAGGGTTGGCAGTCTTTGGGAATCTCTCAGTTCAGTTCAACTCTGACTTGTCACAGCTTGATTCAGAACCAACTCTTGATGTGTCAAAAAAAATGTGTCAGTATTTTCTTCCTCAAGTGCACTGTGTGCTGAACCATTTGCCAGTGTTTTTATTCACCTGAGGTGCATTATAAACCTTTTTCTTTAGAAGTTACCTGCAATCATTTGGAAACATGTTACTGTCCTCTGCTTGTATGATGACAATGAAATGATAGTGGAATTTACTGATCATCGCAGTTGACTAAATATCTGAAATAGAAACAGAAGTTGGTCTATGCCTTCTGGAGAAACGTAATAAAGTGCTTCGATGTACCATTATTAGCGTCCACAGTCTTGCAGTGTGTTGGTTGGCCGGCTTGATTGCTAGTACTCTATTTTTGTTGTCCAGTTTACCAACGTTCGCCTTGGTGCATTCACTTCACAAAAAGACTATGAATCAATTCACTGATTCACAAATTCTTATTCATATCAATAGAGAGAGCATGTGTCTTTTTTCACGTCAGAAATTATGGGTGAGGAGGTTGAGGTGTTGGATGGGCTTGTAATGTCTCCACCTCTCACATGTAATCACGCTTTTTCCATTAAAAGGTTTCTTAACCCATCCATACCTCAAGCATAATTTATGTTCCATTGCTGCGATCTTTCTCTAACCTAAAGCATGCTGTAGATTGAAAAGCAGCTGCAGAACTTGTAGAAAGAAAGAATGTAATCTGGAGTTTTCCAGAATTAGCACATTTGCTTTGGAATGATAATGGAAGAAAAAGAAAGGAAATAGAAATCCTGCAAAGTAATATTTCATAATAACAGTCATCATTTGTTCTCAGGACAAGTCAAGAGTTTTTTATAAACCATGCTATGCACTCCTTTCATGAGGTTTTATATCAGCTCACTAAAGGTGAGCAAACTCTTTCCTAACAGCATGGTAAACAGAGCTGAGATGCAGTCACCCTCTGGTGTACATCCCTGCTGCTCTCCCCCTCAAATCTCCTCTCAGTAGCTTCTTTATCAATCTGCTTTTTCTCCAGCACTTTCTCTATTCACTCTCTCGCTTCCTTGCCTCCTTTCATCCCCAAAACTCTATCCGTCTCTCTGACATCTTTACTCCTCCTCCTCGTCTTCTCCTCCTGTCCTTCATTTGCCCCTGCCCTCCATCCTCCTCTCCCTCCCTCCCCTTCTCCTTGCTGCTCATTCCTCGCCTCCTTCCCTCTCCAGCCCCTCCATCTTAGCTCGTCATTGCGGAAGCAGGTTTTTTTGCATGCCGGTGATGTCACAGGTGGAGTTTGTGTGTGTGTGTGCGCGTGCGTGTGTGTCTCAGAATGATATCGCTCTCCTCCGGATGGTGTGAAGGAGATGATCCACCTTCTT
The DNA here is from genome assembly GCA_037975185.1 of Centropyge bicolor. Classification (NCBI taxonomy): domain Eukaryota; kingdom Metazoa; phylum Chordata; class Actinopteri; family Pomacanthidae; genus Centropyge; species Centropyge bicolor. The sequence goes on from JBBMOC010000030.1 coordinate 345,716, forward strand.
GTGGCCTCCCTGCCTCCCCCCCCCACTCTGCCGGCACACTTCCACTCACATAAAGGAGTCAATTTGTCAGAGATGTCAGGGGTGCTAACGAACAGCCAGCTCCTTGCCATATGCCTGTGTGTGTCTATGTGTGTGTGTGTGCGCGCGTGTGCATGCATCCGTGCTGTTGCTGCAGCATGGTGTGAATTAGTGTGTGCCAAGTGTACTAAGCAGACAAGTACATGTGTATATATAGCTGCTCTGTGGAGGCTTATGGAGACAATTTTGCAGGTGTGACATGGTGTGCATGTGTGTGTTTATTCAGCTTATAGAGGTGGTAAATGTGTTAATTAAGACATGACAGCTCTGTGTTCTGAATGTGCCCCGGCCTGCCGGTCTGTCTGTGTGTACGTGCATATGTATTTCTGTGTGTGTGTGTGTGTCTGTGATTTTTCTGGGTGAGCGTGTGTGAAGGCTCCCCTTCATCCGGTGCTGCCTGAGGAGTGTGATGACCGGTCTATTTGACAGTCGTTCCAGTCACAGCGGTTGCCCCGTCACTGCAGTGACTGGGTCATCGGAGTTAATTATTCTCAGCGCTGGTCCATCATGCCCCATGCCGTGGACACACACACACTCTTATACACATGCACACACACGCTGTCACAGCTAGACATGTGAAATAGAAACACACAGTCTCCCAGCTTTGACCTGGTTAAGCATAATGATTTTAACTAAGGACTTTGATAACACACATTTGAGCGTTCGGGTGACCCAGCGGTCTAAGGTGCAAACTGTGTAGTGTCCTAAGTTACTTTGACACATCCATCTCTGCAGACAGACTGAGTATGAATGACAGTGACTAATGTTAAGCAATCTTCTTGCTAATTAAAGTCTAGTCATACATTAATTACCATGAGCTGCAGTATTTAAGGTCTTAATTGAGTTCTGCATGATTTTCCCTTTAACCTTTGCTAACCAGGATTTCCTTTGTGATTACTTTGTCCTCAAGCAAAAGTTGACACCAAAGAATGAGAAATTTGAAGTTCCTATTGTCTCTTTTAAATACAGAACTCTAGTACTAGATTTCTCTTTGACAATACTGAAAGACAGCTACATTAAATTGTTTTTCTGCATATTATATGAAACATCTTAATGTTAATGGAATCATGCAATGTATTGCACTCCAAAGCTATATTAGCAATTTCTCTGAATATCATGCTAATGTTATACTAGCTTCTCATTCACTTGAGTCAAAGATGTATTGTCTCTCAGAAGAATAGGAAAGCATGCGACAAATGTGCTGCAGCAATAACACAAGTTTTGTGTGCAGGAAAATATATATTCAAGGAGTGTTGCCTAACAAAGAAAGAGTTGTTAACAAAAAAGATTTTTTTTAACAAAAATATTATAATATTACTTAAATGTACAGTAGAGTAGTGATCATTTTTATAGCTCTAATATTAAAAATTGATTAACTTATTTAAAGGTCTTGTCACCATACATGGGAGTGTAATGCTATAGCTACTGTATAACACAATGCAATACATTATAACACAATTCACATGCCTTAGTGTGTTAGTTGAAATCATGTTTCCTTTTAACATCACACATTTTGTGACCTCTGCCTTTGTTTATTAATTAAAACTGAATTTGGCTACATACATATAGGAGCAGTTCAAGAAGCACTGCACACCCATTTAAATGCATGTTAAATGGAACCACATTGTGGATGAAATGTGTTTATGGATGTATGTTCACAGTCAGGGGAGTCCTGGCTGAATGATTTAGAGCAGAAGGTAGCCATGTGTGAGTGGGTAGGAGTGCTGGCAAAATGCTAACACAGATATACATACACGCGCACTGTTTGTTAGGAAGGCCACGCTGCTCAGGCACTATAATTGCATTATTGCGCAATGGCGTCCACAGAGTGAACCAAATGTTCCAAATGTCTCCGGGTCTGTCTTTCTCTCTCTGTCTCTCTCACCCTCTCTCACTCTCTCTCTCTACCACAGCAGGATCACAGCTAAGAGGGGGAGAAAATCCCACAGCTAAAAACAGAATCCAAACAACTGGAAAAAAAAAAAGCGCTTAATTTGGCAAAACAAATGAGCACCCTCGCGACTGTGAACACATCAGGCGAGTGATATGCAAATGAGTGCTCAATGTGCCTTCGAGCAAGTTTGCCAGATGCTGGTGAGCCTGGCTGACGGGTGGGTTGTGAGGTAGATCTCACGGGGGGTGGGGGCTGATGTGGTGTGATTAGAGCTGAATATTTTGGCAATGGTTTCAGTTTGGCATGAGGTGTGAATGGTACATTTATTAGAGAGCGCTATGCCAGCCAGTCATTCCTAATGTAGCACAAGTGATGCTAAAAGTTTTTTTGGACCATGTGGATGTAGGCACCTACAACTCACATGTGGGATCTCCCTGTGAGGGAAACTGGTGCACCAGGTGACACATCTCATTTACAATGAGTCCAGGAAACACAACCTTAAAGGTATACTATGCATACAAAAAAATCCCTCTCAGTCATCAGTTATGACCATCTAGAATGTTATGACAGCATATACAGAGGTACAGCTCTCTCCCTGTATTCTGTTATTTTGCTGTGTTTGGGACATTCCTGGACCTCAACCTTTGGGCAGTGGGTGTGTAGCCCCCAGCCAATAACAGCACGTGAGGTGTGAGGGCGGGACCCTATTCTCTGCTCTCTGTCTGTGCCATGGATGGATAAAGAGCTGCAGGTCTGTGTTTGACTGAGGGCAGAGGCCACAGCGGACAGGATGAAGCGTGGGCTTTGGCTGCATTCACACAAAATCCGGCAGAGAAGCACCTTCCCGCAGGGTTGTGTGGAGGTGTGTGTATGTTTATTTATGCTTTAGAACCTAACCTCTGTGAAACAATTTGAAAATGAACGCTGCTCTCTTCATTCACTCTCGAACTCGCTCGACCACCACTGCTCTGTCTCTCTTGCTTGTCGAGCTGGGAAGAGGCTGTCATCTGTGAATGGTGCGTTCACAAACCGCAAACGACAAGTCCTGCATAGTATACTTTTAAACTCCACTAACAACTTCATTAGGTGCAAAGCAGATGTCACTAATTCTAAGCCAATATATTTTAAAGGATTGGTTCCTACCTTAATACAATACGCACATGCCTTATGTTTAGAGTGATTGATTAGAGTTATTATTGATTGTTATTGATGACCAGTTTATCGCTGTTTGAAACATGCTTAATACTACGATTAGATACTATGCTTTATTTCTGATGTGTAATTGTGAGTGGTGATAATTATATATTATACTTGGAATTAAACACAGAAAGACACATTCTTTTGTTGAAATATTGTATTTACTCCATGTGGCGTTATTAATAGAATATCCATCTAAAAAGTAAAATGCATTATTTTAATCAGTATTGTGATTGATGATTGCAAGGCTACAGAGTTTTAAACAATACCAATTATAATCAGCCTCGAGAGAAAGCCACTGGCAGAGCGCTAACAACAACCAGGCATTCAGAAACGAATGCAGAAAATAAAAACATACCTATAAAAAAATACAGCCTAAATGTGACGGGTTTGCAGGTTACAAGCAGATGTACCAGTGTGCATTACTAGATCCTCACATAATTAGCTGTATGCATAAAATAGTAAGAATGAGCAGAAGTGTGTGCAGATGTTCAAACTGCATAGTAAGCTTGCACTTAATCATATATTCAGATGGAGGTAATAAATACTGAAATAGAAACATTCTATTGTCTTAAAAGCAAGTCTATGCAGGAATTCTCCATCTCCATATATTGCTGCATACAACAATAAAACAGTGGTACAGTGGAGCCCATGTGCATAAACACATGTTCTTAAGATAAAATAAATTCATAATCCCTTTAATGTGCACATCAAACAGTTGTTTATATCAGTATTTACTATCTATATGCACAAAGAATATAGTTCAAGACACTTGAGCTCACGAGGAACCAGGATAGCATACTGTGTCTACAGTACACACATATCTCTCTCTGCAGCCAGCATGCCTGCATGATCAGCTTGAATGCTCATATTTAATGCATTGTGTGTGTTCATTGTGTATGTGTGTGTTCAGTGCAGAACTCACACGTTCTCTGCTCTACATCTGTGTAAGAACAAATACATTAAGATCACATTGTACCGGGCTGCATGTGAACAATAAACTGTTGCTACCTGAACATAATGTGTGCTATTGTGCACTTGTTTGCTACGTTATGGCCCTTGTGTATGCACTATTTGTTCACACACCTGTTCACTCAACACGTGTCTATGAGGCAGCGCCTGTTTTCCAGTCACAAAGCTATCCAGCTCCAGTGAAATAAAGCAGATGAATCACAGCTCCACAGTTCAGTAAGCCCAAGAGGCTAGTGGCTGACGCTAGCGTATTGTTGTGAATCAACCACCCTGTCAGAGCACACTGTTCCCCCTCTTCCCTCCCTTTCCTAACAGCCCGTGTCACCCAGCTCCCTTGCCAACACCCACACGCACACACACACTGAAAGCTGTTAGCTGCCGCAGTTTGAGAGCAGGTGCTAGCGTGGCATGGCAGCGCCCACAGGGCTCAGAGGCCGTAGACAGACACCAGATCAACCGCCAGTTTTCCACATTCTGCTCAGCGACCCCTCGCTGGTGCCCAGCCCTAATTATCATTGGCCGCTGTAATTAATTACAGCGCCTCAGAGAAGCCGGCAGACATAATCCAGGATCACTCTCCCGACTTCAGTGGTGTCATTTGGTGTTTCAGACTGTGCCGTTGTGGCTGCTGTCCCCGAGATTGGGTGATCCCGCTTTGAGCGGCTTCTCCGCAAAGGATACAGTGTGGTTTTGTACCAAGATGGCATTTTGTAGTTAAGCACTTGCTGCTCAATTGTGTTTTGGCACAAGTCTGCATACTAGCATATGGTCCAAGGTTAGAATGACTGATTAGCTTGGATTTTACAACAAATTATTTAGCTATTGAATAAAGCTGTCAATTTAAACCGAGCAATTGAATATGGATATCACACTTTATAGTCAGTGGTAGCGCCTACTGTTGGCCTGAAAGGGCAATTATTCTTGTCGGGAGCTATAAAGATTATGGGTTTATGAGCAGGGGATTTGTCCTCTCCTTGTGGTCAGAGGGCTGTTGCTGCCTGCCCACACACTAAAAGGGACTCACAGTACACACACAGGCGCCAAGATTTAGGAGAAAAGTAGATGAGTATTGAGTGTCGAATATATCTCCGTGAAAATTGCACCCAAGGGAGAAAGAAAAGAGGGAGTGAGGCCCAAAGAGAAGGCAAAACAAAGGGAGCCAGCTAAAATGGGGGCAAGAAAGAAGCGAGTTATAGGAGGAAAGTGGAGGGAGACAGGGAGAGCTTGATGGCTGCAGGTGCAGTATCCAGACCTGCATCGTCTTTTAAAAGTGGGTTTGTGGTGGTACTTGTCCTACCCCCCACCCGAAATTACAGCACTGGCTGTGAGAGAGGATCAAACAACCTGCACTGTCGTATTCATTTTTCATGCCGCTGTTCTGAGGAAGCGAAGGAGAGAAGGAGTGAGAGGCAACAAAACCAAGACGCTGCAGGAAGGAAAGCAAAAAAATAAACCACAGTGAGTTGCTTTTTATGCACTGCGTCTCAGGGTGCATATGTTGAAGCTTAATGAGTGGCAAACACACATGCACACACACACACACACACATGACAACACCTTTCTTGTAATTGCTCCAGTTGGTGAACAAGAACAGTGCATCATCGATCCTGAGGTGGGAGCAACACGCAGGCTGAGAAAGAATGAATGTGTGTCAATACGCTAATATTCACACACACCCTCACCCCCTGGCGTCCTGCGGCAACATGCCACCAAGGATTGAGCGTGACCTGCCTCCCCCTCCAACACCAAGTGGAGCAAGTCTCTCAGGCCTCCTCCTCCTCACGCCTCACTCTTCAGTCGCTGTTCAGTGGTGGAGCTGCCACTCTCCGCTGGCACCTCATTATTTCCTCGGGAGCCGAGGGGCAAAGACTCCCGATTCCTTAGATGCAGAGATAGAGAGAGAAAAGAGTGACGAATATATAGAGAGAGAGGCGGCGACGGCATTCGATATCCCACTGTGCTGCACCACACTGCTGTGACACCTCAAACATGCCTCACTCACACACACACACACACACACACACTGAAGTACAGTAGCAGCAGGGGAGGAGGGATGAAGAGAGGAGGAAGGGAGGGAACAGATTATAGGAGTCATACGGTGGCAGAAAGGCAGAAACGGCGAGATGGGGAAAAAAGACAAAGTGTCTGAGATGGAGTCGGAGAGAGAGAAAGCATCGGCTGAAACAAGAGCAAGAGCAGAGGAAAGCGTGGAAGAAAGACAGAGAAGCAGGAACAGAGTGAAACTTTTTGCAGGGGCGCGTTTTGCCAGCAAACCCTGCAGTAGCTGAAGAGATGCTGGAAGTCTTTCTGTTCGCTGCTGCCACTCCAAACCAGCAGACCCCATTCAGTCATTCAGACCTGTATTTACTTCAATGCTTCCATCACTAGCTCAGTCATGTACAAAAATATACATGTACACAAAGGCATCCATACCAGTGCTGAACCCCTCAGCCAAACGTGTATTGTCCTGTCATAGCTAAGCAACCATTCTTTACCTGGTCTATGTAAATGTTAGCATGCTGCTGCTCAGCCTTACTAGCACATCGTGAGCTAACTACACTATTTTGTAGGGTTGCATAAGAGAAAAGTAAAGTGCTGTTTACAACTAGCACATCGGATGCTCCTACATCATAGTGCAGCTAACATTAGCGGCTCTACACTCCAGTAACCCCTGCCAGACTCATTACCTGAGATATTACATGAGCATTATGTTTGCCAAATGTTTTTTTTCTCATCATCCAACATTTTTCTTTTGCAACATTGCAAATGAAGCTATTGAAAAGACAAACAATAAAGAATAAATCTAACTGTACTAGTTTAATAATGTGGATTGAACAGGGAAATAATAGTCTGATTTTTCATTTTGCCTTATCATTTTTACGATCATAAGTGTAATACTCAGGCTACCCAGCTCAACCCTGCGATACAAGATTCTTCATATATCACAACCTGATGAGAGTGCTAACCTGTTGGGACATGTAACTGTAGACTTAATAGGCACTAAGTGGATATTTTAGACCCTTTCATGGGGTTCTTTGTTTCAAACATGTCAGCAGGAAACACCGTATTCAAACAAACACTAAACCTAATGGTAGCCTAATTAGGTAGGTTGCTAAAGCTAATAAAATCTGCCATTAATAGCTATAATTTCAGCCAGCATGACTGACCCTGCAGACTACAGGGGCCCTCTGTTTAAAAAAATTACTAAGAACTTCAAGCAGCAAATCTGGCACCACTATTGTAAACTGCTTATGTGCCATGGGAGAATGGAAAGCTTGACAGGCTTAGTAACAGTGACAAATTAGGGGTTGGACTTGGCGAAAGGTAAATTAGTCAACCCACAGAAAATGTATTGACAACAGTTTTTTTCCAGCTTCTCAAATGTGAGGATTTGCTGCGTTTCCTTTGTTCTGTCCCACTGCGGCTTGAATACATTTGAGTTTGACTCTGAACGATGGTGATTTTTTTTTTCATGACTGTGACACTTTTCATGTAAACATTTTGCAAACAGTCAGTTAAGTGGAAAAATAATTGTATTTGCAGCCCTGACCCTTATACACATGAACCATATAGAACGTACTGTGCTGTACACGCAGCATGCCAACATCATCGCGCACATCAAATCCTGTGGGGAAAAAATACCCAGTATACTCCAAATTATCGTGCTGATCATGTACAGTATATTTATGAGTACATCTTCCTCCTCCAGCTCTCCCCCAGCAGTAAAACAAACACGGCTCTTCTAGATGAGCTCAGCTATAGATTAAAGCACTGAATGAATATTCATCGCTCATGTTAATAGCCGACGGAGGGGAGGAGGGAGGGAGAAATGAAGAGAGGGATAAAGAGGGAGGAAGATCTGGCTGAGAGAGGAAGAATGTTTAGCTGCTGCAACTTGTTATTAATAATGCTGATTATGATCTGAGGATTATTCTCACCGTGCCCTTTCTTTTGATATTTATCCCTCACCCTCTCCTTGGCTTTAGAAGGATGCTGCACGAACTCCTACTCTGCATCAAATTAAATTAATTGAGGACCAAAATAGACAGGGTGGAGAGAGGAGGACAACAACGGGGAGAGAGGGAAGCAGCAACTGTTGACGTGCCCTCTTGTTTGGGAAGCAGACAATCATACACATCAGCTGCTCATGTCTCACTGGCCATCTGTCAGGGACAACTAGATCAGGATGGCAGCTCTCCAAACGCTCCTTATTCCTCTCTTTATCACTCTCTGTGGCATTCATCTTTATGTATATCACTCTCGCTCAGGGTTCATAGCTGGTCATTACTAGTCAAATGACACTGACTTCATTTCTCAGTGTCTCGTCCTCAGTTGGCCCCTCACTCCTGCTTTTTTAACAACCTCAGTGTCTGTAATAGAATCATTCCTAGTCTCCATCACACTGTAGCTACAGCTGCATGCACAACTATACCACTGCTATTACATATTATTGAGATACAACAACTAGAACTAACTACGCTATTACAATGAAAACTCCTTAACCTTACTGTTATTGTAAATAGCTGTATAACTGTAACTAGATCTATATCTGCAGCTATAACTACAGCTATAGACATATCTAGAGCTACCTTCTTACACAGCATCTGCACTGCAACGCTACAAATATAAAGTTCATTCATGATTAGATTTAAGGTTGTCACAGTCAGCCTATTCCTCACTGTCTGACAGTATCAGATATTATATATCTATTGAAGCTACACTGAATGAAATATTAAACCCAAAAACCCAAGACTCCAACTCTTTTATGACTGCACCAATTCATTAAATAGAAATATTCAAGATATCTCAAAATTTTCCAAACATATTTGGTAACTTTGAAAACCTTTTTGATCCCCATTGGAATTTAGTTCTTTGTGGTTGGATAATGTTTAGCGCTCAGCATGAGTTTGTTACAACGGGCCCACCAATGTTTGTAAAGGGGTTTAAATCTTGCTAGATAAATGCAAGACAGTAATATTCATATTTTAAAAAAAATGGTACATACATGTAATTCTGGCAATATGCTTTATAGCAAGTGAAAACACTAATATTGTTATAACAGTACAACATGAGATAACCAATGAATAGTGAGCTTCAACAGCTTGTCGCCATTTCTCGAGTCTCTCATTCACTGAGAGAGCAACAAAGAAGCGTGGAGGCATTATCAGTAGAAACAAGTGTGAATACAGCTACATTCTTCATATTTGCTGTATTGTACTCTACAAATACAGATTAAACTCTCAATTAATCTGTTGATGTCTTAATATCTCTTTTCTCTAGAGCCTCAATGGCATCTCAGCTGGAAAATTGCAGATTTCTGTCACTTTACACAACTTCTCCTACCTTCCTAATCCTCTAAGTCAATATTTTAATGGAAAGCTTTTATCTGTCCCAGGTCGCGAGTCCCTGCCTGACTGTAAACAAAGTCCAAGTGCCTTTCTGCTTGTCAAGTGAGCAGCTGTAAGCTACAACTGACATTCGTCAGCTTGACTTTAGGGAACAGTTTTTTGCACTCCCTCCCCCCCATTTGTCCTTATGTACCCTCTATTATGCAACTGCTATGTGTCAGTTTCCCTGAAGCCGTATTCATTTGCTCAATTAGACATTCGCCCTGTCTCACGAACACACTGTAGCCATTTTCTGAAGCTGTGTCCCATGTTGCCTTGGGCTAAATCCTCCCCATCGGTGCACTGGAGTGTCCCACTCACCCAGTTTAAAAGGTGACTCTCCATTTACCCCCATTTTAGGTCACGTTCAACTCACTTTGCTAGCCAGTCAGGATAACGCCAATCAGTGAAAAGAGACCTCATAAGATTCTTTATTTTGTGTCTTTGCTGCCTCATTTACTCCCTTTAGAATCTTACTTGTATGACTGTACATAGTTTAAGTCAATGAAGAGTTTCACAGTGGGGGAAAGCAGGATAGTTAGCTTGGTCAGAAATAGGACAATAACCTATTCAAAACAAATATCTTTGCCATTGACGCATTTTTTTCCTCAGAGGAGATTAAATAAAAGTGGATAGTGTAACACTGCCAATAAGCCAATTTGCTCTCCTTCACTCCAAAGGTCAGCACTGTGAAGACTGTTTGCTATTGGTCATCATTGCAAATTTATGTGCCAAAGTTCCACAAAGTCAAACAATTCACACACATTCAGCAGATTAAATGTTGCCTAAATGTTGATGTGACTAGGCCTTTACTACCAAGCCACTGTAAAAAAAAAAAGAAAAAAAAAAGTGGCCTTGAGGTTAGAGAAGAGGGCTCGTAAGCCTTTAAATCTGTATTGTAACAGTAGTGTGGTCGCTTCCTGTAAAACAAAAAAGCTAATAAACATTATCACTGTAAGAAACTTTTAAAACTCTGCTTGTGTCTTTCCCATAGTGTGATATAACCTACAGTACTCTGATCCAAGGTCAAAACCACTTAGAAGACTGTAAAATATTTATGATATATGGAACGTGTTTAATGGCAGCGCTCTCAGCCAACTACTATATCTCCCTCCTCCTTCTCACGTTTCACTGAGCTGTGGCAGCGCCCTCCATTCTACGCAGGAGCTCTTCCCCGTGGGGGCAGGACCGCGCTGTCCTCTGCCTCTCCTGGACGCTCCCACTGGAGGATATGTAGGGGGGGTGAGCAGCTCAGGAGCTGTCCTTAAGCGAGAGGAAGGGAAGGGGGGGACTTAAGAGCCACTGATTCATAGAGGAGACAGAGGAGAAGAGAAAGAAGCAGTTAATCAGGGCACGATGACAGGGTAGCAAGTCTTCACAAGTGTGTGTGTGTGTTCAGAAATAGAAAAATAAGAGAGAAAAAGGCATGCTAACTGGATACACTCATCCTCATTGGGTGAGAAGAAAGCAACCAGAGTATGTTGCCAGACTAAGTGATGGGGCCGCGTATAGCTTGTGAATGTGTTTGTGTATGGCTGCGAGGCTGCGCTGTCAGCCTGTGATTAATCTACCACTGTCTGTCTAATTACCACCCATGCCCCTCCGTGTTCCTCAGCTCTGCCATAGACGCGCTGACCCACACCGGAAGCTCTGTGCTCCCAATGCAAATTAAAGCCCTGTAAATATTTGCTTTTAACTCTTGCCGACACATTGTTTCCAATTTTGCGCTCCGGTGGTCCGCAACCCCAACACCCCCTCCTCCACACATACGCACATTTCACACTCATGCCGCCGCAGCCCACCGCTGATGTGTATGTGTGTACGTCTCTGCGTTGTCAACAAGTTTTCTGACAGCCCCTACACTCTCCTCCTCCTCTGTCTAGCCTTCCCTCCCTCTCTGCATCCTCCCATTGTGTCTGCATTGTAGCTGGCAGTCTATCAGCCCATTCTCTTCCACTGTCAGCCCAGTCTAGTCTCTATAATGAGTGAATAGAGTCTGGGCAGGGAGGGAAGACAATGGACAATGTTTAAAGATAGAAAGGCTGAATGGAGTCAATTTAGATATGATTTCTTAGCAGAAAAGTTTTATGCTTTTGTGAAACAAGAAAGTGTTGTCCATTACACAAAATTATTTTTTTGACATACTTTATATAGCAGCCCTTACAATAACACTATCATGTGTGTAAAGGTAATTTAACTACAAAACTACTGCATGTCCTGTGGTAGAACCTGCTACAAGTAGAAATATAGTCATCAAAATGCCTTTAGATATTGGAGAAATGTAATCTAGATGTGCTGTGTGAAATCTGATAAATTACCTCAAGTGAAGTCATTTAAGTCAATGGTGGCTGGCAATGAAGACTTGAACAGAAAGGAGGGTTCTGTGGCATCGATTTTTATACTTTTTTAAACCAACTATCCAGCATTAGTATGACAGTCTTATGGGAGAGCGATGGTATGGGTAGAGTTCTCTTTTAATAGAGACCTGTCCTTTCACCTAAAAATCACCCATGCTCCATTGGTACTGCATCAGCTGCTCCAACAATAAACTTAAATTAACTTTGGATAAAACGGAAAGCAAAATTCATAAATTTCTGCTCCGTGAAGTCATTTTAATTTCAGTTTATCACCATGAAATACTTATGCTCCATCTAAAGCCTAATAGAGAATTCCACTCTTTATTACATTATGTATGTTGATTGATTTGTTAATATTAGTATTATGTATTCTCCCAAATCACATTTAATAACTAATTTCAGACTACCGTCTCGAGTCTGAAACTAGATAATGAAAATTATGTGTAATAAAGTGATCATGAGCTGCCTCAGACTTCAGAGGGCTCATGATACGTTTTATTCTAATCCCACAGCAGATAACGGAAAGTGTAGTGTTTGACTCCAAGGCTTTTCTATGAGTTTATCTAAAATCAGAACACTGTCATGACCTAACAATGTTTGTTTCTCCTTTCGTTGTTATTACAGAAGAGCTCGTTGATTGGTCACACATTACATTTCTCCATCTTCTTATCTTACCTCTCCCCTTCAGCTATATCTGTTGAACTCTGGCCTGACTCTGATTCCTTCTTTCCCACAGAGAGAGAGAGAGAAATAGGGATGAAAACTAATGGAAATAAGGGATTGACAGGAGCCTGAGTGAGCACTGACCTGCCCGCTGGCTCTTTTCTATTCGGAGCCCACACAGAGGCTGTCAGCAGGACGGCAAACATACAAACACAAACACTCACACACACTTATGTCCACCCCATCTACTGGCATTAATGTGGCATCTGCAGAGATGAAGCTGCCCTTTTCTGTTCAACCGCTCGCTATCCACTCTACCATGCCCTCAAAATTACTCTGCGATCAACACATCAAAACTGCTGTCACGCAGATAAAAGCACACACATCACAGATATACAGAGAAGCTACCAAATAACATCACAGTTTTTGGAAAATCTATATACACAGATAAATATGTGTATGGACTCACACGTACACACACACACACACAGTCACAGGGACACATTGACTTTCAAATGTCCAATTTTCGTTTCTCAGCCTTGATGTATTAATTAGCAAATGTGAAAACAAATGAGCTGTGCTGATTCAAATACTGTCAGCCTTTGAGAGCCTTGAGATGATAATGAGCATAATGTATTTGTGCGCGCGGGGTGCGTGCATGTGATCATGCTCGGCTGCACACATGACAAATGTACTGTATACGTTTGCACGAATTCACTTCATTTGTGCGACTGCTTTGATTTATCTTCACCTGTTGACCTCGTCCGTCCAGCAACCTCACACATCGAGTTCCGGCTATTAGCCTGCACCAGCAGCCTGGCAAAGTCAGCTTATTATCTATCATTAAGTTGAGCTCAGAGTACTGACAGACTGACTGGCAACACAACACGGAGGGAGAGGTGGTAAGCAATTACAGAACAGGTCTTAGTGGGTGGTTCTGCGACTGTATTGGAGTAGAATTGGATGGAATTGGTTTTAGTGGGATTTAGATTGTAGTCTGTAAGCTATGTGGCACAATGGTGATGGATTCGATTCTGAGACTGTGATCTCCGGGCCGATTTGTCCACTGGAGGATAAACTGGGGGAAACTTTTCAGCAAAAGAGCAACATTGAACTCGTGGAACCAAATGAACAACCATGTGTGTAATGAGAAAAAACATAGAACTGCCTAATTCACTTTCATCTTGTAAACGGTACGGTTAGGATTCAGTAGTTTCTTAACTTGTTGACCAAAATGTGTTGCATTGCCGAGTACAAATTTTATTCAGTTTAACCAGGTCCAGGTGGGTTTCTATTTTATTGACACTGATCTTGTGTCAGAGGTTTAATGTATCTAAAACCAATCAATAGTCAAGTGATGTGTCATAATCATAAATATCTAGTGGTGCTTTTTTGACTATGGCAGCTTTTCGATTGGTGGACTGTTCTGTTATAGGTTCTGTTTTGGTCCAGTGATATTTCTCCCCCTCAACTTTTTTATTGAAATATTATCTGCTTTTTAATTAAAATGTGGACAATTTTAGGCTGTTTGTCTTTGACAAAGTTCTTGTATAATGCCAGTGTTTTGACAGAATTCAGCATTTGAGAACTTGAGCCGTCTTTTGTTAAGTGAAATACAGGGTTCTGCTGAAAACCATGCCTATATTTCTCGAGGTCAGTTGTTACATACTGGCCTTTACTTATAATTTGATTATTTAATATGAACTAATTTTCATCAAAAATGTTGCCAGTTTTAGGCTATTTTATGTAGGTGGTTTTTTTGTATGGCTTCAGTTTTTCAACTTTTGCCTCTTGACTTTTTTTGTTAAACAAAATAGGTTTCAGTTTAGTTTAATATCAGTACCACTGAACTCATTAATCACTTAAAATCACCAACTTGGCAAGGTCAAACAGAGCTAAAATGAAAACACACAGGAGTATAGTAGAATATGAAAAAGCTCAAGCCTCAAACCATGTTCTGCAAATCACCGTTTTTGATGTGTACATGAGTCAATTACACGACCTCGTCTAATCCAGCCTTTAGAAACACAAAGGAATAATGCCTATTGCCTCCCAAATGCAGCGCAATTTCAATCACACTCACTGATCACACTTCAGTCACCATGAGCGGAGACATGACCTTCATATGGAAGATTAACGGCAGGTTAATTGGAGGAGGCCTCTCATGAAAGTGGCACCGAACACTCCTCACAGCAATTAAAGATAACAAAGTAGGCTTGCTGTTAAAAACATGAAATCATGAGCACTTGGTGTAATTCTTGTCTTGATATGAGCTGTGAAGCAGCTCTCCCCCTCATGGCAACAACATCAAAGTCTGGTGTCAGTTTTGAAGTCGAGATCGGCAGAATAAAGGACGAGTAATAATTTGTGCAATGTGATCTCTGGTGAGACTTGTTGTAATTAATGGCGGGGAAAATTGCTCACATATATACAAGGGAAAGACACAATAACAACACCACCTGCAAAGTATATTGCAATCTAATTAGCCTTTCAGTAAATAGTAAAGCTTTTATTTTTGCTGAGACTGTCACCTAGAAGTCACAGTTTGTGCTATTGTATTGGATTTTATTACTGAAAAGTGTTCTTGTTATTTAAATCAATTTATATATAATATATAATTCATAAGCAAGACAAACACCTTCACAGCATGGCAAAGCTTCAACACACCTCCTCACAGTGCTTCCTGATCAATGCCACTGTAAAGAAAAATCACTTTCTCTTTCTCTTATTTTCATGAAGAGTTGATATCCCTCTAATAGGTTGGTTGACCCGTTTGTTGTGACACTACCCCACTGAGGACTTTTTCCAAGCCGTGTCAAATGAATCTAACCCTGCATAATTAACTGACTGCAATGTTCCTCTGATATAACAAAAGCATAGTTAATTGAGTATTACATTGAGCAGTGTGCTTAGTGCTTTTTCCTTGAAGAAATAATTCAACATTTTGGGGAATGTGCTTATTGACTGTCTTGCTGAGAGTCAGACGATAGATCAAATAGATAATTAACATAGTGAAAAATCTAGCAGCCATAGAGCCAGATATTTCCTGCAGGGGTTGTTGGACACCAAAAACAGAACAAGTGTTAGATTTTTTCAGCTGGAGATAATATGTCAATGCTGTGTTCGTAGATTGTTTTCACTGCCCCAGGGTTGCAAAAACCCCCCAAACAAAACAGATATTGTTGGTTTAAATATGAAGTTACAACCTGAAGACAGTTAACTTAGCATGACGACTGGAAACAGGGCCTGACTCTCACCAAAGGTAAAAAACAATCCACAGGATTTTTGGGTGTTCGTGTGCAGGGCTCCATATTGGCCTATGGAGAGTACGGATACAACGTAATTTAATACCAGTATAAATATCACTCTTCTTAGCTAACTCTCTGCAAGGAAGAATGCGAGTTTCCCAAAATGCAAACTTGCTTGAATGACTATATATATGTCTAAAGCAAAATAATGAAGTCAGTATTGACTTTGTGGATAAATAGTCAGGAACTCTAAAAGTGGGCTCCCAAACTATTTCTCAAGCTGAAAGTCATGTTGAAACTTCCCTTTGATGAACTGTTTCTGTGATTTGATGTCATGTGAGCAAAAATATGCCTTGAATTGTTTACCTGCTTCTGAAGTGTACATTGCTTTGTAAACATGCATTATCTTGCTGAGCTTGCAAGCTCACGAGACATTAAGCTGCCTTATTTTCCTTTTACTTTCAAGACACTCTTTTTAGTGTAGATGAACGGTATGCGATGTGCTCTTCGACAGACTCCTGACAGCTCCGCCATTCTGCTTCCCTCTCCACCTTACTGAATGTATTTAGCTGTCCGTTCTGTGTTATATGCTCAGCATTCACTGTCGACTTTCTGCTTTACGCAGCCTTCTGTCTTTTTTTGCAGCGGTAGAAGGGATATTGACTGTACTTAGCAATGGTGACATTGTTATAGCCTAACTGAAAACCTAATAATAAGAGCATTACTGCCCCATTTATTGGAATTTATTAACAGGCAGGAGACATTTCAGGGCAACAAATTAAGCAACGAAATTGTATCACTTGCAGATTTGTGGGTCAGATTCAAGTGTTTGACAGGCTGGCTCTGGCCCACAGCCTCTGGCCCTAGTTTGACCATGTCTTCTCTAAATGACACGGCAGTCTAAGAACACAAGATGTTGCAGGTTTGAATCCAATGACAATAAACACTGACTCTTGAGGCATGATGCCAAACATTTCACCGCTTGCAGATTGCATGTTGCTGTGGATAAAACTGTGTGATACAAGCCCAGTTTGTACCCAATTTGAATAATGTTTAGTCACTGAAAACATTTTTACCATTGTTTTGCATCTTTTTGTGCTTGTCCACAGTGATACAGAGTCACACAGCCCTGTAGCAACACAGCCTGCAGTAAACAGACTGGTCAAGAATTGAAAATAGAATTTTTTTTTTTCTATTGTATTGTCCTCCGGAGGGTGTTCGGCAGTGCACATTTAGATGAGAAATAGCAAGTGAGAGAGAGAGAGTGGGAGATGAAGGCAAGGTGCAGGGGAAGATGAGGTTTATACTGATGGTCTGCCAGCGAACGACCTGTGTGGTCCCCCTCCCTCTCTCTGCCTCCTGGGATTGAGGAAAAACATTCTCCTGATGACATGAATCATGGATGAGTGTACATCAGTGTGTGTGTGTATGTGTGTGAAAGTGCTGCATGCATGCACAGAAATATACAGTATTTCGGGAAATCCTGATCCTTTAAATCTGTCTGTAATGCTGCTGCGTGAACGCAATTAAAAAACGTAATAGAGGGCACACCAGATTGGATGAAACTTCTGAATTTGCATGATGTGAACACTTTATGGTTCTACGCCACTTATTTTTTCTTGTTCCTGTTATTGCTGCCTTATTTCTTAATTAGCCACTTTACTGGTATTTATTTTTGAGTTGCTGTTTTTTATTTTTGAGTTACTGTTTGCCTGTTTCTGCTGCTGTGACAAGTAAATTTCCCCTAAGGGGGATCAATAAAAGTTATCTTATCTTATCTTATAAACATGGCAAAACTCAAGGAGGTTACTATTATGAGATCATGGTAGAGAAAGTGGCAGCGTCGCCATCATGTCAGTGGCAAATATGTTTCTCTCATTCTGCCAGTACGACAAATCCACTATACAACACTCACACTGAATCAGTCAGTTCAGCAGTGGTCACCTTCTGTTTTCTAGCAACAAGCATCTGCTACCATCTCCATACTGCCCCGACACCACCCCTACGGTCTATGTGCGTATGGCATCTTGCATATGAATTTGAATGCATGTTACACAAGGCAGCCATCATGTGCACACAGACGCATAATTAAAAGAAAGTTTACCTCCGGCCTCAGTGATAGTGCTTGCTACCTGTTTTCCAAATACCACACACACTCCCATGGATATCTCCTATAGGACTCTGTTGCCATGCTCCACTCTCCCTCCACCAGTCCCCCCCTCCCTCCTCGTTTCTCCCTCTCTGCTTCATCAATCACTTAAGCTCTCCCACTGCTCACAGAAAAGCTGGACCTATTAGGCCCTCTAATTGAGCCAATTAGCAATTAAACACTCAGATGCACCCCGAAATTCTGGAGGTCCCTCCAGGCACACTCACGCCTGCCAGGGCCTTGGATTTTTACCAGGGATTTAAGCTTGAGGTGCAAGTTTAGGGCGAGACGTGTCAGCCCCCTCCCTGGGCCTTTGGATGTGGGTCTATTAGATGTCCACTTCTCTGAGATCCCAGGGTCAGTGAAGCAGCGCCTCACGTCGCTTCTGCTCAAGGACTCTGAAGGGTCTCTGCTGACCAGAGAGAAGCTTTTCATTAACACCGGGACCTGTTTCCTCTCCATCTGGATTCTCACTTCTCATCTCTCATTTGTCTCTAACTATTCCTTTTTCCCTGCTCCCTCTTCGTCTCTGCCTCTCTATCTCCCAGTCTCTTTTATGTGTTTTGCAGGATGAAAGCTGAATGGTAGATATTGGTGTGCATGTGGGTGGAGGGCTCGTCCCTGTGTGCAGTGCAAAAGCAGGCCGGCCTCTAGACTCTCCGTGGTTTAATTAGAGCACACATCGCGCTGGCCGCTTCTCCGTGAGAGGATACGCTCCCAGATGCACACATGAGTGCGTGGGCAGAACAACACAAGTCCACACTGAGTGGAACAAAGGCAGACACCAATCTATTTAGGCTGAACGCACTGTACCAAAAGTAGACAATGAGCGATTACAGACGCTACGGACTCACTCGCAATTACTGCTCTCTGAAGAAGAACACCAATCTGTTTTTACCACAAGCTGGAGTATGTGCTCTCCTCTAAGAGCTTGTTCTACGTAAGAAACTTTATTATTACATGAATGAATATTAGATGAATAGTACATGAATTTGTATGTCTTACATCAGTGTGAGTGAGACTGCTCGCCTGCTCATCAGCCTATATAGTCTAATTATCTGCCGTCTTGCCTCAGGACACTTAACTCCCATACTTTCCAATTTAAAATGGCTTTATTGGCAGTGTGGGAGGGGGGAAAAAAAAGACAACAAAAACACAGTGGTGCTTCAGTGGGTGCAGGCGATGCAATAATACAGTTAATGATGACTTTAAATGGGACAATTATGGCGTGGTGATAAAGCAAGAGAGGGCATGAAAGAGAGAAAGAGGTAATGGTGAATTTTAAAAATCAGATAAGACTGAAATAGAGTGTGTGTGTGTGTGTGTGTGTGTGAGAACATAAAAGAGATTTCTCACTTTTTCCTGTACAGTCTTCATTACTGCTATGGTGTGTGCCCCCTACCATTGCATAACACCACCCAACAATGTTATGACTGTATAATCTCCTCCATGCCTCATGCATTTCTGACTGGGTCTGTTACATGAGGATTTGCACATTTGCACAGTAGATTACATGAATGAGCGTACAGTGTGTGGGCACTCATTCATGTGTGGGTCATTTAAGGCTTACTGTGTGCATGTGTGTGTCTTTGTGCTCTGCATGTAGCCCGAAAGCGTCCCGGGCTGTTATAAGCTGCTTACGGGCGCACATTACTGACCTTTGACCTTACTGGGCAGTGAAAGGCTCACCCTAATCTCCAGCCTCTGCTCCTCGTCTGCACGCTCTACTGTACTTTTATCTCCAGAACCAGCACTGGAGCCTTTAAGAAATTAATAACTATAAATATTGAGGCATCAGTAGCAGTGTTGTCAGAGGAAGACTTGATGTAGTGGTGTGACTACATCAGCTGCACTACATTAGCTCTCTGCCGAGATGTGAGCGTGTTAAGAGTAAGCTGGCGGGTTAAACACAGTTCACCAGGAGGGATTTGGTGCATTTCCTCACACAGGTCAGACCAGGACAACGTGAACAAGTCCAATTTAGGGTTTTCATCCATAATAGATAGGGAGCGTCATGTAGAAATGTGCACTCAACATGGAGCGTACATGAGATTTCTGTGGGCCAGATTATGTTGCAAAAGCAGAGCAAGTAAAAATGTGATCACAAGGTTCCTGTGCATGCTGGAAAAAAGCGTGTTTTTCAGCCTGTGATGTAATCAAGCGAAGCGAAGCACATTGATCACCACATGAAATGTTCCCGAAATGAGGCCTATTGACTTGATCTCAACAATACTGTCTGTCGAGTCTCGTTTCATTTCCACTGCTTTCATTTCAGGAAATATTTTTCACTTGGCAACAGTTGAAGGGAAAGTGTTGCTACTGACAACATTTAATGGGACATGCTTCTGTTTCAGATAAGCTATAATCTCTCTTAACCTTCTCTCTCCCTCGTCTCCCTTCTCTCTCTTTCTATTTTTCTCTCTATGTATCACTGTCCTTTAAATCTCTTCCCTCCTCCTTCCTCCTTCTCTGTCTCGTTCTGCAGAATTCCGTGGCTGTTCGAACAAATGATCTGGATTACAGAAGACCATTAGGGATGGAACGCAACAGAACCATGGCTGGGGAAGCGTTTCGGATCGCCGTTGCTCAGAATCAACACTGACCTGGCACCCAGGCCGAGGTCTGACCTCCTCCTCCAGTACCCCAAGGACCCTTCTTTACCCCGACAACTGTTTTGTCCTCCATCTCACCTTCACTCAGCGCTCCTGATCTGGACTTGGATCTGGATCAGACCTCCTAAAAAGCTCCTTTTATTTTTTCAGGGTCCACCTGTTTTTGTAGTTTTAATCCCCTTCTTATGCTTTACCTTCCAGACTGAGGGTCATAAGACACATTCTCTAATAAAAAGACAGACGTCGTCCAAAACAGACTAGAAGCAGGTGGCTGAACAGTATGAATCCAGTCATGTACCCCCATCCACTTGCTCTAAGTAAACAAAGCCGACGGGGCTTGTTGTCCAGGACACGCCCACTTAGTCTCATGACAGACTGGTGCCTAATGGGTGTGCTAGGCCTCATCCTGCTCTTCAGCCTGGCCTCGAGCCAGAAGATAGACCCTTCCAAACACCCCATAGTAACCACCAACTTCGGCAAGCTCCGAGGCATCAAGAAGGATTTGAACAATGAGATCCTGGGCCCTGTAGAGCAGTACCTGGGCGTCCCCTACGCCACGGCGCCCATTGGTGACCATCGTTTTCAGCCGCCCGAAGCCCCAGCGTCCTGGCAGGAGATCCGCAATGCCACCCAGTTCGCCCCCGTGTGCCCGCAGAACGTCCACGGCGTGCTCCCGGAGATTATGCTGCCCGTGTGGTTCACAGACAACCTGGATGTGGCAGCGGGTTACATCCAGAACCAGAGTGAGGACTGCCTCTACCTCAATATCTACGTGCCCACAGAGGATGGTGAGTGAACAGTATTAAATAAAGGACTGGTGGTAGATGAGAGATTTAGTGGGTGACAATAAACTGATCCGACTGTTCGCTAAGCCCCTTCCCTTAGTTGCTATATTTGTCAAGCTTTCCTTGACAATGGGGGCAAATATACTCCACCAAGCAAGATGTGTGCAATGTTGCTGGCCTTGGAAGAAACACAGGTTACTATAGCACATATGCTAGGTAGCTGGAATAATAATTGCAGTTTATGTTAGAGCAGACAAACACATAGTTTAATCCATTCCTAACACTTTTGCTCTTGTATTTTTTGTTTTGGAGAAAGTAAAAAAAAAAAAAGGAGAAACCAGCATTCACACTTTTTCTTCTACAGAGTATTGCTCTCACTACAACCCCATTTGCACAGCTTCAAAATATAAAAAAAAAATCCAAAGCTTGACAGACTGGCTGTGCCTGCTTATGATTGTTAAGCAATGAGTGAAGGATCGCTGTTCAGGGGAGGGGTTTAGCGAACGGTCAAGTAGAACCACTCAAAAGGTAGAGGAGCCCAGGAAAGTTCACTAAATGTGAAAAAATGTCTATAAAAACTTGTGAATATTTTTATTCTTTTCTAGGTTCATGCACGACTTTTAACAGCATAAATATTGCATATGGTTCTTGTAAATAGTGAATGATGGGATGTGTGTGTGGGGTGAAGGCTTACATAAAAAAGTAGCAATATGCAAAATATTCAATGGAGGGTTAAAGAATTTTTCAATTACCCTTCCCTGGTTTTACAGTACATCCCATTCAAGGTGTTATAAAGCAAGAGAACAAAGGCCAGGACTGAAGCAGCTTCCAGGTGCTTTATGAGAGAAGGATTAGGTGACATTTGACTTTTCATACTTTTTTCTACCGTCAAGAACCCTCTTCTCTCAACTCAGATCTTACAGCGGACGTTTTTGTCTGCCCGGGCACTATTAGGTGCGTGAGCAATAAAAGAGAAATATTTCCATTTTGTCGGCAGGTGTGATATGAAGAGTAGAGACTTCCATCACCCCTCTCTCTCTCTCCTTGCCTAGGGTATTGTAAGACATGTTTCACATTTGTCTTTTCATTTTCTGTCTCCAATACAAGCTGCACAAAGCCAGCACCTTTCGCAGAAAAATTGCTGCAAGAGTCATGTGGGCAGGTTTCTCATGCGGAAAGTGTTTTTTTAAACATGCTCTTCAAACAACTGGAGGTCGTCAGAAAGCTTTTTACTTTTAAGTGGAATCTAACCGACACAATCAATATTTTGCAGATAAAACATTTTTTTTTTTAATATGTAAATATAGACACGAACACAAGTTCAAACATAAAAATTCAGCAAGAAACGAATACCCCATCATGTACTGTGACTATATCAATATCTGGGTGTGTGTGTGCGCCTTTGTGTTTGTATTCATCTGTGTCTCTCTTACTGTCTATATGTGCACTTTGGTTTGTGTGTGTCAGTGTAGTGTTGAGACACCAACTTCCACTCTGAACTTTTTCTTCACTCTAACACATTTCGGTCTCCCTTTCAGCACTTGACTGGACTTTTTTTTTTTAGCTCTTCACAGCTCAACACCCTTCCTTCCGCCTCTCCACTCTCAACACTGCAGCCTCAGCCCTCGACAGCCCCGTCATTGCCACTTATAGCTCCTAGGGCACATATAGAACACTATACATCAGGTCTTGACTCATTTCACACTGTCACACGGCTAGTTTTTTTTTCTTTCCTGTTTTCCGAGATGTACAGCTTGGTGGAAATGCAAGTGCCATAACATATAGACATATATACACTAACCCACCCACCTGCTTACCCACTGTTGCATTGGTGCACAGTGTGGAAATGTCACACAGGTGTAAAATACTGTCCAATAATGACCTTCATTTATCACCATGAAACATTGTCAGCATTATACTTCACTGTATCAGTCAGGGTGTGGGCACATGATTAATGAATTAAGAGTATAATACCAAGCTCACACATCTGTATAATTAGAAGTAATATGCCTTCATTTATTGTTAAAAACATGTATTCACAACATGTGAACTTATATTACCCCTCATCACCATTCCTGATATATTTATGGTTGTCAAGTCAGGCATGACATTGCTAGCCTCAGCACTCCTCCTACAGCCCCAGGGTTGTCTGTCTTTTTGCTTCTCTGTTGCTCCTGCTTCTTCTCCTACATTGATTTTAAGTCATTTTTACGTAGTTTTCGGATGTTGGGGAGGGAGGAGATGAGTGGAAACAAGGAAAGAAAAAACACAGGAGATGAGTAGAGGAGAGGAAACCAGGAAGGAGGAAGTGAAGGAGAAGGGAGGTAACAAGGATAGGAGAGGCAAAGAAAGGAAGGGGAGGAGAGAAGCAAGCAGAGGAGGCAAGGAGATGGGAGGAAACAAGGAGAGGAGGGAGGAAACAATGAAAAAGAGAAGAGGAAATGAGTAAATGGTGGAAAAGGAATCCAGAAGAGGATACGGGAAGAAACAAGGAGAGGAGAGGAGAGTAAACAAGGAAAGGAGAGGAAAGTGGACAATGAGAAGAGAGAAAGAGAAAGAGAGAAAGGAGACAAGAAAAGTAGGAAGACAAGAAAGCATTTGGGCAGCAGCTCAAAAATCAGCCACAGCTCACTGTCCATGGAGACTGTCAGCTCAACTCAACGTCACACAACACAAAGTTGAATAAGCTCACATAGTAACATACACGCTCATCCTCTCCCATCTTCTCTTGCCTCGCCGTTGATCCCACTTCTATTCTTCTTACTTTTAAAACATGAATGCTGCAGCTCTCAGAGTCTCCCGAGGCCTCTTACTTGTATCCTTTTTTAGGGCACCCTTAAGACAGAATCCTTAAAAACCTCCTCTAATTTTAAGTGGATTAAGCCTCCAGAATTACTTCTTAATGCTGCCATCATGGAGGAAAGTGGGACACGCTGACATGAATGTGTGTGTGTTAGTTCATAGATAAACAAATACGCTAACATTTGGTGGTTACTCATGGCTTCTTAATTAATAGTGAAGCACTTAGCAAATTGCGAAGCAAGTCACGTGTTGTCTTTTTTTTTTCATTAGTTCCATGGCACTCAAGAATAAATATGTTTTGGAATTTGTAATACTTTAGGAACAAACCCAGAAAGGAAACTAATCACCTTACAGTAATAATACAAAATTACACTTGTTACTATGTGATTAGCAGAAGCTTAATCTAATATGCAAATGAGGATTTTTAGTGCTTTTAGATTTCATTACTTTAATTACATGAATATTTTACAGTCTGGAATTATATTTCTTGGTTCTTTCCTCATCAATCTTAAGTTTTAACATTGTTCTCAAGACGTGGAATGAATCATTATTTATATGACGAATTGTGACACCTAAAACATGCAAATACAAAACTCTCTGTGAACCTTTCACTGAATTCATGTTTTCCATGTTACTACCTAAATTAAATGAAGGATGGTCCTGATTTTCATTTACTAGTAACCTCGTAAGAATAAACCAGTGGTCATTGGATTACCACTATAATGTAAAGTGTTTACTATGAACCCAGCTTGTTTCCTTGTGCCTGTGGTAGTATTTGTCAGGCCTTAAGACCCAGGGGAACTGGTTTGCCCTCCGGCGGGTTGCTCTCACACCGAATGCAGGGAGGGAGGGGCTCCGCTGGTTCCCCTGGAGATGACATCCCATAAATCATAGCGAGAGGTTTTCATTTGGCTCCTGCAGAGTCACGGTGGATCGATGGATGAGGGGAAAGGAGGGAAGGACCGGTTGCTGCTGCTGCTGCTGCCTCAGGCCAACAGACAAACCGCATGCTTCTCTCAGCAGTCAGCAGCCGTTAACACAGAGCAGGACTTCATGGTAAATAAGTTGAAGTAGATGGACTCAGCAGCCTCAGAATGCACACTCGCTGTTTACCAACATACAGGATCTCATATGGCTGTGCTTTGTGCAGTTCAGCAGAGGGCACAGAAGTGATGGAGAAAACTGCTTTCATGTTAGCAGATGTTAGCAAAAACAGCTTTTGGGCATATGAAGACAGCTTATCTCGTCAGTAGAGCCACATCACCTGCTGAAGCGTCTACACTGGCCATGTAACGCCTACACCAGCTGTGCAGTGTCTTGCGGAACCACTTTTTCTTGAGCTTCAGCTCTTTAACATAACTAACTGTTTCCCACTTGCATGTGTAAATGCTCAATTGAAAACCTCCTCAACCAGGCATTTTACCACTTTATCACGTCAGTAGACTCAGTACTGTAGAGCCTTACTGTCTATGTGTGCACACTAGTGTGCATGTCAGTACAGTGATGAGGTACTTTTTTCCACCCTGAACATTTTCTTCACTCTAACACATTTCGGTCTCCCTTTCAGCACTTACATCACTTGACTAGACTTTTTTTTTTAAGCCCCTCACAACTCAACACCCTTCCTTTCGCCTTTCCACTCCAACACCACAGCCACCTCAGCCCTCGACAGCCCATCAGTGCCACAGGCATTTTACTACTTCATCAGTTCACCCCATTCTCCCATTGGTCATCCTTCAGAGTATTATCTTTTCTATATTTCGCCTTGGTTATTTTCCAACATGAGGAAACAAACTTGAGATGTACCATTTCCTGAAGGGATTTTTTTTCTCTTCCTTCAAACCAGTTCCCACCCACCTGTGATTTGCTGCTGCCCTTCACTTACCCTTAAACAAACCACAGTGTCAATATGCATGTCCCACAACCCCAGACAAGCATTCAGGTGACATTTTTCATAGGTCACCTTCCACAAGAAACAGCCCAACAAGGCTTCTCTGAGGCATCTGAGTGTGGGACCAAACTGCAGCTGGTGTAGACACAAGACAGTTGTGAGACAGAGTTGCTCATGAAATCCTGCTTGTTACTGCTTTTTAGTATTCAATCCTTAATGTAGGACTTATTGAACTTAACATGCTGTCTACACCAGACAAGCATGGATCTTCAGTGCAGATAGACTCCACCACAGTTGGAAGAACTTTATTGGTGGTAGGCTGAGGTTTAACCCTGATAAGATCTTACAAAGTGCCTTTTAAGCTGCGAGTTCTATTCAATTAGTCCTGCTTGAGGAGGCTATACATCGAGTTTGCCAGATATTCCTCCAGGATTTGAAGCGCTAACCTCAGCGTTGTCAGTGCAATGCTTCCTGGGATGAGCTGCAGGGTGTAAGCTGGGGGCCTTATAAATTATTCCATCCAATACTTCATCTATCTCCATGCATCAAACTCAAACTCCCACATCCCCCCATTCTGCAATATTTCAATTTTCCGACTAGATTCGTCAAGAAGGGTTCGATACTAACACAATATTGCACACGGCGGCCGAGGGCTGCGCTGCGACACCGGCATCGCCAAAGGGCTCGAGATGAATAAATATATAAAAGAGATAAAAAACAAACATAAATAATGGAAAGAGAGAGAGAAAGGTGCCAGCACGCTGCAGTCGAAATATGATATGCAACATTGCTCGTGATGCCAAAAAAAAACCCTGATTATTTTGCCTCATCTCTTTCTTTATATTGTCTCTTTCTCCTGCCAACCCTGGTTGATACCCTCTAAAGAACAAAAATAGGGGGAAAATAGATCACCATATTTCTGCAGGCAGACTACACTTCCCCTTTTCCAAAAGACTCCTGAAACTCTGTCTTTCTCTCCCTCTCTCTCTCACACACACACACCCTTTATCACATACCCAAAAGTTATCTTTGATGTGAGCATGCTCACCAGAACTGAAGGAGACAAAACAGAGCCCTTGATAAAAAGACAAGGACAGAGTGAGAACTTCAGTCAGATTTGAAGTCAGGCATCTCGAGGTAGTTGTCATTTCAGAGAAGATGGAGGTCAGAACAGAGGGCTTTTTCCAGCCTGTGGTCCAACCCTTACAAATCTGACTGAGTCCATCTTTGCTTCGCCGCCTCCTCTCATGTTTCACCCCCCCCCTCTTCCTCCTCTCAGTCTCTGCTCTATCTTGAGGCACTGAGGACTCGTACAGCAACTGGCCTGCTGGGTCTAGGGCTTTGTCTTACTCTGAGAAGTGGTGAGGGTGAAGAGCGAATCAAATCAGCCACTCACTCGCTTTGAACTTTTCCATTCTTTTAGGACAGGCCTATACGTACCCACACAAGGCCACTGACAGCCACAGTACACAGTTTGACTGCTAGTTGTTAAAAACTCAGACAAGGATTACAATTAAGAAAAACTTGGGGCCTTCTCTCTTTTTTTTCATGGCGCTGGATTGTTAATCAAAGAATTAATTTTATATCACTTGAATTGCATAGTTTCATACTAGTATATGAATGGAATTAGGTGTTGCTCGGATCCTTCTTGTCTCTTCTCCTGAGGTCTCCTCTCCTCACAACTGCCCACGTCTCGGATTTATTGAGGTTTGGAGTTGTGCTCTTTTATGGCTGATTGCACCAGATGGAGAAACAAGCAATCAGTCAGACCTTTAAAAGTGGGGTTAAGAATGTGGACCTCATCCTCCTACATAGCTGACTAGTTAGCTGCATAATGACATTCATGAAAAATCCAGACAGGAAACGCTCAGGTACAAAAACTCCAACTCTTAAATGAAATGAATGATGTGAAACAAATTTGGTCTGATGATGGAGCTACCTTTGCGTAAAAAGCCAAACACATTATATTCATCATGTGTGCTTTAATAAATCCGCTTGGCCATCCTGGGATCTTTTTTCATGTAACCCCCATTTATACTTCCAGAGTTCTCAGTCATAAGTGTTTTCATTTGGATTTAGTGTCTGTAATTGGTTTTTAAATTGGCCTTCAATCCAGTTAAAAAAGTATTAAATTTAGCTCTCACAAACTTGTAGTTAACCATTTTTGGAGTTTGTGGTTGTGTAAAGGTTGTGTAAATATGAGTGTAAGGTAGTATTTGCTGTTAACAGTATTTGGAGCATTAAATCTGATTTGCCAGCAGCTAACAAAGTTCAAAAATAGACATATAAATCCATATTTGAAATAAAAAATGGTGAGTGAGAGAAAAGAGGGTTTTCGGAAGTTTTCTGTTGAACACTATTGTATGACATGTGACTGACTTGATGTTAAGCCAGGATAATCAGATTACATACACCCCTGGGAACTGAAGAACCATCTTGGATGAGTGGCAAAAACATCTTCAGGACTGAAACAGCAAAACCAATTGCCTTTGTTGTAGTACCTCTAGATATTTTCTTCTGTATTAATTTCTTGTTTGATTTATTAGATCCACAAAAAACAAAAAAAAAGTGCCAGGATGGTCCCTCAGGGAAGACAAAACTCTATTAATACTTGCAAAAATCTGGATGGTAACATCAGTCCTTTCAACACACATCTACAATATTCAATATGAGACATGAGCTGAGAGGAGGAGAGGAGCAGATTTTTTTAAATTGCTGACTGTTAAGCTGGCGTAGCCTGTGGGTTTGATGGACTGTTGAAGTGGAGGAAAGGTTATTCGAAATGTGTCCAGAACTACTGAGGCTGACGTGTCTTACAAGACAAATCATAACTGCGCAGACAAAGGGAAGAGTTGAGGAGACCCCATATCAGGCGTGAGAACGGAAGCCAGCGTGTGTTTCTGTGGGTATTAAAGAGCTCTGTCAAGAATACATCATCGTAATATTGTGTAGTGTGTGATGGATTTATTTTCAAATTTTGCAGGGTGCGTTTGGATTTGAGAGCAGATTATCTGTGAAATTCCTCCTCGTTGGATCCAGTCCAAATATATAATTGGCTGTGCTTTTAAAAGTTGTGAAATCTGATGTCTGGTCTGAGATTTCACCTCATTAAAGTCAGTTGAGTCATTTTAATTTTCGAGTACAGTGCACCATTACCAAATTTCTGCCCACTCCTTGAAACTTGACAGCACCTCTGGATATTTCCTGATCTTAGAGAAGTGGTAGAGAGTGTCTTCATACTGGGTTGTAGCTCTCAGGCTGTATTTGGATGGAACACTCAATATTGTGACAACATGCTAAAAGGCAAGATATGTAAATAACATAGTAAAATAATTACATGGTAAACCAATAGATTAAAAAAAACAGTCAAAAATAAATAAGACACTTAAACTATATAGTCAAAAATGAAATCAAGTTGTCATGTAGTTCGATAAATAAAATGCTCTCTGGCCTTAGAAGTAATTTGTTACCTCAGTAGCTGGTAAGACGATCAGCAGGAGAGGCTAACAAGCTAAGAACAGAAAAACACTTTAATCCATTCCTCACACTGTTACAATATGATTGGTCGATGTGTATGTGTGTGCGCTTCACTTCTCCTGCTTAACTTTTAATTAACATGAACATTGAAGCATGCTTGATTTTGTGGGAGAATTACGTTTTTGATTTTGGGTTTAGATGCATACTTCACCTCTTTTTGGGTTGGACTTTGACCTGGTCATGGAATGGTCTTGGACTTGACCATATTTCTGTGTGAATGTGCCTTTGTCCCTTAAATGTTGAAAACATTTGAAGTCTGTTAACTGTTAAAAAAAATCTTTGCAGATATCAATGACTGTAAATGCAGAAATCAGCTGCATATTTCTCTCAGTGGTTTTGCTTACTGTGGATGCGATCGAATGCAGCGGTTTCATAATGCAATTACATGACTGAGGCCGCTGCTGGATTATGATATTGATCACATTTTGAACCCTTCAGTCAGCATCTGAACGAGGCTGTGGAGCAATGGTATAGTTGGTGAGAGACACTTAAATGAAGAGAGGATGAGAACCACGGAGGAAAGGATGGGGGGGGGGGGGGTGCTTGAGGAGTGCAGTATTTAGATCGAAGACACAAGAAAGGGGGAAATGGGGTGGAGGGGTTGTCTTGGCAACCATCCACCACTTCCTCTCTCTTCCTGACAGGGCGCGCATCAAAGGCCGCGTGCATTTTGCCTTTCCACTAGACTCTGAATGAAGGAATTAGCAAGGGCTCAGTTCCAGCTATTTATAGCCTGTAAGCCAGAGAGATGGAGAGAAAGAGAGGGAATGAGAAGGGAGTGTGTGTGTGTGTGTGTGTGTGTGCGTGTGCGCTTCATGCGTGGGTTGGTTTTAGTATCCAGTGGGTGTGTGTACGTATGTGTATGCATGTGCATGCACGTCACATGATCCTAATAATCTCTGCGGTGTGTGCTTACGCGTTTTGTCGCATACATGTGGGTCATCGGTTTGATCGACTCCCCTGTCCTCCCCCCATCATTCTCTCTGCTCCTCTCATTCAGCTCGTATGATCTCTTCTTTGTGAATCGCCACCCTTTTCATCCAGCCTCTCTTCCCCTTTACATTCCCACCATTTTGCCTCGCTGCCCTTCTCCCTAAGCGTGTCCCCCCCACCTCCCGGATGAAATTCTCCCAGCGTCCCAGTCATCACCATATGCTTTGGATGAGCAATGAAGGCAGAAATAGGATTTAGCTGTAGACAGTCCATTTAAATGATCATTTTAGCCTCAGGAGAGTGAATTGACTTTACAACAGTACTTAAATAATAAGCTCTCAGGCTTTGACTATCCATGTTCTTTTGGCTTGATTTTCTGTCGCAGCACTCCAGCACAATCTGGGATATCATCTGATTTAACTCGGGGATTGATGAAGTAGATCTAATGGGATTTGATGAAGTCTGATATACCCCGTCCTATCAATTAAACATTCCATTACAGATAAGCTCCCACCCACAGTTAGGGCAGCAGTTCAGAGTCATGCTAAGGAACACTGGCATCTTTTAACCTCGGTTTCTGACACAATATACTTCTTGAACTCTCTCTTCCAGTTCCTCTTTAAATAGCTCAAAAAGATCTGATCACAGCTGTTAAACAGACTTGTTAGCTCAAACCTGTAAAGCTGAAATCTGCAATGTGCTATTGAAGTTGCTCTAATCAGTATTTTTCTGTTGATAAATACAGGGAAAATGATCAAATACTCTTGTGCATGTCAAAGAAGTCTCATAGCAATCAACCAGCAATGATCACCCGACTCTGCAGGTTCCCTCTGCTCAACAGAGACAGACAGACTTTGTAGCTTTTTAGCTCATTGTTTTGGTTTTCTGGTCTCCAAATGAATGCTAATGTGCTCCAAATCTTTTGGAAATTTAAATAAGCAACAGTTTGCTAACAAAGTGATATGTCACTGATGTGTCATCAACTTTGTTTCCACTCCCCCAAGTTGCCAAATTACTTTAAGTAAATGCAGGTTGTTAGTATGAAATCTGGTGCAACTTTAAAAACAGCCATTTATGGAGGTTGGACTATGCAAAAACCTTCATATCCTAAACAGCATGTTTGCATTGCCTTATTTGTTTGCGAGTTTTCACTTAATACCATCAACAAAATACAAATACGAAATACTATAGAAATGTGACACAGGCAAGCTTCTTCCTAATCTCTGCCATGTAGAAATTGTGGGCTGCAGCTTGAAATATGAAAGCGATATTACATTGCCTCATAAAATCAATATCTTCTCATAACTGTACTCTCCTGTTAGCTGGATCTTTACTTGCATGTCGAAGGAACAATGTGGTTTCTAATTGTGAAAATGTTATTCCTAAGTCTCCTTTCTTGATAGTTTTTTTTTTCTAGATGTACTTTGTATTCTGGTAATATGTTGGTGTTGCTGTGGTGATGCTTTTTCATCACAACCTCAGCTAGCTTTAACTCTGTACTTCTTATACACAGCATTCAGGTTTGTCATATAATGCATAGCAGGAACACACAATCATAAATTGTCCAAGCTCCCAGTCTGTTTGCCTTTTATAATTAATGCTCCAGTTTATTGATACAGTTCACATTCTGAACTGCTGAGTCGGCCATTTCAGGCCGGCGTGGTAAGCTTTCCTGTTTCCATGTTGTTGTGCTGTGAGGTAGAGATAAGCTTGAGAATAGAAACAGGGTACTGCAGTATGGCAAGAATGTATTGAATTGCGGTATTGAACTGAGTGAAACTGATATTGCACATTTTTATTTTATTTTTAAATAGGAATCATTTGTTCTTATTTATACTGGATATGAACAGTTTTCAATTTTAATGGAAGAACCACTTGGAGAAAGAAGAAATTTAAGTAATACTGCTAGTTTATAAGGGGTTACTCCACAGTCCGAACCTTTAATAGGATCATATCTACCTATGTTACCTCTCTCCGTGGAAATTGGAAACAGTTCGGGTTCTCAGAGTTTAAGTGTACTTGTTATGAGAGTAACCTTGAGAAAAGAAGATATAGGAAGATCAAAGAACTCAGCAACCTGTGAGGCACGCAGCAAAAAGCAGAATTCAGCTGTCTGGGGATTAATAATGACTCTGGTTTGCCTCAAGGCTAAGTTACTGAAGATGCACATGTATGCAAACACACACACAGACACGTATACACACACACAGAGGCAAACACTTGTTGGTACATTTTCACACTTAGTCACAGACACATGCACTTGTTGGCAGAAGGACACATGCACATACACATACACTGCTCATTCTGCATTACAGGGTATGTTGCCTTTTTTTACTTACCTCTCTCTCTCTCCCTCTCTCTCTCTCCCTCTCTCTCTCTCACACACACACACACACACACTCTATCTCTTTCAATACAACTCAAAGGGCCATCTCTTCAGGGCTTCTGAAGCTGAGGTGGCCAATGGCAGTGAATGCAAATTACCCCTCCTGCACACACACACACACACACACACACACACACACACACACACACACACACACACACACACACACACACACACACACACACACAGCTCCCTCTCCCCAGGTCCCACTGCTCACACTGCATCCCACAGCACTGGATGGTGAGGGCAAAGAGAGTGAAAGGGAAAGAGGAGGTATTAGAAGAAAGGATGGGAGAAGGAGTAGACAGAGGAGGAGGTTATCCAGAGGTGAGGGCTCCTCCTCTGGTGGAACAAATCCGTTGATATGTTCGCGTATGGGAACAGTCGATGCGTCGCCACAGTGCAATTCATCACTAGTTAGTGAGAGTAGCTGCTGGGTTCAAGCTGACGCCTTGTATTAATGACTCGTAGTTCAGTTTAATCCATGGAGTTGTGATTTCATCGTCTGTGCAGCTCCAACACCTGGGCCACCGCAACACACTCACACACATACACACACTTGATTTAACAAACAGATGCATATACATGCTGATGTACACCGGCACACAGAAAAACAATACACATGTAGAGTGACGTGTGCAGGATGAATCACATCTTTATTAAAAGGAAGCATGTGCGTCTTAAACAACAGACGACTACCAAAGCGTCTGCCACGCAGCAGGACTGTCACACAGAAGCATAAACAAAGACAGGTATAGATTCACAATATGTCTTTTGTGGAAGCTTCTTATAAGGCCAAGTACAAAGCAAAGGCTGAGCCAACCTTTTGCTGTATATACATTGCACAGGAAGTGTCGTCTTCTTTGATTTTTGATTGGTCTTTATTTTAGCTCTATCAGTTGAAATTTATATATAAAAAAAAGTATAAACTGGAAACAAATATACCCAAGCGCTTTGCAGAATGCACCCAGCCAGAGAACAATAAATCAATGTCAAAAGGAGATTGTAGCAATGAGAAAAAGTAGCTGTAGATTATTACGCCCACTCTTCTCACAAAACAAAATAAGCGCATTTATGAACTGTGCGGTCCAGACAATAAGAAAATGTTAGTTATGCACACAGTGGTTCATTGTATCAACAAACCAAACTGATTTTACAAGTGCAGAAAGCCTGATGAGATACCACATCATTATTTTGCGTTTAGCTATTTCATTATTTGGAATTGGACCACGCAGTTTTAGATCGCCATCAAGATTGTTCCACAGATTCACTGCTTTTATTGAACTGCATCTGTGTCCTCAAATAATTCTGCAGTGGTGTACTGTCAGTGATTACTAACCCAGAACTGACTACCATAATGCATTGTGCAGTCAGTTGGATAATGTAAGGTTCATTTGGCCTGTGCTGTATTTTCAGACGAAGGCCAGAACCAAGAACAGCAGAATTGACTGTACGCTCATGTCAGCTCACATTTCAGGACCATGGACAGCATCAGAGGAGCCAATATGAAACATGTACAGACTCTGATTTACTCACTCACTGTGAGCTACTCACTGTGTAGTAAATTCTACTGATAAGAGTAAACCAGTCAGTAAATTTACTCACTCAAATCTACTGAGCAACAACTGTACACTACTTTTTATGATACACTGTGGAATACTGTGCGTCCACGCTGTAAGAAATCTGAGGCTTTGGATGATGGTTAATTGTAAAGGGAAGCAGGAAAATACCTATTTCTGTGACATAATCAAATCAAAATAATACTTAATAATACTTTATTTTTTGCTGTTTTTGCCTTTTTTCAAACTTGTCATAATTGGTAGACATGCATCCAGTGATGAGGGGTTGCAAAGTGACATTGATTTAATTCAGGTGTTCACAAGTTAGTATTGTCATTCTCACTAGACCTTCAATCAACACTACAAGGTTGCAAGCTATTTCAAATTAAAAACTGAAGCTTAAAAGTGTCCAGTAAAGTTTTCCCATCTAGCCTAATAGACAAAAATGAGCCATATGCTCAACACGAACTCAAGTTCTACAAGGACATGAACACTTTTCATAAAGTCCTAGATCTATTCAAACTTTTTATTCTTAATCAAGGTAGTTTTATAGAAAACATCCAATCAAAAGTCCACAGAGCCGACCCTGACTTGATTGTACAGTAAATGCAACCGCTCCAGGTTTAGTCTCTAGGTGACACAACAGATTACACTGTTGGTGTTTTGGTATGATGTAGCTCGAGGGAGATGAGGTGGCTTGAGAGAGAGATGGCAATTGAACTGTCCAAAAGCATTAAAATAACATGTATTCTGTTATATCACTGTTGTCAGTTCTGCCTTATTTCCCAGGAGTCTCCTTTATTTTTTGCGTTCAAGTTTAACAGGATTTCAATCCCATTTTAGAAGACCTTAGCGCAGTGATCCTCAACAGGGCGGCCCTCCGAGCATTTTCCAATTCACAATGAAAATCAATTGATTGACACTGGGAATTTTTTGTTTGTTTATACCAATTAGTCAGGGCTGTATAGATATGCCAGGTTTGTATGATGGGATAAATTAGGCTGTTAGTAACAGAGAGAAGGCCGATCTTTGTGTGCAGTAGGATCAGACTGAGCTATGAGGACGAGGACAACTATCAGCTGAAGAGGAGCAAAAGTTACTCACAAAACATTCTGATCCCATAATTTCAATTTCTGACTGAAAGATCTTAAATGTGCTATTGCTGTTCATTCTGTCCCTGGTAGGATCAGTTTATGCTTATGAATCATTTGAGTGATTGCGTGACAGACGAGGTTCAAGCCATGTTTAATGTTCTATGACCTCTTTCAAATGTAACCACAGCATTTACAACTAAACAGCTGCAGCCATTAAATGCAGTAAAATACCTGATTTATCTGTCATATAGGCCCACTATCAATCCTTGTACCCAGTTCATATAGGTAATAGCTGAAGTTAATCAGTCAGTTAATTTGAATATAATTATACAATTAAAGAAGTTCTGGGCCTTTTAATGTTTATTTATTTTATCTGCTAAATATTATTAATGTTTGTTTAATTGGCCCTTGTAGCCCCCAGGCAAAGGTAGTTGACTATCCCTGCCTTAGTGGGGCAAATTAGTATAAATGGAAATTTCTCATGATTTCATAGTTCATTGTTAGTGGGTCTTTTTAAGAGCATACTTTTCCTTTAATGGAATATGTATACAGTTGATAGACATAGGGATACAGACAAATGCCACGGGAGGACATAAAGAAACTGAAAAAACACAGTCTATGGGCATGTGTTTGCATCTTGGTGTCCCTCCTGGGCCTTTGACCTAAATTACTCCCGTCCTCCATCTTGGCACTCCCTCAGTGTTCCACTCTGTCAGCATTAGGAGCTCTGCCTCATCCGCTCACTGGTTAGTAATGTCCCAGTGCTGCAGCCCGCGGTGGAATAAGCTCTTACAAGGCTGGCCTGAGAGGAGGAGATGGATTTAGATGGGGGTGGGGAGGAAGGACGGCAAAGGGTCTGCCCTAAACAAGCTTTGTGCTTCGCTTGTTTGTGTCCACACTCCCAGTCCGGCCTGTAATACACATTCAGGTTCTTTATAGAGACACGCTGATACTGCTGTTTCCACTGACCAGAGCCTAACGTGATTTGTCCGACAACCGATCCAAAAGACAGAGATGTTTCATTTGTAGTGATATAAAACATAGAATTGCATAGAATTTTTGCTTAATAAATAAATTGACTCATTAAATCAAATTAAACAGATTATCACGATGGTTCAGTAAATTACTTAATTTTCTGTTGATCAACTAATTGAAAAATTAAAAAAATGTTTAAAATGTAATTTGATCCAACTGGATGGAAAAAAGGGGAACACAAGCAATTTTCTCTTTAGTTTTTCATGTTAAGCTATTAGCATATTGAGACACTGTCCAACAAAGACACTCTGCCTGATGTCTGTTCAGTGTCTGATACTATTGGCATGATTGCATATTAAAATATTTAGCTGAGAAAAGGAGATAGGGAGGGAGGGGAGAGCCTCTGTGTTACATGTGGTAGAAGCTGCTTTGGTGTTAAAGCAGCTAGAAGAGTTCAAAGCCCACACGGACTGAAAAACTGTGACAGTGATTTGGGATCATACTGGAAGGTTATTGCACAGATCACCAACAAGCCTTTGTTTAGGGCAGAAATTGCCCAGGGGTTGAATGACTGTTCAAACACACAGACGCAGATTGGCTCCTCTGTTTCTCATGGACAAAAGCAAAGCAAGACAATATACCGCAGAGATTACCTCGGAGATGAAATACAACATGAAATGGCAACAGAACAGCTGAGCCTGTCGGCATTTTGATAGCTCAACGTAACAACCTCCCACTGTAGTTTTCCTGTTTCCCTTTGCTTTTTCCACCTTCCCCATATGTCAGACAACATAAAGACTCTTCAAAGGTTAGCCCCATAAAGAGCACACACAGCTGTGCTGACAAAACTGAAAATGTCAGAATGGTTAAAAAGCAGGCTTCTGTGAACTTGCCCCTTATCTTTTACATGGGGAGGCAAACAGCGGGCCCTGTTCTGACAGACCCAGGGTATCATGGGAGATGGAGTGAGAGTCTCTCCAGTAATCTATCACCTCTGGAGCAGAAGAAATCGTGCTATTGAGACTGGGAATTGACTGGCACAGGGCACAGATGCGCATGCACACACACACATATCCTGGCACTAGGGCTCAGCAGATTGAGGGAAATAGCTCAGCTGTGATTGTTTGTGGTCTACACAAGCAAAGTTTGTACGAGGAGTGATCACAAACTGACCTTGTTTCTGTATGAATAGAATCAGATATAGAATGTAGTTGCTTGTTTTTGATGTCCCAGGGTTCAAATGTCAGAAAAAAATCAATCAGTTTACTCACATTTATCAGAATATTACATCAGCGGTAGAGCATACATGACATTAATAATATTCAAATATAATCATGATTCAAAAGCAACTGAATAATTGTCCACTTATGGCAACGATGAAAAATCCACGTCTTATCATGTTGTGATATCTGACTGACACACCGGAATGGTAGTGCTGGCAGCTCTGCTTTGCAGCTGCTAAAGCTAACATTAATGTTAGCATCACAGGCTGACAGATTTAGCCCTCAATCTGAACTTTTACAGTGAAGTGCATAAACACACAACTACACCCACCATTTGTCTGTTATGCTCGACAAGCTACCAAGCAAGCTGCTTTTTGATACCAACATGATGTGATTACCTTGATCGTTTATGTAGAGAAATGGCTTCTCTAGAAGTTTTGGCTCTAGTATTTTCAGATCCTTTGGTAATACATGAAGGCTCCCTATTTCTCATTTTGCAACTTTGCAACAGACAACAGAACATGTCTCTGCCAGCTACACCTGGCTTCTCTTCTGATACCCCTCCTTTTACAGTTGTGACGTATGAAACCCTGGCTGTCTATATCCATATTCCTGAGATTGTCATTCAGTACACTGCAGTTCCAAGAGGTATATGCTCAGTCATGGCGCTGACTGTTTATCTCTTTAATAGGTCTTGTAGTATATATAAAACACCATATACATGTTAACAGGGTTTTAAACCTTGATTTTTACTGGAGAGGGTCTTTAATACAGGAGCTCACAGTCTCAAATAATCTGCAGTATTCTTGGTTTAGAAGAGTAGAGATTTATAGTTGACAGTGTGAAAGGTGGCTGGCAATCTTATAATTATTTTATAATGCCTGTATAGCAATGGGATCCTGTAATAATTCCATAGAAAGTGTATAGTAATCCTGACACAGACTGGAATTTAAACTCTAAAGTACACATTTGTCAATGTAGTGTATGCATGAATGCATGAGCAGATAAGCCTACGTGTGTGTGTATGTGTGTGGGTGTGTGTGTCTGTGTTTGTTTGTGTGTGTGTGTGTGTGTGTGCGTGTCTGGCTACATGGGGAGAAAATGGCTTTAACCTTCATGCCTACTCGATCATCACCATTCCGTAAATGTCACTACATCTGCCTCCCCGCCACTCTCTACATCTCTGTTTACCTCGTTCTCTCTGCCTCACATAATCTCTCTATCTCTTTCTGTTTCTCACTGTCATCTCTTTATCTTTAGGTGTTTTGGTATACCTCTCTCTCCTCCTCTTTCCTACAATCTTTTCTTTCCCTCCTTACCTCCCATGTCCCCTTTTCTCCTTTGCCTTCTCTCTTTTTCCTTCTCCCTTTGAACTCTTTCTCCCACCTTGTTTTCACCTCCCATTCCTCTGACGTTAAAAATACCCCCTAGCCACACTTCTCTCCTCTCCCCTCCTGTTCACAACATTCTTCTTCTCCACACTTTCTTCTCATTTTTCTCCTCTCCCAACCTTGATACCTGTGCAAATAACAGTCTCTTTTGTATTTTCTGTCTGGCTTCATCTTATTGTCCCTTTCCCTCTTTGCTTCTCTCTCTCTCTCTCTCTCTCTCTCTCTCTCTCTCTCTCTCTCTCTCTCCCTCCTATACATACCTTATATCGAAAACTCAACATCAGCATCCTGTCCATCCTTCTTCCTCTTTCCACTTCCTTCATTTTCATTCCGTCTACTTAATTCTCCCTCTTCAGCCTTGTTGGAACAATAATTCTCATTCTCTCAGTCTGAAGCTTGAGAAGGCGGGGGGTGGTAGTGGGAAAAGGGAAAGGAAGATAAATTGTAGAAAAAAGCGAGACAGAAAGAGAAGGAGGGAGAGAGGGTGAGAATAGAAAGAGAATAAGGATGAGAAAGAGCGAAAGTGCTAAATAGAAACATTTTGATCACGGCACGACACTAACTGAATCAATCATCCTTTTGTTTAACCCTTTTTATATTGTTATATATAGATATTTTAATAGCAATGATAAATGTCAACAAGCGATAAAACACCTGGTGATGTTATACTATATGATTGGTTGGCACACATTTGGACAGAAAAAGGTGTTCAGACGCCTTTACTGTAAATACAGTGTAGTATTTTTACATTCATTAAAAGCATATTAATAGCACATAACCATATATTTAGAAGGACACTCATTCTCCCAAGTTCTAAGTCCCAAGTGTCTTCAAGCTGTTGGATCAAAAGAAGCCAGACTTCTAATATTGTTTTCAGGTTGTTTTTCCCTCTTTGATGGTTTTACATACATATTGAGTGCAGCTGATTTATGATACTTTTGATATACATACTTTACTCGTTTTAATCGCAGTGCTGTAGTACGCCATCTTTTCTTTATTTTCTGTCTGTAGAATATATTAGCAGGGCCAAAACTATAATATTCCTTGTCCTCTACCGACTTCAGAGGAGAAGGGACATAAACAAACAGAAAAAAAAACAACAGTTCTGCAGTACATAGAAAAATACAATTGAAATGCATCGCTAAATAGATCAGTCTGTCAATAAATGTTGTACATGCTAGAATGCCAGCAGCCGTAATGAAGCTGAAATGCAACGCTGCTGCGCCTGGTGGACTTTCAGTGTCACTGACAATTTTGACCATTGCAGGAACAACACATGACATATTCAAAATCAGCCGTTAATTCTTAAACACCCTTACAAATACATGCTTCAAAGCGACTCTTAAGAATCTCAAGAGCTTTGTTTATCTACAGAAATGTCTTGCAGCATGTGATATCTCAAAAGAACCCTTGTGGTAAACAGATGGAAATACATCTGATATATTTGCAGAACCTTCCACACATATTTAATTTATCCTTTTTTATGTGCGTATACTCCCCAGAGAAGAATGTGGAATGAGACGAGAGCACGCCAAAGCTAGCTCAGCCACGACAGATGTACTTCTTATAGCCCACAACAAGGATGGAAAGGAAGCAGATCTGAGTTAGCACTTTTGAAATTAGGAGATCGGCAGCATAATCCCAAAGTGATCAAGCATTTCTAATATATGTAGATGTCACCAGTGTTTCAATGTATGTGGCTTCCCTTCTCTTGAAGTTCTTTTCCACATTTTTCCATTTTAAGCCTCCAAAAAAATGCAAGAGCCAAATGTCCATGAGTCTCCACACAACAAGAGCCACCAGAAAGTGATAAATAAACTTCACACAGCTATTAGATATTTAGCCCCTATCACGCCTTTGTGGCCCTCTGGTAGACCTAAACTTGTTGTTGTGGTCATTTTGCAGCTGCTGCTCCAACAAGCTGGAACAGCGTCATGACAGTCTCATCTGTCTCTGTCCTATAACATTGAATTCCCCCACCAAAATGCTATTATTCACCTAATACTGCTACAGGCAAGGTTACTGTGTATTGAGTGATATGGACAGGGCAGACGGAGAAACCCCCCATAGTCCTCATGTGATCACACAAAGTAAGGCAGAACATTGTAGAATTTGATTAAAAAGAACAGAGGGATAAATATATAGTACATGCATAAGGGCACATGTAATATTTCCTGGCTTTAAAATGATTAATTTTGCAGGCCTCCAACATGAAACATAAATGTAATCGTGTGCCATTTTAAAGTGCCTCTCGTTTGATGGGTTTGGGTCTTCACATTTTGTATTCCGCTCCGGCAATATTGTCTGATAAACAGTCGGGCAAATCACGTCATTTAATTGAGAGAACCGAATTGAGACTTAATGATACAGGAGCAGCAGAAAACTAATTGTGACAGGGTGACTAATGACAACTATATAAACCCATTTAGAATATTTCTGACGGCTGAACGTTGAACATCACCTGAAAGGAGAGAAGCTCCGCTGGCTCGCACAGGATCCTTTTTTAACTGCCATTCATCCGAAAATGAACTTCACAGTTGTTTGTAGTGGAGTCGCAGATTACTCATCTCAGCTACTCATCTGTGACCTGCCCACACACTGCTCACACACATGCATGCGCACACACATGCTCAGTTTAGCGACTGAGAGAGCAGTGGTGTGTGATAATGAAGCAGTAGATTGGCAGTATAGTATTTCTGCTTGTCTGCCTGCCTGATTGTCTGTACGTCTAACTGCTCTCTTTTCCTTCTCAAACACACACACACACACACACACACACACACACACACACACACACCAGAACTTCTACTTACAGTGCATTAAATAGAGACTGTATGTGTGTGTGAACGACTCTCAGAGTGCCGGTCACCTCTCGTTCATCCCAGTTACTCATCTACAACCTTCTCTCATATCCACACACACACACACACACACACACACATACACACACACCCATGCACAAATCTTATTGAGTTATGCACTGCATGTCTGCTGCAATATTTTAGCTCTAGGACAAAGACAATGTCCCCATCTCTCTCCTCTCTCTCTCTCTCTCTCACACACACACACACACACTGCCTTGTACAGCTCCGAGTGAGCGTCCATCATTCATGGTTGACGCTCACTCACAAGCTGTCAGACGCAGTTCCATTTCCTCGTAGATCATGCCGGACTGGCACACTTTGCCTAAATGAGCTACTCAACACCTACTTACCGTTGTGTCTGTGCACAAACATTTGTTACACACAAACACACACTCAGTCTTGTCCATAGACACAGAGACATAAGCCTCTCTTTTGGGTATAGGCTACTGCCTGCCTCAAATCACATAATGGTACTAAATGAGACAAATCCAAATAGTGATGTAGGGTTGGATGACATGGTTTCAAATCATTACCTCAGTATTATTACAAACAGTCTCCAATATGTATTTCAAGATATGATAGATATGATTTAAAAAGCCATATATAAGATAATCAAACTGACCATTACAGTAATGCTAACTGCTGCTACATCTGACCTCTGACCTGGCAAAAACTTAGTATAGATGAAACACTGTGAATAAAGCCAGTGTTGCCTAAATCTCATTCTGAGAAAAAACAGCAACAACCAAATACCCACAGTAATGAAGATATTGAAAGATAACAAAAAAAGAAAGAATATTTTTTAGTTAAGTTAAAGGGCCTCACCTCCCAGGTCAGATACTATATATACAGTATGTGTGTGTGCTGCTTCACTTATAATATGATTCACATATTTAGCAGCAATATGTTTAATAAAGTAAGTATAAGTGATTTGCAGCCTGAATCATTCCATCACATAAATTATCATATACACTTCAGGCTCAATAAAATGTAATTATAGACTATGGATAAAAACGAAGGGCATAGATTATATTTAAAGACAGGTGACAAATCAAAGGAACAATCTGAGTAATTGAATGGCGACACATCAAGGCAGATGCTTCCATGTTTCGTTCATCGCAGTCACCTGATTTGAACCCAGTTGCATGTTGCTGTCCACCACCACCATCAAAACACCAAATATGTTTTGGAAAAATGGTGTTCATCCCTCCAGACTGTGCTGTATGGAAGCACAGAGCAGCAACAGTAAAGGAAAAAAACAGTATTTGTCTGTCCCATGATGTCAGACACAGCTGCACAAATATAGTTCAATGGGTGCATTAACAGAAAATACCACAAGTAT
This sequence comes from Centropyge bicolor, assembly GCA_037975185.1. Lineage (NCBI taxonomy): Eukaryota > Metazoa > Chordata > Actinopteri > Pomacanthidae > Centropyge > Centropyge bicolor. Next base: position 389,055 of record JBBMOC010000030.1, read on the forward strand.
CGATTCTCTCGTTCGTCTCTCTGTTGTCTCTTTCTCTCTTTTTGCTGCACCTTGTGTATGAACGTACAGCGCCACACCTCTTGCATTCCAGTCTGTTTTCTATGTCTGTTTAGTGTGCATGTGTGTTGAATAAGGATGTCTAAGTGCGATGTTCATGTTTGTGTGTGTATGTCTGCGTGTGCATGTGTGGCCATGGGGAGAAGTGGAGCCGAAGTGAAGCCTTACGTAACCAGCTTCAAAGTGAGCCGCAGTCGGCCGGCAACACAGACACACGGCCGAACGCGAGGAGGGAAAGAAGAGAGGAGTTTCACATAGAGCAGGATAAAAGGAAGAGGCTATAGGAGGAGAGAGGGTGTAAACAACTTTAGGTCGAAAATATTCTTCAGCATTGAAAATGCAGCAGGGGTGATTGGCTGCAACACTGGTAAAAGCAACACACAGCTCTTATTAGGCTTATTTTTCCAGTTCTCACTAATATATTATGTTTTGCTGGGTGTCCTTTTTTCAGTCTGTGCTAAAGAAATCAGCCGAATGTACTACCACTGTCTATTCAGGGATGCATTATAATTGCATTTGTCGTTATTTTTGTCATCCACAGATGCCTGTGTGTAAGGTGTGGAGGGGGTTGATGGGAAGTGGGGTATGGTTCTCGCACACGCTCCTTTGATTGGGAAAAGAGTCTTAAAATGTCAAGAAAACCAGTTATTTTTTTTCCCTCTCCCGGCTTGATTCACACTGCTCAGCTCCTCGCCCGCTCACTGCAAAAAGATGTCAATCAAGCTCAGTTTTTGCACTGTTTCTCAGCATGTTGCCAGTAATGGCTGCTTGATTTTTGCTCTCCCCATTTTTCTCCCTTCGCCCCCAAAAAAATGTTAGTCTGCTTTGATGGACAGGTTACTATTTAAAACTTTGTTATGACTTGACAAACTTTTTAGTAAATATTTTTGACATGCATCAGTCAGTAACTTATCCCCATGGTTGTTTTGTGCCGAATATTACACAAGCCTTATGTAATAATCAATTAGCTAATGAGGTGTTGCAGATGATTTAGCTTTTACTCCCATGAGTTTCAGCTATAAAACAATATTGCTGCATTAAGATAGTAAATATACAACTCTCGCTTCCATTTGCTTGTTTGAGGAAAGAATCTCAACTCAAGGTCCATTTACTAGATCCTTCCTGGATTTCAACTGCATCTCAGAGTCTTGTTCAGCAAAATTAGTTCAGATCTTCATTGCTTAGGAAGACTATTAAAACACCCCATAAAAAGCGAGTAAGTGGACCTTGAGTTCAAATTTTTTTTTTTTTTAAACTACTATTCCCACACGAACCAACATGTTCAACTCCAAGAACTAGCACAAACCTCAGCCCTCAGGCTGTAATTACAAAACTCTGCTTTCTAGTTTTTAAATGTTGAAAAAGTTGTCAACCTCAGGTAATAAATTCACTGCTTGTCAAAGTAAAAAGTTTTCATTCCATTAGCCATCATAAGTCATTTTGTTGTTAAGTGTTACATTGAGCCAGCGGTCAAGTAATTCCGCTAATTATTTTGGTACCTGAATGCTGCATTTATTTCTTGATGTAAAGACCCAAACATTCAGAGGGAGAGTCTGCTTTTATGTCCAAATTCAACCAAGAGAAGGTGTGTACTTTTCAAGTCCTCATCATTGTGTTTACATGGGTCTAAAATTCTATCCTGATTGCATTTTTCTTTCTGTCTGGTCATTTTAGCTACACAAGCAAAAGGGCACCATTTTTCTCCAAACTGATTTCACCAACTGTATGATTGAAGATTTTGTACAGATGTTCACGGGCCACAGAGGATATAGTCTAATGATGATGATGATCTTTTGACTTTTCACCCAGTTCCACCAGCAGGTCAAATGTATCACTGATTACTGCAATATAACCACATGTGCTTGATGGATTCATGGTTTGATGTCACAAAATTTGGTGCAAACATTTGTGGTTCCTTTATGGTGATGTCCCAACCTTTCCTATTGGGCACCGACAGCTTGACAGAACTAAGGACATTCCCATCAGCACCAGCTACGTGCTACCTTTTTAGCAAATGGTATCAAGGGGTGGACAACATGACCTAATATTGATGTCAATGTATGTGGTTTTTTTTTTGCAGTGACAGTATTATACCAAATGAAAGGGATGCTCCAATCAGAATATCGTTGTACCTCTTTTTCACTGTATTGGCAATGTAACTGAACATTTGTTAAGAAAAAAAAAAGATCTAAAAAATGGATGTTTTTATTGGCTCCAAATAGGAGTGAAACTGAGGTAAACGCCTACATGTGTTTTGGGAGGAGTAGCCTGCCCCATAATGTGGGTTAATTAGTAAATATAATGTGACTCACTCTCAGAATTAGAGGGGTAGGATTAGGAATCTCAACAGCGTTTATTTGGCAGACAACCCAAAGTATATTATATAAGTACAATAGTCAGCGTACCACGGGGCATGAACATTTACATATGGCAGAGAGACACAACAACATCGATCACACAGCAGAGGAGGTTCCACAAAAAGCAATATGAAAATACTGACATCCAACCTTCTACTCTGGATATTTAATTGGCTTCAAATGAGGCTTAAAGGCTTAAATGAGGCTGTCCTTCAATAGTATGCCAACATATTTCCAGTGTGTGGGTTTGCAATAGATGTCACATTAGCATGATAAAACCAAGGTGCTAAACTTGCAAAAGGAACAGTGAAGCAATGTGGAAAATGGCAAAACTTACAGGTACTAAGTTTGAAGTCTTTTCAGACGTGAAGCTGCTTTATATATACTGACCCTCAAAGCAGTCCATAGTAACAAGAGTCAGAAGTCCCATTAAAAAGGTTAACATTTCCATCAAACATAAAGTTGATCCACTTGGTCCTGACATCCTCAGGTGTTTGGAGTAGATGAAGAATTCGGTGTTGGTTCTTGCAGTCAACAACACCGTTGGGCCTAAATGCACAATGATTCTTAGTCTTGTTCCAAAATAAACCCAAACCATCAATCTCAGGGATGCAGACCCTCGTCTCTGATGTTGAAGCTCTCTATACACCTGCCATTTACCCCAACCACCTCCCTTTGATTTTTGTGTATTGCAAGAAGGTAAAACATCCTGGATTGTAAAAACAGATTTACAATTTAGTAGTTTATACCTTTGATTTTTAAGGGGACAGGGGGGCACCAGTCAAGTAGGTGCAACAAGTAATACCAAAGGACCAAATGCAACACTAACAGACTAACTTTTGTCCCTGTTGTATATTGTATGAGACAGTTTGTGGTGTCCATTTATTTTGTAATGTTTGTGTTGGAGGTGTCTCGTCCATTAGAGGCTGGCCATCCATGTGTCTAGTTGTCACCGGCTAATTGACAAATATTTGGCCATCTTGTCAACTGTGCTTTCACCCATTCCGAGCAACACCCTGATGAATAGCAGACTCTTCCAATAAGTCACTTTGCGTTATGTTATATAAGTTATTTTCTTCCACAGATTCAAGTGAATAAAATCCACTTTTATTTGCCAAACCTCAAGTTCCCAAAGTGGATTTATCAGATGAAAGCGAAAAGCAATGAAAGGTGAAGATTATTTTTGCACTTACTTTCTGAAAGCTGGGGGTGAAGAGTGTTTTCTACTAACATTCACCCTCTGAAAAGCGGAGCCGAATAGCGTGCATACATAGTTTTTGTTACATCCACAAAGGTGACTTGTCTCTTTTCGTTGATATCTGTACATGAATGAAGCGTACAAGAAAAATGACAGGTTTGAGGAAGATAAAACAAAACCGAGATCAAAGCTGGTTTTTGTCTTGCTTTTATTGAACGCCTCGCGTCACGATTGTGACTCTATGAAAAGAAGTCTAGGAACGCTCAGGAGCACAGAAACCAATTGGTCACAGACAGGTTTCTTGAATGTGACACAGGCGGTTCATCAGCAAATAAAAACATTTAAGCGATGATGATGGAGGGAGGAAAAGAGGAGGTGATTTTTCTCTTTGTCTCCCCGTCTCTCCTGCTCTCTCATTCTCGCCTCCTTTTCTTTCCGCCACTCTTTTAATTTACCAAAAACAGCCAGTGGGCAGATGGGGATCAAATTACATTCACCTTTTACCTGCACTCCTCTGCGCAATTAGCGTCACGCTTACTTGTCATTTCAAATTGACACTCTGCTGTTGTGCTATGTAATTATTTACCCGCCTGGGGAATAGCTCTCTGGTTTAACCAATAAATAATGACAAACACACATGCACACACACACTCACACACATACACTCACACTCCAAAACACAGACGCACCTGTGCCCTGTTTTATCTGAAACGTGTTTAACATGCTTTTTACCATTACAGGGTCATTGTGTATTTGCTTACCAGTGGCTGTCTAATTAAAGGTGTCTCTGTGTTCAGTGTCTGTCTAAAAACGCTCTAATTGACTCATGTTGTGCAACAGCCCTTTAAAATGTTCTGTGTGCAGAAAGGTTGGCGTTCCAATTTTGGGGTTTGAGCATCAGGACCCAAAGCCACCATTCTTCCTATAGGTGTCCTCTTCTTTGCCTGTTCTTTTTCAAAAATATGTCTTTTTTACTGGTCATATGGTGGGAGGAAAGGGCTGGGTCCTTTCCCCTCTTCACCAACCCCAACCCACCCACCCACCCAGCTCCCACAATAAACGTTAGGCTCAGGGAACAAACAGGGTTTCAAGGAGAGAGAGAAAGAGGGGACCATAAACAATGGCAGCCGTTTTCTTCTGCAGGGGGAGAGAAGGAAATCACATCCAAAAACAGTTTTCTTTGATCTTGTGTCTTTTCTTGTGATAAATCTGTGTCTGTGATGCCTTTTGTTTTTGCTTTTGTACTCTTTTTAAAGGAAAAAAAAAACAAAGCAATAAGCAACCATGAACTCTTGCTGATTTGTCCTTTTTGCTCTTTCTTCTTTTCTTTTTTTGATATTCTTTTTTTTCCGTTTTTGCCAGTAATCTTTTTTGAATTTTCTCTTTTCTCTTTTTCCCCCCTTTTTTTCTTAACCCTAGGTCCGCTCACAAAAAAACATGATGAATCTTCAATGAACAAGCCTCGAGACGAAGGTATTTTTGTTGCATGTTTTTCCTTTTTTCTTGTTTTGAAGTCTTTTTGGGGGATGTGTACACATACAGTAGAGTGGAAAACACACACACACACACACAAGTCAAACATCTCTTAGGTGGGACTTTGGATATGAGATGCATACCGATGTGTTGGTGTAAGTGTATGTGCTGACCGTTGCAATTAAAAAGCTGTCTTTCCTATGCAAATCATTAGCCTTATGTAACCTTGGATGATTATAACGCCTGGCTAATGGAGCCCAGATACCCCTCATTATAAAATCATCCACAGGCAGTTGTGTGTGTTTTCCAGAGGTCCTTGTCTGGCTCTCACACAAGAGAGAGCCTTGGACATCATCGTCGCCACTGTGCCCTTGAAAAATACATTGGCCAACTAACAGCATTGTCACCTGAACAACAAAGCACCTATTGAGACCCGCTTACACAATGAGGTGTATTATTATTGCACCTCAATCCCCAGCTCAAGGATGAAATTGCTATTGAGTAAGGACCTACACAAATATTAATCTAGCCTTATTCCAAGTCAATGATGATAACATCAAATCAAGAAAGGGCAAAAAAAGAGGGACATCCAAGGACACTTGTGCCCCGCTTTGGAAGATTTGGGTTTAATCGGCCGCTACAATAAGGACACAGAACTCACAGACTGCTGTTAATTTATCTCCTACCTGCAGCACATACACTGTGGAGGTGATTTTATCTGCACTTTCATCCCCCCCCTCCTCCCTTGTTCTTTTGGACTTGTTTCTTGGAGAAAAAGATGACTGATGATATTTTGATACATATTTCTCTTTATGCTATTTTGAGGGTTGTGCGGGTGAATCTTTTTCTTGCTCCGTGATGCTCTTTGATTTGGGGTATTTTTTGAAGTTGGGAGTCTGAGGAAGTTTGACACAAGAGGATTTTCTTGGTGATCAAACGCGCTGGCACAGACACAACTTTTTGAGCTGCCACAGTCAGGAAGCAGTCGAGCCCAGTCAAGACGCTCCGCCCCCTCCCCCCTCCTCTAAATATGTCTTTCATCCCTCATCATGATGTACAATTAACCTCATTTGATTGAGAAGTGCTAATCCCATTACGCTAACTCAACAACACAATGCCAGACTTGAATTCCTATCAGGTACAGGGGAAAGACTGGAGTCATCATTGAACAGAAATATTAAGAAAACTAGAATACACAAACAGATACCTTGCTCTGGATAATTTCCTTTGCAGAAGACTACAGATACACATAGTTTAGATGAGGTCAAGTTAGGTACTGGTATTTACAACCCTGATTGTGTGAAACAGAAATAAAACATCCTTTTTGGCACATACTCAATTGAAAACAGTACAAAGACAATATATTTAATGTTTGACCTTATTAACCTAATTGATTTTTGTAAAAGGGGACACAGCAGGGGAATCCTCGACAGACTCCATCTATTGAGAAAGTGTATGAAGTCATCTAAAAAGATCCAACCTGTTAAATGTTATGTTGATTTAATTTCCTTCTTTCATTCATCTGTATAATTCAAATGTATCTAGTTCTAGTGGAAAAATACTGAATCCCATTATTATTTTGCTTTTACTTATTATCTCAGCTGGATGTTTGAGCTTCACTGTGCAGAATGATATATATGCAGACTGTTTCGCCTCAGTCTGCTGAATGAGGAAAGTTTCTCTGTGCTCAAACCGCAAACCTGAGTTTTAAACATAAACATAGGAGCAGGATTTTGTGGCACTGCCAAACCCAATTGTGGCCCGGTATGTAACTTATGTTAAGTGATGTGGAAAGCTCCAGTGAATGAAGACTGAAGGTGGACTTTTCAGTGAAGCAGGATCCATCTCGTGTCCAGCAGTTCAACTTTTAAAACAAACAAAATTAGCATATTCATAGATTCTTGATTTTTCAGTGAGGTAGGATACGTGGATGTCATCTTGAGAATTTTTAATAAGTTTAATGTCAGACATAAATTATTATTCAGAGCAGGGTATTTTTTATTTTTGAGGGGAACTTTAAATATATTTAGTCTTAAAAAATAATCAGAACCAGCCTCCACAACCCACAGTGTGCCGTGTAGTAAAAGTGAACGCAGATCAATATATTGAAAAACACCAGTGTTTTTCAGCTAAGTCTCAACAGAACATGACTTGTAACTGGCAACATCTGAAAATAGACATAGGGCAGATTTTTTTTCATCGAACAACAGCTCATTTGAATGCAGGAAAAGTGCATTTTCATTTGGAAAAGTGGTGCTGCTGCTGTACAAGGGCTGCATTGTGTAAAGCTACAGTAATACAGCACAAGTGGTCAGTTGTTTGCGGTGTGACCTTTTGGTTGGTGGAAATGATTCACGCACATACTCCAGCCTGTGATACGTACAGTCTGATTCCAAGCAGCTCCTAAGCTCCGACACGTGCAATCCTCCGCACTAAGGCACTGGACTGTTACCTGTCAAAGAGCTACAAAGGTTTGAATTGTTGCACAAATAAAATGTCAGCATAAGAAACCACATTCAGAGAAGCTGTTATCCTTTCACATTAACATGGAGAAACCTCTTCTCAGTTGCCTCCTTAAGTGTTTTCCTAAGCAACAAAATAGCGTCTTAACACGACAGATAATTTCCAATGAAAGAAGCCTGAAAACACACGGCAAGCTTTTATCTGATAACAGCAGCGGCCAGCACAGTCGGTTCATCCATTTCGTCCACCATTTTGTCCTCATTCTTTCAGCCGTGTATCAACAGCCTTTTCAAACTTGGCATGCTTTGAAGCAGTATATTCTAGGCCAGGCACAAAACCTATTCATAAGCCATTCTATTCAAGTTAGTACATACTGTACGCTGAAGAAGAGCAACAAAGAATTAAAGCTGCATCCTCCACCCAGCTAGATGACTTCATTCAGCCGCAGCGGCCCGCTCTCTGCTCTGCATCAGGTGTGAGAGCAAAGGCTATTGGGCCGCAGTGCTGCTCAGTGTCGCTGTTCAGAAAGATTGATAGAGCTTACAGCGCGGCTCCGTGCATAGGTGTGTGTGTGTGTGTGTTTGCGGAGAGAGGAGGGGATTACAAACCAGAGCGAGATTGAGCTAAATCAAGAAGGAGACAGGGAGAGTGTGTTCCTGTGCCATCCTGTGTGTCAGCTCTGATCAGAGACAAACCAAAGCCACCTGAGCCCCAAACCTGGAACATATTTCTGTCAGAAAACAGTGTCACCTCTCTCTGACAAACACACACACACACAGCAATATAAAGAGGGCCAAAAAATCCAAACATGGACGTATCCTAAAAAGGAAATGTTCCATCAAAGCCAAATTGACAGATACAGATGGAAAACAATTGATAGCATTACAATTTACATCACTGTGTTCAGCAATGTAGAGCAACTACCACAACTCCTACCATTGTTTAAATTGACATACATGTTTTACCATTTATATCAATGGAGAAAAATTATACTGATAGGATGTTTGAGATAAGCATTGTTTTTTAAGGGGTAATAGCCAATGTTGTGCAAGTTACTTGAAAACTGTAATCACACTCACCTTACTCATTGAAACCGTAGCTGCATAACTCACTAATGCTCAGCTGCAAAAGTAATGCATTACATTACTCACAACCCAGCTGCCTTTGAACAACTCCACATCCTCCACATGTGTTGCATCTTTTGTATTTAACATGTACAAATAGTAAACAACACATTGAGGTTTAACAAGCAGACAGCCCCTTCAACTTTCTGCTTAGCAGTGAGTATTCTCCACCCCCCTGGAGGTCCTGACCTCTGCTGCCTGCTTCACAAACTCTGAACTAAACTGGATGATTCCTACATGTAGATGTACCCAAGGCTAACACTCACATGCTCCTCAAGAGCATATGAGTAAAACAAGTTTGAAATTATCTGAGAGTCTAATTTCTTTTCACTTTTGATCAAGGCTCCAATGAACACATAGACCAAACTAATATCAACTCTCCATGTAACAAGTCAACCCCAAAATGTCACAGTGTTACAGGAATTACTAACTGTAATGTAATTGCTTGTTTTCTAATTGTAATCCCTTACTCTACTTGTTACTTAAAAAAGTAATCACATTACATGTAACATGTTACTGCCCAACATGAAAAAGTGCATAGAACGTGTAATTAAAAATGAGCTCATCTTATTCTTTGTTTTAATTCTGAGAAAAATGTTTAACATTCTGTCCGAAACTATCAAATAATGTCAGAATGACGTACATAGTTGCACATTATGAGGATTCAATCAACCGTCTCCTGCTCTATACTGCTCCATTATTTTTATTCTTAAAAGAGGACAGGGGGAGATTGAGGAGAGCGACAGGAGGTTTGTATTTGAGCGGCAAGCATTCAGCAGTACTTCATTAGGTTCTGATGATCTGCAATCTGCAGCCAGTCACTTAAGACTCCTTATGTGCTTGGTTCCTAAAATGACGAACTCCTTGAACACCCCGAGATGATGAGCATCTTTTTTCTGGGCACTCTCTAAAACAAAAAAATAAAATAAATAAGGAAAAAGATGGAGGTAGAAAACAAAAGATTGTGCTACTTTTCTGTTCTACTTTTAATATTGTAAAGATTATTTCTTTCATTATCCTGTCCAATACCTGATTGAAATGTTTATCCTCCCTTCAGGGCTAAATGAAGCTCATTTGTCAAACATGAAGCATGTAAATGATGTGATGGATCGAAGGAGGCTTTGGCTTTTTCCAATAACGCAGTCAATTTTCTTCATGACTTGTGATGATAAGAATATGAACCGTCCAACTGGGTATTTAATTAAAGTATAATATTGGGTGTCATTAATCAAACAAAACATTGAAAGTTCCAAATGTACCTGCAGTGATTCTGTTAGCCAGTACTACATTTCTGATAATATGGCATTGATGCTGCTCCAGACTGTAAGGGGTTACAGAATCACTTGATTTTATTTCTTATTTTGCAGTGTTTAATTAGTGGCGTGTAAATGTTATTGATCAAATGAAGCCTTCTTTTGTCTCTACATGCATAATACAATTAGAATAGAATAGGCTATCAAGGCTGCAGGATACTGGCTTTTAATGTGGGCTGTGTTTTTGCACTTTCTTTTGAGAGAAATATAATAACCTATAATGAATGTCAAATATGCTTGTAATTTCCAATGCACAAGGGAATTTAATGTCATGCAATAATATAGATTTGAATTTGTGGATGAAATCATCCTTATTTATTATAGATGATTTACAGGGAAATTACTAGGAGGATGCACTCAGGTAGAAGTTATTTCTGTAATCAAACATCACTGTGGTGTAAATCTTTAGTCTATATTTGGCACATAGATAAATCTGAATGTCAGCTGATTATTTTTAAATATACCTCCTTTTATTTTGTTAAAGGGACAGTCCTTAATCCAAGTGTCAACAAAAGACCGCCACCAAAACTATCACCTCAAAGGCACTAAACTGCTCTGCAGAACCAAGGGGAAATGCAAAGTAGGGTGAATATTATCTGTGGGATTTTTTAGTGACATCACATCGTATTTCATATGATATTTAGATCCATTATTTATAAAAAAGATATTGATTAGTGCAGCTTTAATAGTTTGTTTACATCACAGCAGGCCTATATTTTCATTTATTATCAGCAGAGAGAATGTAGAGTTTTTATTTCTAAATCAAATTCATTAATGATAAATAAGAATATACATCAACTTCATATAGTCAAATAAGAGGTAGAGATTTCATTCTACCATTGTGCCATTTAAACTTGAATTAGTGCCGCAGATAAACATTGTTTACTGACCTCAAACTGAATCATTCGAGTCCTATCTACTACTAAATTTACGCATCATTTTGTCAGTGGTTTTAGTAGTAATATTGTGGCTTTAAAATAGTTTACACACAGGACAAAAGAGTCCTGTGTAGAGCCATTAAATTAATTGTCTCAGCACTCTCACCAGCTGGTTTGATACTATGATATGATGTACAATTTGATATGATATGACATGATATTGGGCTTCAAAATATTGCTGTGCACACCAACACTAATGACTCAAATTACTACGGATGAATTAAACAACAATGGCCGGGAGTCAGTGTTTACAGCCCAGTAGAGCATTGTCAGCATTCATTCTCGTGTTTCTCATAATAAGGAAATTATTTATCTCATCCAGGATATTGTAAACAGCACATCCAGAAACAGAATCCTTAGCTACGCAGCAGGCAGGCTCTGAAATGAATACAGGCCGAGCGCCAAGCGCTTGTTAAACTTTATCTGTAAAAGTTACTGTCCCTGCTGACCGCATGTATTCTCAAAGCAAAACAATGGCTGCGTATCAAACAGGCTTTTGATCCACTGCCTGTAACACCGGCTCTGCTGGATGAGTGAGCACGCTTTACTGAATCAGCTTTTCATCAGTGTCTTTTAATTGAATGTGTGGCATAATGGCTGAAAATGGCTCGGATGTCACGAGGCATTCTCAGGAAAAATGTATATCCTCGGCTGCTGGAGATTATTCTGTTGTGGCCGAAGATGGAAAGACAAGAATAACGGACAATAAGACATAAAGGGGGGCATTAGTTAGAGCGATGGCAGCGCCGGAGGAAGTCGCATCTCGATGCTTTGTGTTTCTTGATGGCGAGCTAGATGAAAGACGTCAGAGAGCCGGAGTGGCTTTATCACAGAGACACTTGAGCAGGAGACAATGCAAGACACTCACGATGCTCTCTCCTGGATGGCAAGATGGTAGATGGTGTTGGGAATAATAAGAGTTTGTCTGAGCTTTTGTCTCCACTCCATTTTGTCTGCATCAACGTATTTTTCTCAATTTCCTTCTCTTTTCTTTCTCTTCTCTTCTTTTTTTTTTTTTTTTTTTTTTTTTTTTTTTTGCCTCTTACTCTCTCCTCCTCCGCCTCCTCTCTCTGTCTCCCTGTATTATGTGGTGTTTCCACTGTGGTTATAACTCTGCTAACAGATGCTGGCCTCTGGGCAATGCAGCATCTCTCTGTATCGGCTTCCGCTGTTCCTGCTCTCAGACTTACACACTCGCTCTAAAACACTCCTTCCCCATCACACTGTACTCGCTCACAATGCCTCATTTTGGAAAACAGCGCCATGCGAGGACGCAGACTTGGCACGTTTCATCTTTTTCATATAATTAAGAGCATCCAGGGAGATGCTCTCCTGCTAAATCTCTCCATTTCCTGTAGGCTTTTCACCATAGACACAGTGTAATACTCAATGTACTGTACAATACATATTCTAACAGCCAAATCTCTAAATTGTGAAATACAAAAGGACAAGGAGGCTGTGAGCAATCAGCAATGAAAAATGTGGGGGCCGGCATCCATTCTATTATTTATTTCACCATTTTTACATTCTCGTGCGCTGAGTACAAATTACTTTATAAGAGGATTTTTTAATGGAATGAGGTGGCACAGGGACAAGATTGAGTAGTATATATCGGAAAATGATGAAAGGAGGACGGATGGAAAAAACAGTAAGGAGCAGAGAGATGAAGAGGAGGGCAGAATTGAACAGCTCGCTGTGTTCAAATGCTAAATAAAACAACAAAACAGGGTGCGGAAAACCACTCACAATAGCAGGACAAATGATAAAATAGGCTGGCTCTGCTCGGCTTGGCACGGTACAAAAGAGCCAAGCGTGGAACAGAAAAGCGTCTTCTGCAGGAAAGGATCAACAGCACTGTCAAACCAACTTCATTTTAACATTACTACAGAGACTCAATCTGGTGTCTCTTTCCATCGCCCCGTCTCTCCGTGGGCCTGTCGGTTATTTGCTCCCATTACCTCGACGCTCGGCCCACGTCGTGTCAAGGTTGTGTCAATATCATGTCGAACACACCTACTCCGTCGCACGCTGACAGATAGTATTTTATCGAGCTTGAAACCCTTAGACAAGACAAAGAAAGCGAAGAGGAGTGAGCGGAGGGCGGCTGAGGGAAAGATGGAGATGAAAAGGATCCACGAGGAAGATAGAGCGGGACGGCGGGCGAGCGGGGAAGAGATGGAGGAAAGAGAGAGCTAGTTGGCGCCGCGTCGACTGTCAGCTAGCTTAGCGCTTGGGAAAAAACAGCTCAACACAGTTTTTTTTGTTTTGTTTTGGGGGTTTTTTGTTTTGCACTTGGCTGGGTTTATTGCTATGTGTAATGGCTATAAGGGACTGAGGGAAGCAACAGTGAAGGCTGGCTCAGCTCCTCTTCCACTCCTGGAACTCAGTGAATAACCCAATGCTGGCTTTGGCTTAGCCAAGAGCTATTACGGGTCTATTTAATCCAAATCAATAAACTTTAAAGTGCTCACTGAAACAAATGAAGTTTGGAATTGTCAGATTACATTGCAGAGAAGACATCCCAGCAGGCACTGGTGAGATCAGTAATAGTAGGGAAGTATTGTTAGACGCTGGGTTAATGCTTGGATGATGCATGCCTTTGAAAGCTAAAATGTATGTTCATACTGTGATGATAGGAACAAGAGTGCATTTCAATATATAACTCTTATTCAAGTGTGCACATTGTGAAATAGAAACAGTAACACAAATTATATAAATACTCTGTAGTTCTACCTACTAAAGTACTTTATTAAGAGCAGGTCTGCTGCGTTGCTGGAGGATAGGTTATAATCCATCACAGCTGACCTCCTCAATGGTACCTCTCTACTATTTATGTCTACATCTATCCATTCCCATAATGCTGTATTGGAAATGTGGTTGCAAGCTTGGTAGAGAGAATATTTGCTCTATTAGCGTGGGCTGGATGAAGAGGTGTTGTTACAGTGTTTGATGGAGGAGGCTTTAGAACAGGATGCAGCAATGGACACATGCCTGGCTTCTTCAGTCATATCTTAATAATCATCGCAAACTTGTGGAGAATAAGAGTTGTTTAATTTACCCACTGTAGTAGAAGGCTGGAAATTGGAATATGACTGCAGAAATTTTGATGTGTGAAAAAAAAGTACTACTATAATTCTTTCTTGTATTCCAGAGGAACAATTTACAGTGTGAATGAAAACAATTTGATGTATTGTTTCAAGCTGTGCATATTGTACACATTGTTTCATTTTTCTCAGCTCTGCAAAAGTCTGATTTGTTTTTGGTGGTTTTATTTAAAAAAAGGCAGGCTGCTTACTTTTTAAACATATTTCAACTCTGCCATTGCTATAATACTAATTTGCAACAGCATACATGTTTATGGAGAAACACAATGCCAGCTAGATTATGTTTTTATCAACATATTGAGAACACATTTTTAATTTACTTTTCTAAGTCTCTCATTGTTGAACAATTTCCATGATGTCTGTGTGATACAAGATGCACTTCCTTGAGTCAAGAAACATGGACAGTGAACATAATGCAAGCAGAAATTAAAGTCCCTAGCATTGGACAAAAGTAACATCACATTACTCTATTACAAGTTGTATTTATATGTCACTTCTGGGAGCGAGTGTTGATATTGAATGTTGCCCGAATTCCTTGATCATGTCAGTGAGTGAACTTCCATTGGCAATTCATATGGCTGATGTAATCAAAGAAAACAGTGTAAGATAATTGTCTGTTGTGTCATTGAAGTTAAGCAATAATAGTATGCTGGACCTACAAAAACAGTTCTAGCATCTGAAATTTGTTTCACCTCTGCATGATTAACCAAAGCAATATTAATTGATGAGTAAACAAAATTAACTGGACATTAAGACAACGTGAATCTCATGGGAAACACACACATTGTGGGATTGGTCAGAAACCTATCAGGAGCAGGATTAAGAAACATTCTATCCCAGGAAGTGATGCAGTTTGATGTAGTGGTGTGATTTTGTGATGTACATAATCAGTTGAGGTGTTGGAAACATTCCTGGCAGGTACATTTATTTACCAGCTGCCAAAAAGTAAATTTTGTACTCACAGATACAATCAAGCGTGACTACAGGTGGAAAACTTCCATCAGTCATATTCCAAGATCATTTTCAACTCCCAAGATGTTCTGTTTTCCAGCAGTCATTTTAGTTTAGCTGCATGGATTCAGGGAAAATGTGGGTGTGGCGAAGTTGCCAAAAACAAATTTGGATGTGCAGAAACCAATCAGAGCTGAAGGTCTGACAGCTCTGTAGCAGAAACAGAATTTGCTACTCCACCATCAGATTAACTGTCAGGACAGGCAAGACGAGATAAATGGCTGCTGATAATCCACATCCCCCCCCCTAGGGTGACATGGAGCGCAAACAGGAAGATCTCCACGCGTGCAGAAATGTTTGATTACAGATGAACGACCGCACGCGCACGTTCCCATCAAGGCACGCACGCACCCCCTGTGGTGAAACGAAGCCAGGCTCTTGGCAAGGATGTGTAAGGCAGATCCCAGAGATCACAGCTCAGACTGCATGCCTGCTGAGGAAACGCACAGTCTCACATTGCATTGACATACACAGCAGGAAAAGATGGGTCCTTGTACACACGTGCAGCTTTAATGTTACATGCTGAGCAAAGTTGCTTTGAGTTACAAAACTTCCGCTCACTATGACTTGCCACTGTTTTTTTTTTTTTAGGGTGTTGTCTGGCTTTTGTACTCGCCGTGTTTGTGTGTTTTCACCTGGATTGTACTGTGACTGTCGGAGTAGCATTCCAATTAAGGCGGTATTGTTATATATGAGATGGAGAGCGGTGAGTAGTGGCAGAGCTGCCAGCATCACTTAATGGAAACGCTGGTGTCTGAATGGAGACGACAGCAGTGACTATCTACACCCAATTTATTGTTTCTCCGCGCCTCCTTCTGGAACTCACACGCTCACAAACAGAAAATAAAGACATTACATCCACAAGGTAATATACTCATATATACAGTTCTATATATACCAAAGTGTGGGTCTCTCATATGTCTTTATATTATTAAAATAAACACAAACTCTCAAACCCCTGAAGAGGTAATTAAACATGAACAATAAATTAAAACAAATTAGGTTACAACCATACAAATTTGTGTAACACTGAATATAGTGTGTGCCAGAAATAGACTAATTTCCATCAGCAGTCCCCTAACCCAGAATATTAAAATGACAGTCTCCAAGGTGAGGAGTCTTACATTTTACCTGCACATTACATTCACATTACATATGACAAAAATGTAAAAACCTATCTATCTAATCTATCTTTTTTTATCTGTTTTTCTTTCTCTGGTTCTGTTTCTGATATATAAAAGCTACCAAATTTAAAATAGAACTAGCCCAGACCAAAGTTGCCAGAGTAACAGGAGATAAACTAGAACTAGAAAATCAACATTAAAGCCGTAGTGGCAATTGCTCTAAGCAGAATCCAACTCATTCAATAGAAAGATGCCTTTGACGAAGATGTGCCAAACCTAAAGTCTCACATACAATTTAAAAGCTCAAAACATGCACCTCCTCTGAAATGTTTGAGGTAACAAACTTAGACTGAAATTAACTGATACAGACCAATCATCTTCCAACAACTGCTTACTAATGAAGCTGCTCAGCTAATGAATGAAGATACAGAGTTCTCCAATATTTACTGGCATCAAAGACCATTCTTATGTTGCCTTAATGAAACCAGGGGTTCGGATTAATACAAAACATATATTGGCAATTTTTTTTATTAAATTAAGATAACTAAATAGTTTAAGTTCACTCGCAAGTAAAATTAAAGAAAATGCAAGCGCACATAAAGTATAAGCAAAAAACCTCATGCACATGCACTAATAACACTTTTGTGCAGTGCGTGCATTAAGTTGAAATGTATTTAAGTGTGGCTGTAACAGGCCTCAGTGTGTGTGTGTGTTTGTATGTGAAGACCCTATAGTACATCTCTATAGGGGGGGATGTCCCTGGATCCCAGTCTGTGTCGATGAGGCCTCACAGCGACACACACACTCACACTCATTCAGTCCCAATTAGACCCCAGACACCCCGTGAAACCAGGACTGGAACGGCAGCCCCAGTAATGGCCAGATCGTTACAGGAGGAAGCGAAGGAGCGAGGGCAAGAGAGGCCGAGAGAGAGGGAAGGAGGGAGGTGGATTGGGGATAATGAGAAGTTGCATGAGGACAGACGGGGAGGGAGACGAGGAGGACCACTGAAACACGCTTGATTACATTTTATTCATAGGCACAAAGGTGCACGTAGAAAGGCAAAGACATGCACATGCATTTATATACACGCATGATTGCTCGAGAGCCTTTCATTGACAGTCATTCCTTACGCTAAAATAATAACCTGCAGAGTAGGCAGTATATAAAAATCAATAATGATTCACGTAATTCAACCCAAGAGTGTTAAACCGAGAACCAGTTCATGATTATTTCTACTTAATGTACCATATATAGAGAGAACAAAAACATCTTAACTATAAGCTTAACTCCAACTTCTTACAGATCCTAATGCTCATTTTAAATGTAATCCTTTATTCAAGCCCCAACCTACTTCAGTTCTAGTGAGCTGGGAGTATTTTCTCTTGTGTCAGGAACAAGCAGTAACGGAAGTATTTGAATATCCAGAAGTAAGGGTAGTTTTAATGCCAGAAGGAGCTCGGCTAGTTTCAAGGATGTGTGACACAAAAGAGGTGTCAAATTACAGCAAATGCACCAATTGTAATATTAATATTGAAAAGGTGACATCACTGTCATTTTACGCCAAAAATTAGCACGTATAAGCATATTTTTTAAAGACAGGTAAACCCTTAATAGGTGATTGACTCCTTGCCCATTGTCAGTTTGTCTTCCTATTTTTTTTCTCCTCTGGTGAGTCATGCTCAACATCACAAACCTGCCGGAAAACGGCGAACAATAGAAGCAGCTGAGAGGCCAGCGACAATGTTACAGCAGTGACTTTTTATATCTATATTAGTCTGTCCTTCAAAGTCAACATCGACTGAATGATATTTACTGCTGCACAATGTTCCCAGACTGTAATAGATATAATAATGTTGTAATGTTCCTGGCTATTTACACACCAGCGTCTGGAACGTCAACGTGCATCATAGCATCGCACCTGTGATTAATGCATAGCCACATGACCCTGGGAATGAAGGCTGATGGTAGCCTTTCCTGCTGACGACAAAAGCCAGATGTTTGTGAGTGTTAGGGGGATTTCTTTGTCCAGCGAGAAAGCGTATTAGAGTAGTGATTTTTGACTATTGTATTGATATTTTCATGAGAAATTGTGTGCTTAAATGTGTTGTTGTGTTCACACTGCACTTCAAACAAGACTCAGTAATTGTTCAGACTCTTGTTATCTTGAAACACACACAAACCCAGTGAAACAAACACGGACGCTCACAAAAAAAAAAAATACAAAAAAGAAATGAGGGTTACCAGTCAAGCATAAAGAATGCGGAGATAAAGAAAAAGCACAAGGAAAGGAAAGGAGGAAGGAAGGAAGAGGAGAGGGGTCAACTGAAGTCCAAAAAGCTTAAGGCTGAAAGAAAGGGATGTGGAAAATAGGAGAGAAGAAGACTGTGGTGAGGGGGGGAAAGAGAGAGAGGCAGCAGTGGGAAAACAAGGACAATGCCTGTGTTTGTGTCGTCCTTGTCACTGTGGCATTTTGGAGGACAGAGGGGCTGTGTGCCTGGATGTGTGTGTGTGTGTGTGTGTGTGTGTGTATTCGCTTCCCCCATCCACTCAATTTGTGGAATTGATCCGCTCCCTAATAGTGAGCAAAACAAAAAGTCAGCCTTATCCAACCATTATTTATAACACTGATGGGAGAGAGGGAGAGGGTGAGAAAGATAATTTAACAGTGGAAGTGCAACAAAATCCTATGACAGAGAGATGAGAAGAAGATAAAGGAAGACAAATAGAGAGAGAGCGAAACAAAGAAAGAAAAAAATAAGGGAAGACTACTCAGTGCAATTGGAATAAAAACGAGTAGCTGGAACATGCTGGGCTCCGAGCCCAGGCATGAGAGAGGTTACAAATAGACTCTCGCAGCAAGAGGCGAGCCAGTGGTAGATTAAGACGGAGGGAGAACGAGCGAGAGATGAAAAGAAAAGGGGCTATCGCAGGGGGAAAATGGAGATCAGAAAACAAACAAGTGGAGAAGATGAGAGAGGCCAGGGTGGCGGCTGCTGGAGTGCGAAGAGTGAAAGATAAAGAATGTGAGATAGATGGAGAGCAACAGGAAGCGAGATAGGGAGACGAGAGAGAGAGCACTTGCTGGTAGCAGGAGTGAGCGGCGAAGAGGTGGCATGAGTAGAGAGAGAGAGAAGAAAGAGCGACGGATGGACAGCGAGAGAAAATTATAGAGGAGTGATTTTGGAGATGTTATTGAGTCTAATAAGAGCATGTTGTTGGAAGACCGGCCAGGGCGGCTATTCTTATTCCCAGTGGTCTCGACTCGTCTTTTTTTTTTTTTTGCTCTCCCTTGCTCTGCTTCTTTTTTACCTCGCCCACACTTAATCTGCTGAGGGAAAGGAGAAGCATTGCTGTCTGATTTGGGGAAAAGGGAAGCAGACTCAGGAGGCGTTGAGCTCACAATGAGACAGGACTAAAGGGTGCAGATGTCTCACCACGTTGCAACAATCACAATAATAAGTAGCTGGCTACATATAATTGCTTGATAAAAAGGCTTGGAAATGTGCTTTCCTGACATTAGAACTAGCCAAAAAACAGTATTGATATATTATAGTTGTGATAATTGTTGTACAGCACTGGATAGATATTGTAGACACATCCGATACCTTTAGGCTGTTTGCTTATTTTTGGGCTGGAGGGGTTGCTGGTCTGATCTTCGGAAGCATATTGAGCTGCGAGGCGGTGTGTTTGCACGCTGTCACAGGCAGTGCAGTCGGTGTAGACAGAGTACAAACAGAACAGCAGCTAGGATCATCCAAACTCCATGCTTGGTCCCCGCAGTCCCAGTGTTATAAGCTCAGGCAGACAGAGAGAACAGAGGCAACAGGAGAAGCACTTGGTGTGTGCTGACTACATGTGTGTGTGTGTGTGTGTGTGTGTGTGTGTGTGTTCAGCCTGTGCACCACCAGTGTGGAGGCGGTGGAGCTTTTAGTTTCTCTATGATTTATCGCTTTTAATTGATCATGAAAAAGATCATCTTTTTTTTTTTGCAGAATTACGAGCATTTTTTCTGGCAAACATCGTTCACAGCAAATTATATTTCCATGCTTATAACACTTACGTACCACACACACAAAGCCCTTGTCATTGCTTTGCATTAGCCCCTTGTATACATATGTAACTGTCAGTGCCATCAGCAAAACCAATTTTAAGTCTTTAAGTTGTCACTGTCATGACCATTTAATATGATTATCCAATTAGCTGCACTGAAAAGGTACTGTATATATATATATGTCCCGTGGGTATCTACATGCGCACACAAAGCTTTTGTGCCAGTGCATGTTTCTATTCCACTTAATATGATTATCCCATGAACCCTCAACGGGCAAGCACACACCATATGTCCTTGCACTTAATTGAAAGCAGTGGACAGATGCGTTCAGTGGCTCTAATAGCATCAAATAATGTGTCGAAACACGTGTTTTTAGGCCTTTTTAATAGCGTTACAATAGACCTGTTTGATGCAAAAAGTTTAAGGATGCAATAATCTTTTACAAGGCAGTATAATTGTTAATTATCTTCATATAATTATGCACACTTTAATCAGGGTGTTGAGAGGCTCGCAGTACGCTGGGACTGACGCTCGAGAGTCAGCTGCCAAGCAGCCACCTTCAAACACAAGAAATTCACAGCATCCTCCTGGATAGGTTCTCGTTTGCTTCTTTCATATTTATGTTGGATTTCATTTTCTGAAAGCGTGTTTCATGAATGCAATACTGTCTAGCAGCTGACTCTCGAGTCTTGAATGTCAGAGCTTCCTGTGAGCACATGAATGCACCATCAGGGAGGAGATTTTAAAGCAGTGCCTGGTATTTACAATATGTCTGTGCTCCAACAATGTATATATAGATAGGGTGAATAAAAAGAAGTGGCAGGGTGACCTTTCTAAAGCTAGATGGCAGGGACGGACTTTATTTCTACACGCTCCTGTTCTCTGACTCGGGGGGAGAATTGGGGAGAATGATATGGGCTGTTACATAATCATAATCTCTCCCGTTGTTTTTTTGTATGATGGGCTCAATCGACACACAGCGATACCCCCCCACTGGGGTTTCTCCCGATGGCCAGTCCGTCTCTATTAGATGAAACCTGGCTGCATGGAAGTTACAGCAGAGCATACACACCCTCAGTCTGTGTGTTGATGGGCGTTGTTAATGAGGAAATACAAACAAAAGCACACACACAGGATGTAATTTTATTCTTGCTACAAATGTCATTAGATTCTTATAAATTTAGGCTTCAGTGAAATGTGCTTCCTTTCCATGAAAAAGCTCATTCCTCGTATTCAAGGCTGGTTCTCACAAGTATTATAATACCAGCGCACGGACACACACACATGTCCCAGATGCAATCAGCATGGCCTTTGCCTTGATCCATTGTGCTCTAACGATTAAGCCTTAGCCCTGCTCGGTGGCCTATAGGCCAGCTCTGCTGCTGTGCATCTCATCACATCCCATTCATCACCCTGTGTCTGTATCCACCTCCAGCCCTCTATCCCATCAGCCTGCCATTGACCTCCTACTGACCCACACACACTCACACACACTCCCACTCACACACACTCATCTGAGACAGACAGCCACACAGTCAGATTGCTGTACAGTTCGTAAGTGCTTTTTTATTTTTTTATTTCAGAATGTAGTTCAATTCAGGTGACTCACAACTTACTTACTCAGTCCCTGTTTGCAGTATAAGATCCTTTATGACTACTGGCTTTATTTTTGATTAAAATCTCAATTACAGTTTTATTTACATTCACAGCAGCTCGTGTTGACATTTACAGCAGTTTTTATCTATTACATTGATCTATCCTCTGTCATTTTGCATGGCATTACACTGTTTGCACAGCAGCTATTTTTTACTGCCACACCAGCTCATGTTTACATTTACAGCATGTTTTAATTACATAAAAAGTTCTCAACTACTCAAAAACTGTTTTTAACTTTGCACCATCTTAGTATATTTTGCACAGTTTTCATAATTCTGCCTTGCACTGTTTTGTACATTGTTGCACATTTGCACTTCATGTAGTCTTGTGTGAATATGCTGCAGCTTGGTTTTGGTGTCAGACTATTTTTCAATCAAGGTTTTCTTAATGAGGAAGATGTGCAGCATGTTTAGAGAAAAGCCTCATTCCAGAATAAATGCAGCCATATAAAAAAGGGATATACAGTATGTCCATGCTTGCACACAGAAGATAAGTTGATTGTAATAATTCCAGTCCATCATGACTATATTTACAGGTCTCAGAATCACAAAAATATCCACAAATGTGTTCCTTCCATTCCACTGTTGCAATATTTTCACCACTCTGTAACCTTTCTGTTAATTGCACCACTAGTACAAAGAGTCTCTGTGTATTTGCACAGATGACAGTTCATCATTGGCTGTGAGCAATTTCCCTGTTATTACAGCTTGGAACCTAAGCGTAAAAGGTCAATATTTATCTCCACCTCACACCCACATGTGCTTGTGCACGCACGCTTGCTTTGCCGCTCCATGCTAATGAAAACGAAAATAGAAATGGTGGAATAAGTTGAGCCTATATGGGAGAAATGCTAATTTGGCGAAGGTATAAAACTCTGCATGCTGCGTTTTGTGTGTCACTTCGCTCCAACGTGATTCAGTATCTTTTTTAATTATGGCTCTGTAAAGAGAGGGCCCTACGCTTCCGTCTCTCCATGCTCAGTTTAATGTATGAGAAGATGATATCTCAGCAGGCTCCTGCGCTCTCTGCTCTGTTAAGGACTAATATACGCTTTTTAAACACAGTGTCCTTCACTCATCTCTCTGCTCTTGTAGCTTCCAGGAAAACCAAGTTAGAGGGGATGTGGTTGATGTTAATCCTTGCTTTACCCCCAGCTGTTACTGACAAAATCAACAACCAAAATATTAATGTAAGGCTTTTCATCTGTTATCCTTCAGTTGTTCCACTTAAGTGCAGAGCAGTCTTTCCTCTCTGCTGGATCCGTCACTGATTGCTGACAGCACACATCAGTTCTCGGAAAATCAACGCCAGACAGTGACGCGCGCATCACGCTCCATCCCCGTGACTAATCAGTCAGTTGATAATTCGGCGGAGGCCGAGGACTCCGCGTCTCACCGGGAGACCAGAGGGTGGCGTCTGTGAGGGCAACCGGTGGGTGGTGTGCTAAACTGGAACACTCGACACAAGTTTAGGCCTAATCGCCTCATTGTCTGCGTTCTGCTTGAAAGGATCAGCAGCCACGCTAAGCTCCTCAGGGTACCAGCCCTGAGCTGCTCTCTGCCATCTTGCTTTGTCTTTGTCGTTGTTGTTTGTGTTTGCTGAGCAGAGCCGAGGTTCTCGGTGCCATTGTTCGGGTTATTTGATTTTGTTCACCTATTCAATTTTGTTTTTTTAGTTAATCATTGTTTCTCCTTAGTCTTGAGTGTTTTCTGTTGTCGCTGAGGCGCTGTTATAATTCTGTCAGCCTGTCAGCTATTATGTATTTCTTGTCAGTAGTAATTCACGTCTTGCTTTGCTCAGTTTACGAGCAGCAGTGGTGGGAGGAGTATTCTGGAATACGAAATGGAAAAAAAATGTAAGACTTTTATTGTGAAGCAGAAGTGGTGGCTAGTGGAAGTAACTCAATATTGTAACGCTGTAAATGCAGCTGTGAGAGCGCCACCAGTGCCTTTCCATCCATCTGTTTTTATGCAGATATACTATATATATACTGTTATACTGTCACTGATGTACTGTGAAATCAATCATCATTCTACAGACTTGTTTGTCAAAGGCTCACATGTAAAGGACGTTCCTTTATAAGTCCAACACTCCAGCATTGAAATTGTACTTCGGTACAGTACTTGAACAAATTCAACAATGTTAAAATATTTGATTCTCGAAAAACTATAAACCATGTAGAGAAATACAAGAGTAAACCTCACAGTCATGTCCTTGACCTGTTCCTGTAGTTCTGCTCTTCCTTGACTTACATTTGTAACACAAATCAGTGCCTGCGCTGCCACGTCGCTATGAATAGGCCTCTCCCTGTACAGCATCAGCTCGAGTCTGTTTGGACGTGTTTACCATCTGCCGATAATCTAGCATAGGATGTCCAGGATTTGTTGTGGCTTTGCATGTATATTCTGGACACTGTCCTATTTCCCAAACTGTCAGTATGATACAGTACATAGTCTAACGGGCAATATCTTGTCATGTAGCGCTTGTTCTGTTTGTCTGTAGACATGTTGAGTACAAAAGCAAATGAATGAAATGTTATACACATAGAGCAGGTTTTCACAGAGCTGATGATAAGTTTTATGGAGTGGGTGGAACGTTGGTGGCATGGTGTTTTGCTAAGGAGTTCATCCCACATAGGGATCACATGTTAACAGACAAACAGACAGACAGAGTACTTTATTAATCCCTTTGGGAGCTTCCCTCCGGGAAATTGGCATCTCCATCGCTTCTCATATATTGCACTGTTTAAATATAGAATACAAAGTATAAAATAGAAAATAAAAATATGTAAAATCTAAAAATGGACACAATAAATTAGGCAGTAGAGGTAGCAGGAATTTGAATAAAAACAGGCACTTGTAGGAGAACAAAAGAAAATATGCATATGTATATGTGTGTACCTGAGTGTAGCGGCAGTGGGTATGGTATGCTAATGGTAATGATAGAGTGCATATAGTAGTATAATATAATAGTATAATATAGCATGTAATGGTAGTATGATATAGCATATACATGTTACTCCTGAGGCTGGGAACCTCACCACCATCTGTGTGCATCGCATGCTAAACTTTTGTTGTGGTAGAAACACAACAAAGCTACAGGCAGAGAGAGACAGGAAGACAGAGAGAGAGAGGGCTTGTAGCCCCTGAGGGCCTCAGTCCTGTCTGTCACTGTGCCAGAGCGATTTGCCCTGTAACTGATCCATGGACACAGAGTCTACAGGTCAACTGTGACAGCCTGCTTGGTGTGTGTGTGTTTGTCTCTTATGTGGGTGTGGGTGGGTACATCAGTGCATCTGCATTCTGTCTCCCATGATGCCAGTGGCTGTCAGTCTTCATCTCCTGATGCAGAATGCGGAGACGCGTGCTTGGGAAGTGTGCGCGCGCTCATTTGCCCGCTAATGAAATGAGATTCAGGTAGAGACGTGGCGAAGGGCATCACGGGGTTAGAGATGCACAAGAGCAATATGCCGCAGCAACAGTCAATGAGACTTTGTCCACGTGAGAGTGGCTCGTGTAGGGAGAGAGAGAGGGGGAGACACAGAGAGAGGGGAGGGAGAGAGAGAGGAGAGGCAGAAACAAGTGGAAGTGAAGCAGTTGCCATAGTGACTCTCCATTGCAGCTGCCTGTAAATTTCTCTCCCCCCAGTGTGAGTGTGTCTGCCTGACTGATGCCCCAGCTTCAGCATCAAATATACACTGCATGTGTGTGTGTGTGTGTGTGTGTGATACCCCAGTGTATCACTGGTGTTTTAGGGTGCGTGTTCTGTGTGAAACATTTGATGCATGTTTCAGCAGGTCTTTCATACACACACACACACTCACATTTACCACATACGTACATATACATATATTCAGGTTTCAAAGGGAGCCAAACAACCTCCATCTCTCTTCCCCTCTAACAGATGCTGTAGTGGTTATTTATGTGGTTGTTCTGCACTACTGCTCCCT
The DNA here is from genome assembly GCA_037975185.1 of Centropyge bicolor. NCBI lineage: Eukaryota > Metazoa > Chordata > Actinopteri > Pomacanthidae > Centropyge > Centropyge bicolor. The sequence continues at coordinate 414,876 of JBBMOC010000030.1, forward strand.
CATATCCCTACGTGCACACACACACAGAAGCCAACGGGGGCTGTCACTGTGCCACAGTTCTAATTCTTGTGTGCCATATGCTACCGTAAGCTCCTGGCAGGCAGGAGTATCGTTGCTCCCAGTCAGCTGGGAGTCTGGTTCAAAGGCCAACGAGGGCCCATCAGGGACCATCCTGCATGAACGCAGCGCTGTAGTAGCGTATGTTGAGGCATGAGACTGACTGACTGGATGCACTCTATTAAATATTCTAAAATATTCTGCACAACTTTAATCAATGACAGTTCAGTTACTGAACTAATTCTAACTCCCAAAATGATATAATAAAATAAGGATAAGAAAATATGCATATTTTATTGTTTACATATTTTTGTGTTTGGTAGGAAATCCAGTTTATTTTTTAAGTAGACAGTTGTTGAAGTCAAAAAATGATTCTAACATGTTCTAACTCTTTTCAGTCATGTTCAAGAAAAAAAATAAAATAAAATGTATTTACAAAGCAAAATAACTTGATAATAGAATCAAGAAAATGACTGTAATAATCCAGCACACACTTTTTAGTAGTACTTGCTAGAGGTATTCGCAGAACTAACCCTAAAACTAAAACTAAACCTAAAGTTTATGTCATGTTTTTCTGTGAGAGAAATGACAACTTTACATAGAACTTTTCAGTTATCTTTCCATTTTTTATTTATTTATTTTTTTTACCTCAAGGCAGGATCCACTAACAATTTGTGCCAGTGCAAAAATGATAGCACACAAGAAAACAGTGTTTTCCAGAGATTCCCCAGAGGGGAATTGACCTAGAAATAGGTTGATATAACTGTCCCTGCAGCTCGGGGTGAGATGCAATTTGCATTTATGGGAGTTCCAAGTTCCAAGGTGCAAAATAAAATGAGGAAATTATGGAAATTCATAGCAGACATGATATATTAAGAGCCCATGGCCTTTTATTATCTGTTGATTGTGCACAGAGTGTTCCTCAGACACTGGCTGTACTCCTTGCAGACTTGGCTTTAATATGGCTCCCCATGTCATACTGCTGCTTTTTTTTTTTTTAGTCTGGCAGAGTTTACACACTGTGAAAACATCTCTTCTTTGCAGCATAGAGCTCTTTGGGATGAGCTTTGACACCAACACTTGAGCTCTCACAGTAAATAAGAGCTGCTACGTGCAATGTTTTGTCGCCACATTTGCACGATCTCAGTTGAAACTAATTACCTGTGTCTGCCCTTGTTGTCGTGCTTTAATTTAGTAACTAACCTTGCACTGGTGGGGTCAATTGCACACGGTGTCTTGTGCACTGCTCTTGGGATTGCATCAGTGTTAGTCAATCTGGGCCTCAGTGGGAAATCAAAAAAAGTCAGAGGCAGTGATATACAGGTTAGCTCTAATATGCTACACTACTCAGTGATTTTCTTTCTAGCTTCTCATTGCTTTAATCACCAGGAAACATTTGATTAGATCCTTGTAGTGGTGTCTCTTGTTATTGCCTGTTGCCAGAATCATTGCATGAAATCTAAATTACCTCAAGCTCATTTTTAAGAGCTGATATCCAGCTGCAGGGAAAAGTGCAGTTCTCTGGCTCTGATACACTTCTGTGTTTTCATCCAGCCGAGCAATTTGCTGTTTGCTCAGTATATTATGGTCTAACACAATATGTGATCAAAGAGACTATGAGAGACGTGAATGCAGTTATTGACTTTTTTTCTCTCTTTTGCTCTCTATTCCCTGCTTTCTCCTCTTTGTGTGTGTAGATATTCGTGACCGCAGGAAGAAGCCAGTGATGCTGTTTATTCACGGAGGTTCCTACATGGAAGGCACCGGAAACATGTTTGATGCCAGCGTCCTGGCCGCCTACGGCAACGTGATTGTGGTGACCATGAACTACAGGCTTGGCGTGCTCGGTAAGTGAGCTGGATACCTTCACCATCTTACTTATGTTGACACACACACATACAGTTTGGTAGGTAGTCAAAAAGACATTCATGTTACTCCGAAGATATCAGGCATCATGATTCAATCTAAGATCTTCTCATTTTCCTCTTCACTCCCTGAAATCCTACCAAACAGAAAACAGTCATTTGTGCACACATGCAAGTCGATTTCACTCAGCAGACTCTTCTTCTATCTTCTGAATCGATTAAGTCGCTGATGGATGACATCGACGGAACTCATCAATCTAATGACAGCCAGTGCAGGCGTTGATCATGAGAGCTCACTATCTTATGGATTTCCTCTGTTGACTATTCCAGTCTGAACTCTCTGATTGTGTAATTGTTTCGCTTCCTTTGAAAGCCGAGCTTTCATGAAAAGGTCAAAAACACACTCTTCTACCCTCCTGTACCAGTAAAAGCACTGGATTCATGTCACTAATATTTTTGCACAAACAAAACAACAGTAAATCTCTCATTTAAAAGTAGCCTTTCTGAAAAAGTGTCTTTTTCTGTCTATAATTGAAAACAGTTTTTGCATGAAGTGTTCACAGATAAGATAAATTACTGTAGAGAAATAATAAAGGAAATTAATCAATTTGATTTGGGCGAAAACAAAAACTCACCATTTTCTGTTGTTTTTTTGTCATTATATTAATAATTAGTTTGTAGTGTGAATAATTATCCATACTCCTTTCACACCTTGCCAAGTAACTGTATGATCATTGAAATTTAATTAGATGAAGGTCACAAAATGCTATCAGCATCTACTCGTTACAAGCAGCAACAGCTCTGTATTTCTTTCACTTTTAGCAGTCGTATCAACTCAATCCACAACCTTATACTTTAAATAGATTTATAGTCTTTGACATTCTCACCATGTGACTACCACTATATTAGTTATTTGGATACGGAGTCCTGTCTCAAATCACACTCTGCCAGTAACTCTCGCAGAAAGGCCTTTATGAGAGAGAATGCAGAGACGGGACCGAGCATGCAAATCAGATAGAGATCTGGCATTTTTACTGACACAGAAATGCACCTCATAATTCTTCATTTTAACTGCATGCCCTCGCCCGGTGCCTCCAACCTCTAGATGTCTGTTTCGCAGCAGTGTAATTCATTCCGCAAAGAGCGAGGATTGTAAAAAAAAAAAAAAAAAAAAAAAAAGGAAAATGCCTTCACAGAGTGTTTTGGTAGGAAAAGGCATGGTTATGATGCACTTTTGAGCTGTTACTACCAGACACAGCACGGTGAAAGTGAGGGATTTGGAAAGTAGTTAAGGTGGCTTTACAGGCCCAGCGCAGTAAGTAAGGTGCAACCTGTCTGCTCAGGTCGCGTTGAGATCCTGCCATAGCCACAAGTATCATCTGTCACCTCAGCTCTCCAGCATGAGCTCGTCATCCTTTTTCCTGAAAATACACTCGACTTCTCCTCTTTGTTACTCACCGCGCCCCGTCTTGCTCCATTGAGACTAAGTAATTTAGCTTGGAGAGGAGGAACATGCCTCTTAGGAGGCAGGTGCTAACTAAAGGAAGCTAAGTGCATTAGATATTTCATTAGCTGAAGAGAGAGTGGGCTGCTGGAAGCTGTTTCAAAATCGGCTGCCTCGCTTTGATTTGTTTTGTTTCTTTTTTTTAACGGACGTTTCTGTGTTGTTTTTCGGGGCACTTACACAGCCTTTACAATGATGACAGATTTTCATTTGCATGTAATTACCTAAAGTGTTTGCTTTTCACTGCATCTTTATTGAGTTCATCAGCATTTTCGCTACAAGTGGATAACTAAATGCAATCGGGCTGCCCCCAACTGAAGACTTTCTTAGTTTACCAGTAGTTATAAGTTCAAGCCATTAGCCAATGTGTGTATCAGTATATTAGAAAATATATATTTTTTCAAGCATGCACGAAGCAAAGCCGCCCGTCAACAACAATGCTAATGGCAAAAGCAGTAATGTTAATGAGTCGGAATGTGTGGGAACAACCAGCAAGGAGACTCTGTTCATGTATTTCTGCGCAGTCAAACATCACAGTCTTGTCGTCCAAAACAAATTAATAAACTATTAGGGGCCAACCCTGAAAAGCAATAAGTGTGGCCATTACTAGAGCTCCATGAAGCTGGCAGGAAACCAGTGTGTGACAGGAGTGTGTGCATTGCAGCACCATCACTGAGCTGTGGAGGAGTTAAAGGATAATCTGTAAAATAACACTGTTAATAATGATATAACATTTCTGAAAAGAAAAACATTTCAAACAAAGTCCCAGTTTAGCCATCCTTGCTTTGGAATAGAGAACACATCTCATATCTAGGAATTGCTTTGCTTTTACATTCAGTGCAATGTTATGATGACTGATCATGGCCACAAATAAGACCCGAGTTGAAACAAAGTGGAAAATTCCTTTGATGTGAATTTGTTCTGTTTCTTATTAGATCTGTTGATGATCTAATCCATTTGTGACAGTTGCTAATTGCCACAGAATGGGCTTTCATAATAAGTCTTATGGCACAACTCAGTCATACTGTAGACTTGTTTGTCTTAGTAGCGGAGTCTTTTTATCGCAGCTTGAGCCTCGTATGTAGAGTACGAAAATAATCCTGTTCAGAAGGAATTTAAATAAGTGGATTACTAACAGAAGTTTAGTTTTCAAAGAGGATAAAATAAGTCGCAAGTTTCAGCAGCTACACCCAAGATTTTACCAAATTTGATTCAACTAAGAAACAAGGTAATAGCATTAGATTCTCTGAGATTATTACAATGTCACTATTGTGTCACTGGATGTGCATAAGGTACTACTGGATCTCACTTATCTCCTCATGTGACTTTATAAATTGCATCCCAGTATCTTTAAGTGTCTTTCTCTTCACTAGTTTTGCGGCATGTGTTGCATTTTCTTCTTTCAGCGCTTTATCTGTGACACCCTCATCACTTTCTTTGAGTCAAGGAGAAAGCAAATTGAGAGGGAGACATTGTCATTTGTATGCAAAGAGAACGCCGCCGCTATCTCCCAAATATGAGAGCCATCCAGTGCAATTTGGCCACAATTGGGAGAAATGTGAGTAATCCTTCACCCCATGCATCCTATATGATGGATGGGCGTTTTCCTTTGACGGAGGGACACACAGAGATGCCAGTATGAGGGGCTAGAAATGCGCATTTGTGTGTTTAGAGGTGGTGCGCGTGGAGCATGTGTAGCTGCATGCGTTCATGCATATCAATGTCTGCTCTGTGGATACACTGTGAAGGTTCCTACTGTGTTTGTGTTCTTGCTTCAGCAGTCTGACAAGCTGATTTGGAAGGGCAAAGCAGGAATTATTGATACAGGAGCTAGATGTGGTCATGTGAAATGCAAACCCGACACCGTGAGCCTGCCAGACAGAAATGGTTATCTTCAGTCTGTGTCAGACGCCCTCCTGCTCAGATTAGGTGTTATAGGTGTAAACTGATTGATATGTTGTCAGCAGGGCAAAAGTTCCATTTTAGGGTCTTGGTTTTCTAAGCCTACCACAAATTACTGTGAGGGTTGCAAAGTTTTGCTTGGCCATATGTTTTCAATTTAGCAGGGTATTAAATAACCGTGATCACATAAATGATTACAGCTGCAGTTAATTTGAATGCACTGCTGCTAATTAAGACTTAAAGCTGGCCTTTTAAAATGGGCCTTGCTCATACTGTATCTGGAAAGCAACAGATTGCAAAAGAAAGTCTGAGTCCTCTGCCACTAGAACTGAAATTTACTTGTAGAAACTCATAAACATATTTCAGAGCTATAGTCACATACACAAGAAGGAAGCCCGTTTGTACAGAAATACAAGTTAAAGTACAAGGGGAAACGATACTGAAGAGAATTTGAGTGTGAGCGTGGAATCAGCCAGCTTGAAATGCAAGAGCAGTGTATTCATAAAGAGCAGTGGTAGGATACATTGAGCATGTTGACTGAAGTGGGGTTTGAACCTCAGACTTTTTTGGTTTTGGAGGAAGTTAACTAATGTCTAAGTCTGTGTCTAACCACTGTAATGACGGAACAACAATGTGTCTCATACATTTATAAGAGCTTTTGGACAACAACGGCGCCAAGGAAGAATAAGATATATCCGATGAATTAATTGTTGGTTTTGATCTTTTGAATTTTTTGAAAGCAAGAAAAAAAATCTTTTGGTGTGTGTTATAGATGTTAGCAAGGTTACATAGGTTGCAAGTGGAGGACCCTTGTTCAGGCTTCTGCGGCATTGAGTATCTCCTCTGTTTGAGTGTGCTCGAGCTCTCGAGCACATCACAGAGACTCCTGTAATTGACTTCTGACCTCACGGTGGAGTAAGGTGAGAGAAAATCTCTTTTGGATGACAAAACATCCTCGATGCAGTCTGAACTCTGAAAGTGAAATGAATGATGGATTGTTGCAAATAAAGGGAACCTCATTTTGTACGAACACAATCTCAATTCGATGTGACCTTCATATAGAATGCAGGACGTCTCAGAGTATGTGCAGCACAGCAGAGAGCATTGAAGAAATTTATACACATTTACACACTGATGAATGCCAGAGTGCAGAAAACATTTTTCTTAAAGTTCCTCCTTTGACATTGATTAAACCCCTAAAAACTCAACTCTTCATCAGAATCACATATTCATGCCTTAGAAGTATGTGCCTTCATGTAGTATGTGCTGCTCTATGAATATGAAAACAGTCCCCGCCTCTATCTCCAGCCACCGCCGCTCACCTACAGATTCCAAGCTCCATTTAATTCAGCAGCTCAGCTATCTGACGAACTGTTCTGTGCGACGCTTGCTCTAACGTTCTTCCTCAGCGCCCCCCCGGAGCTTCGTAAAATGTCCTGTCAGCATTCGACGTGATCATCATCAATCATCATCTAACATGATCTAGCACTGCCGTCGTTTTGAAAACAGTGACACTCAGCTTGCAAAGTACTGATTTGCTGCTTCACCTCGCTTCTCCTCTGATATTGGCTTGTTTCTCTGGAGCTCCACCCGCCAAGTTGTCTGAATCTGTGTTGTCATTGGTGCACTGCAGTTCTGAGGTGAAATGCTCAGCCATGATGTAATAACTCCTTATTTCAAGATGTATCCTGATATGTCCATATGTCAAAAACTTGATTTTCATTGGAGGGGGTCATTAATTTTCTGTAAGCTTTCTTAGCAACAGCTCCTATTGTTGCCATTCAGGACAACAAAGTCTGCTTCTACTCCACTATTCCTTCATCCCCAACTTCAACTCTACTCCTTCTTTGCACTCAGTACTTTGCTGCTCTTGCTGTCTATATAGATCTCTCCCCTTTTCCCCGTGGCAACTGGGCCATCAATCCATCCGTTCTAAACTCTTCACAGCATCCCATTTGGCGAGATGCAGCCCCAGCCAAGACAGTTACTTCATATCCTGCAGTACGAATAGCTCCAAGAATCATGTCTTGAGAGAAGGAATCAGTCTTGACAAACAATCCTTCTACTTGGCTTTTTATTATTATTTAGTAAAACAGTCTTTAGGGGTTATATTCAGTCATTGTACATACAGTATATGTAATATGGAAACTAGGTAACACTTTATTTGACGCCGACAAAACAAAAGTTCTTCAAAAACGAAACAAAACAAACAAAGAGCATTATAAAGAGTTTTAATATATGACAACTATGATAATTATAATACCCTTTGATCCTTGCAACAAAAATCAGTTAGCAAGGGACCAGCAATCATGAAGTATTATAATACTTGACCTTATAAGCCATTATACAATGCTCTATAATGTGTTATGCTCATTGTTATAAAGCCTTATGATGATTTATGAGTGTTTATAATGATAGTTATACACGTTTATAAGCATATCATAAATATATGTATAATGCATTATCTATGTGGGAATTGTCAGTGAGTTGCCAACAGTTATAATGTATTATAATACCTGACCTTATAAGTGATGATAAAATGCTTTATAGTGTGTTATGATTATTGCTATAAAGCATTATGATCATTTATGAGTGTTTATAACTATAGTTATACAGAGCTATAATGTCATTATAACGCATTATAAATACATTTATAATACGTTATAGAGATAGGCGTCAAATAAAGTGTTACCGGAAAGGACATAAGTAAATTATGCCTTTTGCACTCTCTTTGCTAACCTCCTCCTCAAGACTTATCTGTATGTTTGTGTCTGTGCATTGTGCTTATATGAGAGCATTTAAAGGAAGTCAAGCACAGAAAGACAGGAATGTGCAATAATAGAGGTCAGGGAAGAGAGATCAACCTTCTCTGTTTTTTTTTTCCAGCTGGCTGATTGAGAGACGTGATCTTTTCTCTCCCTCTGTCTCCACTGACACCCTTATTTAACAGCCGCCTCCTCAGCCCTGCCAAATGCAAACCACCGTGGAATCATTCATACAGCAGAGCACGCCTGACTCCATCCGTATGCTCATGTGGAAATTTACCTGTCTGCGCCCAGACAGGCGAGTTTCTCCAGCAGCAGACATGGCTGAGGCGGCAGCAGAGGGGAGGGGGGGAGCAGGCAGGCAGTCTCCCTGTCGGGGTCTCTGCGGGGAATTCTGAAGAGTTCAATATGTAATGAAAAGCTTCACCGGGCCACTGAGCACTTGACCTTGCCTCGGCTGCCTTGACGACAGACATGCTTACAGTACATGCGTCACCTCCGCCCCAATGAGCTTTTCATATCCCTCCGCCGCCGATGCAAGAGTCGGGGTAGGGAGAACAAGAGTGGGAGAGATGAAAGTGAGACTATGCATTCATTCAGACATTAACAATGATGATGAGAGTGGAGAGGTGGAACAGAGCAGCACGAAGCTTCAAGCATTTTTTTTTGTTATTGTTGTTTTTGGTGCTGCAACACTTATGGAGGCATACTGTACGCCGTGTGTGTGTTTGTGTGTGTGTGTTAGCGTTGTGGCCAAGATAAGCACACACAGAATAGGGTGAGAGATTTTGAGAGATGAGAGAAGTGACAGTGGGAGAGAGAGATGGCAGAGGGGGGGGGGGAGACGAGGGGGAGAGGGGCTGCATTTGCCTGTGATGCTAAAAATAAAACCTGCAGAGCCGCTTTTGAGTGTGCACTGGAGCAGACATTCATCTAGAGCACAATTATATATGCTCCGTGCTGCTGTCTGTGCACATGTACGCAGATATGGCGTCTTCTGCGTTACACTTCCTCAGTGCATAGACTGGATACACAGACACACACAGGCTCGAATGTTTTGCACTCCGGATGAATCCTCCTTAAAGTGGTTCTGCCTCACACACACATACATACACACACACACACATTCATGCACTGCTACTTTGTAAAACTCGTGATTTGGTATTCAGGGAGTGTGGAGTGAGAAATGCCCGCTCAACGCTTCGGCAGGGGGTCCTCAGTGTGTGCGTGTGTGTGTGTATGTGAGTGTTTGTGTGTGCTTGTGTGTGTGTGTGTGTGCATGTGAGTGTTTGTGTGTGCTCGTGTTTGTTTTTTCATTTTGCGTGTGTGTGTGTGTGTGTTGTCCCATGACCAGACACCAGTGTGAAAGGCGACCTGACAGGACCAGAGAAGATATTAAGACACGCACACACACCTCTCCCAAACACTTGTCCAGACGCACACACACACACACATACACACACACACACACACACTATTCTCAGTCTCCATAGCAACCTCCGGCGGAATTGATGAGCAAAGTCCTCTTGACTCTTTGTGGGGTGGGAGGGGGACTGTGGTGTCTTAAGTGTGTGTGTGTGTGTGTGTGTGTGTGTTGGGTGGTATAGAGTGTGACTTTGAGAAAGAGGACAGGCTGGTCCACTATTTTCTGAGCAGGGATTAGCACCTCAGCTGGCCCCCCATCACACACACACACACACACACACACATACACACAGACTGACACGCATTCCCATGGGCAGGTGGAGATGCACACAGACGCCCTCCCGCACTGACACACACATTAACACAGTCACGGACATGTATTCAGACAGCTCTCGCGGCTTCCCTCTCATCGCTCCCCAGACGTTGTTTCTCCTCTGTTTGTCCGTGGCCTTGATGCTCTCTCACCTGACATGCCTGGTTTTTGGGTATTTTTTGCTTCGCTCTATTATCTCCTCCATTTTCCCACCGTCTCCTAGAGATTCACACCTTCAGGAACTTGTGGAATACAGTCAGACATGCTGCAATGTTGCTCTCTGTCTGTACTGGCCTCGTTCCTATGAGGAAATTATTCCTACTAGTTAAGGGTGAATGGATATTCAGCCCAATGCAATATTCATATTTTTCAATCTGGGTCTCAGTACAAGTGTATTTGGGGTCCTCCTTTCCAAAGCACCTTCACTTTTACATAAATCATTTCCAATGCTTGTCTTTGAGTCTGCTAGATTAGCCATTGTAGCTAACAGAAATAGAGATCTACTTCAGGGACGATCAAACTGTTCAGAAAGCTTTTCGAGGTTAACGCTACACAATTCGCCCTTGTTTTCACTGAATCAAGTGTCTCAAATTCCCATAACGGAGGTGGGAAGTTAAAAACTAGCATGGCCCCAATTATGAAAAGAGTTTAAAAATATCTGAATTTTACTTTAACAAATAAGGGAAAAAAATAAGATTTTTAGGTCATGACTATGATCCCATTTAACTTTTTTTAAAAAAGACTCTTGCGTCAAGATGTGGCAGGGCTCTTCAGAAAGCAGTAAATCATTGCACTACTTTCTTATTGTTTTCCGACTTTTCTTCTGGAGTTGTTGAACAAAGTACAGATTTTGATTGACACCCTCATTCAGTACTCTTTATATATCTTTAAACACTTCACACTTTCACTGAGGAAGTGAAATGGATCTTTTTGTGATATTAAGAATGTTATGTCCAGTTCATTAAAGTTGACATAGCTGACATAATGACAGGGAAATTATTTGGCAGTTTGTTTCCCTGATGATCTAAAAAAGTATCTTTTCCACTTACCACAACTCTGCCTCTGTCTGTCCATAAATATCTCTTGTTCTCTCTTTGTTTTCCATTTACCCACCTGTCTTTCTTCTCCTCAAACATCCCTCTCTTCCCCTCCCTTTGTTCCTTCATCTCTCTCTCTCCTGTCCCCTGCTCATCCTCTCTTTCATTTAATCTTCACTTCACCCTCTCTTTAAAACTGAGTTATGGGCCAGATTATGCTGATGTATGTTTCACATGTCAAACAATCAGCTTTGTAAGTGAGGAACCATGGGCCGGTAATAGCCGGGGATGGATCATCATTACTGAGGGATGACAGGCGTTTGAATCATCGCACGGCGCTACGGGGCTAACTGGGAGACTTAGTTCTCCCTTGGGGACGGCGAGAATTGTTTGGGGAGCCAAAATAGCATCGCACGCTTCTTAACATTCAGATTGACACTCATAAAGATGGGCTGTTAGTGAGTGTAAACGCAAAGCAAAGGAAAGCAGTCAGCATTTGTTCTGGAGTCTGCTGTGACGCTGTGTGATGTTTGCGTGGACTAAAACTAACACAGCCTTTGAGTTCTCTTTGCATGCAGCCTCACATACATAATAAACAACATATGGCATCAGGATGCTACAGTGCTGAGTGTTTAATATTCCACTGCACTGTAGGCTGTGTTTGTTTCTCTTGATTGTTAGTCATGCAGATGTGTGTGCATTGTTTGCTTTTCGCAGGTGTAAAAGATGAAGCCAACACTTTCACAGTATTAGATGTCATCAATTAATGGTACAATCGCTTTAAAGATGAGTTATTTTATGTGAAAGTATTTCAATTAATTTTTTTTGCTGGATCCACTTTGCTCTCAACCTTCCTGGTTATTCTTTAACTTCAGCTTTCTCCTGTGATTTCCTGCAGTTCCCCGAGCGATTCTTAATAATCCTGAGAGAACGGGTGTGAAGTTGATGCTGTCACCTCTTGGTTGTGTGTGAGGGAGAAAGGAGCGGCAGGCAAGAGGTTTGCCAGTTGTGCAAATTGAGAGGTTTTCCCTGCCTCTCCCTGAAAAAATTACCTCATTGTGTGGCTTCATTACCTCCGAGCCCACTGAGGTTGCTGTCTTTGCCTCTCCTGCAGTGGATTTTTTTTTGCCTGCGTGGCTGTTGAATACGATTTCTCTCTAAGTGCAGGAAGCACAGAAACTTCAAGGCAAATTCACTAAGCTTTCTAGAGCTCGACTGAGTGGGAAAAATTACGAGAAAATTCGCACAGTTATGACATTTTCTCTGAATTTTCTTCTCACGACTAAGATTAAATTCGAGTAAAGCTAAAAGCTGCCAACAAATTGCCTTGGCCCTAAAGGCAGCTCCTAAGGTGGAGAGAGCGTACAAATTCAACAGTCTCCTCATTAGATTTGTTTGAGTTGCTACAGTGTTTTTAAACCCACAATATTTACAATTGCTGCAAGTAATAGTTATTTTTAGATGTGCTTTTCCAAAGGCTATGTCACATAGAGTCTGTTTTATTTTTGTGTATCCTGTATAATGAATGTGATTTTATTTTCCCATGGATGCCTTTTTATGTCAGTTATCTGGAAAAGATTCAAACTTCTGACATCAAGTTACACTAAGGTTGTCTGAAACAATACAGCTACTTTTAATTGGAGTGATGGTGATGATGTTTCCAAGCAGCCAAAGCAATTATTGCAGCTATTTCACAGTAGTAACATGTTTTAAAAAATGCTTTAGATTTCATATATTTCCTTTTTGTTTAGGCCAATGAAAAACAAAAATAATCTGCTGCCTGATGGGCTGGTGAACACCAACTGACCTGGTTATAAACAAAAGCATTCGACTAAACAAGTAACTCTCTTAATGAGATAGAACAAAATAGAGTAGAGGGAGTGTGGCAACTCCGAGATTCAGCAACTTAGACTTAGACTTTCTTTATTGTCATTACACAATATACACAGCAGTGCAAGTTGGGTAACGAAATTCGGATGCAATGGCTTCCAACAAAGAGTCAGCAACAACAGTGTCAGTCGGTGGAGTAAAATAATATATAAAAAAGAGATATAAATATAAACTATATATAAATACAGGTGCTATGAGCTATGTATAGACATATGTAAATGAACAAAAGTTATATACAGGTTATTGCGCAGAGCAAGTAGCAGCAAGTTGAATTATTGCACTAAGGAGTTGTATTGAATGTAAAAGTGAAAATAGATATCTAGAATAAATATACAGAAAATATTACAGAAACAGTTGAGAAATTGTGAACAATGGCAGCTGTTTTCCTTGAAAATTAAAAAAAAAAAAAAAAAAAAAAACCAAGACCTGAATCAGAATGGTAGATGTAGTGAGCATGGCAAGCAAGGCAAATATGTGGGCTCATCAGTGGCATGAATGTTGGCCCCAGGTTCAGCACCCTGGACAGCTCTTGTGACAATATTTGTCATTTCATAGCTGGAGGTTTCTTGCTTGAGCATTTTGTACCTTCCACCACAACGCACAAAGTATGTCTGCTTATTTATATTTGCATCATTTCCTCATTGTTCCCCTCGCTGCCTCACTGCTACTTCTCCAGCCCATTACTCCAGCCTGTGCCTGTCCATGCCAGGCCGCTCTGTTGCCACATCCCTTTGGTTCCAGAAACACCGGGTCCTCCTGGGGCACAGCCATGGCCCATCTGCCCTCTTCTCCCCTGGATGTCCACCAACCCTCACTCCTACACATCTCCACCCTGCCATCACCACTGCATTAACCCATCCTGCCTGGCTAACACAGCACCTGGGGCCACGTGTGTGAGTTCACCCCTTACACACACACACAGAAAAATGCACACAGGCAATAGGAATGGTAATAAAAGTAATTTGCATTATAGGTCAAGGACGGGACTGCCCGGTGTCGACCGCATGGTTGGCCAGGGCGCCTGTGACTGACAGGAGGAATAGCATGATAATGACAGAGGCGATAGGACACCTGACATTAGCGCGCACACACACACACAGTTTGCATGTACACGCGCATAATTAAAGGAGACAGCAGAGGAAGCGAGGGAGTTGGACAAAGGAAAAGCGAGGAGAGGAGTGAGAGAAATAGAGTTCACTCATGTGTGCAGTTCACTCCTCTCCACTCACACACATGCCAAACACAGGCTGGCCGTGGTAACTCGCTGTGCCCAGTAACAGATGCTGTGAGCAGTGTGAGAGCCGGGCTACACCTGCTCTCCTCCGCTGCTGCTCCACCCACATCCAGATCCAGAGAGCCGCCGCAGTTCCAGCCTCTCCCCTTCCCCCAGTCAAGCCACCTCTTGGCCTGGCCACTTTCCAAGCCGTGCCCCCCCAACCGCCCCCTCCTCCTCTTTTTCTCCACCTGGTTTCTTTTACACAGAGGCCATAGAGAGTCATTTACCCCAATAACACACACACACACACACACACAGCCATACAGTGAAAAACTCTCCATTACATTTTCTCTCCTCACACTCCCACAAGTATGCATGTATGCAAATAGGGTGAATTTACTTCGAGCCAGATTGTGAATTTAAGGGCTTAAAATGCCATGTTAATATTGATAAACTGCTGTCCTGAACACCTCTACACACCTTCACTCTCAACCTGTTACAACACCTGGCCTATTAATTGAAAACCTTACATGCATCTCTAAGGTGCTTAATGTGTGTGTGAAGGTGCATTTGCACATGTTCCCCAGCTCAACATTATAAAGAATTTATGTATACGTGTCAGCTTATGTGGTGGTGATGGAAGGGCTGTGAGTGTGTACAAGGTGGGCCCAAGTGTGTGTGTGTGTGTGTGTGTGTGTGTGTGTGTGTGTGCGTGTGTGTGTGTGTGTGTGTGTGTGTGTGTGTGTGTGTGTGTGTGTGCATCATCCACCTGTGCTACTGCAGCTCTCCTCCTCTGATCGAGGGTGAAGCAGTGTCGGCATCTCATTAGGAAGCTGCTGGAGGTAATTAACTAATTAACCATCCTATCCTAGGGAACCAGCCCTTTGCCAATCAGCAGGGCCTAAACGAGCCACGTTCACGAGCCTGAAGGGAAAACTGTGCATCTTTCCCTCCACTTGCGACGTTTGCTTCCCGCAGCCCTGACGTTCCCGCTTGCACTCGGCCGCGTTCGAACAAAGACGGGCTGATGATAATGAACGTTTATTCCTGCCTCAGACAGTGCTGTCTCATGGACGGATGCGCGTGGGCGTGCTCACAGACACGTTGAAAGTAGTTTCTGTTTTCATATGGAAAGCCCTGTAATCTGTTGAGCTTTGAATGAGGCAGATGGTACCTCTAAAGTGGTGCCACACACAAGCTTGAGCTCCTGTGTCAAAACGTGCCTTTTTTTTTTTTTTTCCCTCCGCGTGAGGCCATTTCCTGAGCACTTCTGGAACATAACAACATTTCAAAGCGCACCAAAATGAATGACTGCTTGAAATTGTCGCACAAAGGCTTGTGGCCGCGCAATTACTGTGATCTGGTGGAATATGAATGAAATGCAAAAAGTTATTACAAGCTTTGGTTTTAATGAAGTAGATGCAGCGCCGTTGAATATAACCCTGAACATACCCGTGTTCGTAGGACTCTGAAGGTGAAAGGAGGGAATGAGGGAATGTGTGCAGTTGTGAGTCGCTTGCATGCATTCACACGTGTTTGCATGCATATCCCTCTCCAGCATCTTATGGAGTGCCCTCTCTAGCCTTTTGTTAATGGTTGTAGCTACAACAGTCTGCTAACAGTTGACTGTTGAATTAGTAATGATTACAGTTATGAAGCCACTTTGTTTTTGGTGTGTGTATTTGCTTTTGGTTAGAAGAGTTTGGATGGTGATCCCTTTTTTTTTAAATACATCTTCACTAGTAGTACCTCCCAGGCAAGGAGTGCATGTCATTAGCCTACTACATTATTTTGTGCTATTAGGTTATAGGTTAAGAAAAAAACCTCTTGAGGACCACATATCCACCTCTCATATTGCACCACCTACATTTGCTGCTGTTTTGTAAATTGATGATTGTCACTTTGGATACCACTTGTACTTTGTTGCTACTTGTATACTAAGTTGTATATACCTTTTATATACCTTTTTATATATATATATAGTTTTTTATACGTTATACTTCTACCTGATTGTTTGCTTGTGTTGCTGCAACGCCAGAATTTCCCCTATGGGGATCAATAAAGAATTATCTTATCTTATCTTATCTTATCTTATCTTATGTGCACTATGTGAGCTAAGATGCTACTATATCAAAGGTGGGAGTAATGATTAGAGCTCTGTCCTGTTCTTTATTTGGTTTGTCTGCTCTCCAGCAACTCCAGTCAAACTTGTGTTATGTGGTTAAATTTTCCAATTTCTCCTCATTCCTAATTTCTTAGTTAAAGGGAAACCTACTTTTTAACATACATCTGACCACTAAGATGCTTGTCCATTAGGCCTAGGTTTTTCTATGGTAAGCATCCAAGCCATTCATAACCCATAGTGTTTTAATTCATCAGTATTAGAATTGTGCAGTATACCGAACTGAAGCGTGTAGTAGGTTGATGTAAACATGTGTCTGTGACTTAAGCTGGTCTAAGACTTGAGTTTTCTGTGCCATATGTGTGTGTGTGTTGAAAAATTCAAGCACACACTTGAGTGGATATCTTCTTCCATACATGTCTTGTGATTCACAGCTGTCCGCTGAGACACAGTGGAAAGTCGTCCGTGATGTATTCCAGCCTGCGGCCATGTGACCGTCTATATGCATCGATGTCTGAAGCATTCGTGCCGCAGCACCCTGGGGTCTAGCCCACGAGCAGACTTTGTGATGTATGATCCAGTGACTCCCACGCCACCCAGCAAGGAAACGGCACCAGCTTGCCTCTCTGTGGGAATTCCACTGATTAAAGGACAAGCTTGTCGAACATTTGGAGCACCCAAAAGTGGGAAGAGATTAATTTGCTCTGTGGCGTTTTATAATGTCAAGTGTGTTTTGAGGAACTTCACTACGGCGCGACACTGGAACAGAATCACGAACAGAGTGTTGTGATACATGTTCTTAACAGTGTTCAGTCTTTGATCTCTGCCTGCAAACACTCGGTCGGCTCTGTCGTGCCCTTTTTCAGAAGCCTCTTCTGTTTTATTACAATGCAAGAGGATAAATTGCTATCATTTGCGATTTGGGGTGAGGGTATAATTATGTTTGCAGAATACATATTGGCCCCCAAAATCTCTTTTAATTGTTGTTCTTGCTCACAAAGCGTGTCTTCTTCTTATTCCTCCTCACATCCTACTTCACTCCGTCTGACCTCCCTCGCCACCTCGCACGTTTCCCTGCCCGCTCGAGCTGCTTTTCAATTAGAAAGAAACAAATGTGCTCGTTAATGGAGCCTACTATAAAGTCTACAGGAAGGGCAAAAACATTCTTCTGATGAGGGAAATTGGATGAATAAAATATTTTGTCTTCCGCACATGCAGAAAGAGAGAGAGAGATCCTTTTATGTGAACAAAGCATTGAGACTATTTGTTGTATTTTTTAGAAAATAGAATAGGATCAAACAGCGGGTGTTGCCTTACACATGTAAACATGAGATGTCTGGGTGACTTTGCGGAAATGAGCTGGCTGAGAGTGGGCTTTGAGCAGATGTGAGTGGTGGAAAAAGCAAATTGGAATTGGCACCTGATCTGACAACTTGGCAGTGTTCTTACATCCTGTCCTCAATATGAGTGCGGTAAATTGAGTGTAGCCCAATATGGGAAAAAGATGAGGGGATTTGTTTATTTATTTCTTTTCTCTCTCTCTCTCTCTCTCTCTCTCTCTCTCTCTCTCTCTCTCTTTGGCTCACTCGCAGGTTTGTAGATGTCAGCAGATCCTCAGAATACTTCTACCTCTGGAGTTAGAGAAATCTTTTTTTTGACAGCTAATTGGAGACAGGACGTTTTACTGCCTGCCTTAATTTCAAAAACAGCTTCACTGTCCATGCAGAAGAAGACTGTACCAGTGAAAACACACACACATGCGCACACACACAGGACACATTCAAAGCTAACATGACATAAACCATTTAAGTGTCATATGCAGTACATTTTGCTTCCTTACACTTGCCGCGTACAACACACTGTTCAATTATGCATTAGATATACGATGGATAATGCATGACATGAATATGGCTGACGTGAAATACTCCAAGGAGCCCCTACACCTCGAACATTATTCATAGACTGTGTGGGCCGTGTGTGTGTTTGTGTGTGTTTGTGCACATTCACATTCATGCTATAAGGACATCCTGATTCCCAAACTGATTTCCTAGCAGGGAGCTCTCGATCGCCCCCCCTCAGCTCTTTGCTCTACCCCTCCCAGGGAAGATGGATACAGCTGTGGGGGGGGGGTTAGCTATAGACTATGATAATGTACCATTCTCTATTCACACGCTTGGAGAATATTGCATTGTGGTAGATCTCCTGGCAGAGTGTGTGTGTGTGTGTGTGTGTGTGTGTGTGTGTGGTCTTGTGTGTTCTTGTGTGTTCTTGTGTGCGTGTGTCTTCCTTCTCCTCTGTTGTGAGGAACTGCAGGACTGCAGAGAGCTCCACTGAGAATTCCTTCAATTCCAAGCTTCAGTCGGCTCCACCCCAGCTTTTCATCCTGCACCTCGCCTCCCACGATCCGTCCTGCTCCTGTTTTCTATTCCTCAGTGTGATTTCACACCTTTCTATCTTTTACCAACTCCTCAACTATCTGCTTCCTTCCTTGCTCAATTCCTTCCTGTGTAGCTGAGTAGCTCCACCTCCATTTCCCATTCCCATCTATTTTTCCGTGTTATACCTCAGCGTTAAATAAAGAATTCCAAATTCTTTCTGCAGAAAAAAGAAACTAAAGTAGATTCTGTCACTTTTGTCTCGACTTCTGTCGTCATTAGATGTAATGAAAATTTAAAGTTGAAAAGTCCAACAAACATATCCCGAGATCATCCTCTGATTTCATTCACTTATGTTGAGTCATTGTTCTCACAGTTGAATGAGCTGTTTGCGGCAAAAAAAGTTAACTTCCAAGTTGAATTTGGAGTGTAGTGCCAAGTAGATTTTATCAAGTGAAGGGATGACAGCAACATAGTTGTTGCTTGTCAGTGATTACAGATTAAATAATTTTTTTCTATGAATGGTAAATAAAACAATGTCAAAACTCCCGAAGCAGCTTTTACGGCATGGATGGCTTCAGAGTTTTTTAAAGATAAATGAGGGGACTGTCAGCAAATTTGAATGGCAAATGCCACTGTTTTATGACAATTACTGTATTGCAGCTCTTACTGATAATCAGGAGCTGTTAGTGTTACTGAGAAGAGACCAACGAATACACTGACATGGCAGATGATAAATATATAAAACTATATAAAGTCTTGTAAGGTGTTGTTCAATCTGCCCAAAGATCCCAAAGGTCAAGTTAACCTTCACTCTCAAATTAGCACTTTACTCCTATTCTTTTTATGAAGATTTTTTTCATTGCAAATTTAAATTATGAAACTATATATGTGGACTGCAAGCAACCCTCCAATCAATGTTTCCCAACAAAACTGAGATGCCTCAATTTAGAATCTCACATTCAGCCTTTGAGATGTTACAGGATACAAAACCTCTCAAATATTATTATACTAGACGTTTATATTGGCGTTTATGTCAACCGATAAGTAAGAAGAATTGACAATTCCCTCCATTGTATTTCCCTATCTCCCTCCCTGCCACAGAACAAGTCGATCACTTCAGTCAAGCCTGCACCACTTTTTCAAGCATCCAGGTCTCCATACTTCTTTCTGTCTCTGTGGTTGTCCTAAACCAGGCAGTTCAGAGCAGTTCAAAGCGAAGCCTCCCTCCTTTCTCTCACAGTTTGCCTTCCCTCCTCCATGCCCACCTTCCCTTCTTCTTCATCTTCGTCTCCTCCTCCCTCCCTCCGCGCCCTGCTTTCATTCCTCCGCCCCCCCCCCCCCCCGCGTCCTCTGCGCTGTGGGTCAGGCCAGTTCAGAGTGTCAGGGTGAGCAGTCAGCGCCCGTTATGACAGCCTGTCCAAGTGAATACACCTTCCTCTCCTCTCCTGCTCCTCTTCCTCCTACCCTTCTTCTTCTCTGTCTCTCTAAGAGGCAGCTCCTCTCAGCTCTCAGTCCTTCCTGATCCACCCTTACTCTCCCTCCGTGATCACACTCCGGCCCCGCTTTACTGTCTTCTTCCTCTTCTATCTCGTGCTCCCGTCCAGCCGTTGTCATTTTCTCTTCCTCCCCTGTAACCCCGCGTTGGCCCTCCCATCCATCACCGGCTCTTCCTGTCCTCTCTCGTTGCCATGCATATGTCTCAAACCCTAATAGCTGTCCCTCTGTCTCCGTCTCTATCAGTTCATCTGTCTCATCTCCTCTCCTCTTGCACCACATCACACACACCACCATCATCACCCTTCCTCTGTCCCTCATCCGTCACTCGCCTCATCTTTTCTTCTTCATCCATTCCCTTCTGTTTTTGTACTTTTCCTAATGAAAAGATCTGTTCGTTCTGAACCTGGGGATCGTTCGTCTTCATTTTTTGTGCGTTACAAGCGGCCCGTCTGTTCATTAATCTTTAGCACTCCTCCTGTCCCTCTCGCTCTTATCTATCATCTGCCTGTCTCTATATCTGGCTGCTCCAAACTTCAAACCGCTCTTTCTCCGATTAAACTCATTCCTATCTGAAATATATTCCCAATCGATTTACCTGTACGTGTTTATTTGCAGCTGCTGAATACTAATGCTTTCTACAAGGGCTTAGCCTTCAGCAATTAATGAAGGGAGAGGATAAAGCCTTGTAAAATAAAATGCATCGGCCCACAAATAATTACGTCCAATAAAGAGAATGCTTTTACAGTACATGGAATGGAATCACTGTTGAGCTGAATTCAATACACTTTGCAAAAGCCTTACAACATTTTCCCCATGGAGATGTTTAATCTTTCTCACTGAGCTTTTAATGCAACCAAGAGTAGAGAACATACTTTATTAACTATAGCCTATTATTCGTGATAACACTAGGAAACTGTGTCCATTTAGAATGTTGCTTTTAATGATATTCTCACTGTCCCTCGACATGGAAACACAGACAGCTCTTGGAAAGTTTACCAAAGCGACAAGATTATGTTATGGCTGTCGGTTTAAAGGAACATCTATGACATCATGGTAAATGTTCTTATTCACTTTGATTGATTATGAAGCCAGGACATGGTTAGCTCAGCATAAAGTGCCCCTGACCAGAAAATATTCTGGCACATAATTGTCATTTTGACACTTTGTTTTTTTGTATAGATTAAAGAAACTCATCAGAGTCATTATGTTAAGTATCTCCTGGCTCAAGCCTCATGTTTAATAGACTGATTTGAGTGGAGGGGGTTTTGTTGTTGTTCAACTATTTTCAACTTTCTTAGGAATTATATATTTTTTCTGACATATTGGCACAGAGGATCTCTCTCTCTCTCTCTCTCTCTAGCTCTATCTCCCTCTCTCTCTCTCTCTCTCCCTCTCTCTCAACCCAACCAGTCGCCGCCGATGCCTGTCCATCACTGAGCTTGGTTCTGTCTGAGGTTTCTGCCTGTTAAAATGATGTTTTTCCTTACCATTGTCGCCAAGTGCTTGCTCATAATGGGAACTGTTTGGTCTCTATAAGTAATATCATAAAGAGTATGGTCTAGACCTGCTCTGTATGTAAAGTGCCTTGACATGACTTTTGCTGTGTTTTGGCACTATACGAATAGAATTTAATTGAAGTTGCCAAATTCTGTCAAAATTCACAGAGAAATTGAAATCAACACCTGCATCAAACCTTTATCAAAGAAACACATATATTGTGTTCATCATAGCTTAGGAAATGCTTCAGCTGCCAGTTGTCTAACATTGTCTATTCAGAAAATTAAAAGGTCTTTTGTTGCTTTTCATTAAGCCTTACCTTCACTCTCCCTTTAAACAACTCTCTGGATAAAATGATACAACTGAATAAATTGCACTGTTTTATACCTGAACCTGACCTCTGACCTCTTGTTGGAGAGGGCAAGAGTAAAGAGCCTTTCCTTAGAGGAATCAATAACACATCACATTATGATTGTTATCATACTAATTGGTGTCATCGGCAGCCGTCATCAAGGACAGTGCTTCTGTTATCTTTCCAGACTCATTAGTTTGCACACCAGCATTAACAAGTGTCACGTTTTCCCAGCTTTAAATTAATGGTTAACATACGCTGTGACTCTGTTAATCTTTCTGTCTTTCCTGGTTTGCGTTAGCATTACCAGAGTTTTTCCTCTTCATTACATTGAATTAGCAGTTAGCATCAGTCGGGACAGTGCTAGGTTTTCCCTCCTCATTGGTTTGCATTAGTGGTTAGTGAGGACAGTGCTAAGGTTTCCCTAGTCATCTCCCATTAGCAGCTGTTTAGCCCCAGCTTTCCCTTCCCATTACTGTGACTGACAGCGCAGCCGGGTGGAGGAGAGCCAAGCACTCGGAGGACGACAGACCAGTGCACATTTCACTCTGCTTAGGCATCCAGCTCACACACGAAGGCACACCAAGCAGAATGGCCACACTTGAAGATGACACACACACACACACACACACACACACACACACACACACACATGTCACTGCTGTTGTAATACAAAACTGAGATTATCATATGACCACATTAATTTTACATGATATTTAACACTTGCAACTGCAA
Organism: Centropyge bicolor; assembly: GCA_037975185.1. Lineage (NCBI taxonomy): Eukaryota > Metazoa > Chordata > Actinopteri > Pomacanthidae > Centropyge > Centropyge bicolor. Next base: position 437,431 of record JBBMOC010000030.1, read on the forward strand.
CCAATTTGAGATTCCTTAACCTTCATGCCCTGACTTTCTGACCATTGTGCAGAAGAGTAATGACAGGTTTGGCCTCAAAACCTCAAAAAGCAAAAGTTTTGAGCAATTCCGAGACCTGGTTTTGCTGTACTGGTGACACTGGTGTTGGCTGTTTACTTGGCAAGACACCCGGTTCAAGCAAGCGACGTAAAAGTCTATTGATATGATAAATACTGACATGACTGAGGTTGGATTGCAAAAAAATAAAAAAAACAGACCTGTATCTGATTAGGACCACATATGAAAGTGACCACATATAAGCAAAAACAATAGGATTTGTGCCTTGTGTCTGCAGTCTGAATGTAGCCATAGAGCACGCATTGAATCAGTTACCCTCTAAGTCTCATTGTATTCTTGACAGCTACTACAAGCGGGCAGACGTGTACGTGCTCACACACTGACGCACGCCTGGGATCAATAACCACCAATGGAGTCTGGGTGTGAGCCCACAGGAGGAGAGTGTATCTTTTATCCAGCGTTTCTGGGTCATGTCTCTGGTCTCCATGTCGTGATGCAGTGGCTGCCAGATTGAGTGCACTTGTGACTACACTTCATTGCCATCATGTTCAAAGGATTTTGATTGTTATTTTTGTTTGGTGCTTGTTTTTGGGACTTCTGTGTCACTGCGGCTAAAATAGAATTGACACCTGACTCGTGTTCAGTGCCATGATACGTCTTCACCCGTCACCTTGAAAACTTATGAGAGATATGAGAGATAACAAATACTTTCTCTTCTACCAAAATTTCTTTGGACTTTAATAAACTTACTAATACTAATATAGAGCAATTAGACACTGAACAAAGACCACTGTGAAATCTGGCTTTGAATACCAGATTGGTCTATTATTATTTTTCTAGACATATTTGTAAGGGTGAATTTTTTTCTCTGGAGTTAAAAAAGGAACAATTGTGGTGTGTGTCCGTGACTCTAAACTCCATTGAAGCTCGTCAAATCTAATATTGTCTTTTTAATGGAATTATGCATTGCAAGGCAGTTTCTTGACTTTTACAAATGACCAACAGTTTAGCTGTAATTTATTAAATTATAAGTTATTTAGGCTTATTTCTATTTCAGTTTTAGGAGTTCTTTAGATTACGTTATTTTAGAAACAAGGAGACACAAGACTTTTCCTTTCCTCACTCTTCATATCTGAAGTCTTGTGTGCTCAACAGACCTCACCAGAAACCCAGATAAGCGTATACCTTGCCAAAAAGTCATGTTTCTCCAGGAGAGATCTAGCTGCGTTAAGCAGGTTTCTTGTAATCCCAGGATTTTCCAGTAACTATAAATGAATTGACTGAGCATGTGGAGGAACAGCAGAACGTCTAAGAAGCTCTCTGTTTTTGTGTCATGAGTCAATGTTGCTCAATGATCCTTGAGCGTTGTGAGACAGCAGGACGTGAGAGACCACACACTAAAGGGATAACGAAATCCAGAGTGGAGAGAAAGACGGAGCGAGAGAAGAGGGCATTGGAGTGAGTTATCAGTGAGAGCGATTGCAAAGGGAAAGAGGGGAAGAGGGTTGATATGGGATGGCAGTGAGAGTGGGAGAGTTGGAGAGTGTATGCGAAGTATCGGCGTTGATGAGAATGGAAAAGACGGATCAGGCAAGCGAAAGGGACACCAATCAACGCCTCCTGATTGCCTCAGGTGTCCCAGGGGAAAGATCGATCTACGGGGAAGGGGAGAGAAGAGGGGTAGGAGGACGGAAAGATAACCGCTCCAGACACTTGTCAAAGAATACAAAGGAGTGTCATATCTTGCGCCGGCTCTCTGTCTCTCTGCAGACCACTCAGGGGAATGAGCCGGGCGCAGGGGTTTTTGTGTTCGACTTGGTTCAGTTGTTGTTGACAGTAAATGAATGCTCAGACACTCCTTTTCCAAATGCACGTACGAGCCAATCTGTCCACCCATCAATCACTCAACCTTTGTGTATGTAACTCATTACTTAAAGCAAATACAATTCAAAGCAGTAAAGTGGAAGGATGGGACAATGATCACTGATTGCCAGCATGTCAAGGACTTGAGGCCTCCACCATTTTTTCCCCCTGTTTAAGGAGTTTTGGGGGAGTTATCCAAATTGAGTACATACAGGGAGAGGATGTCATGTGTTTGTGATACTGAGCTATAGAAACAGCCACTTTGATTTTATGTGGATAAGATAAGATAAGATAACTTTTATGGATCCCCCTTAGGGGAAATTTACTTGTCACAGCAGCAAAAGCAGGTAAACAGTAACTCAAAAATAAATAAAGTAGCTAATTAAGAAATAAGGCAGCAATAACAAGAAAAATAAGTGGCATAGAACAATATAGTGACATGAAAAGGTATTTACATGAAATGAGGTGGAGTATTTACACTATGTTACATGTATTCCTTGTAACTGACATCCATAAGTAATAGACATACTATATTCATATGAGAATAAAGATGCTATGATTGCTATTGCACAGAAATTTCGATGGTATTGCACTGGAAAGATATGACATTATTTACAGTGTACAGCAGAAAAAATGCAGTCATCACTTGCAGTTGTTAACTATAGTGAGGTGTTAAAGAGTCTGATTGCAGTCGGTAAAGACCGGCGGTAGCGCTCCTTCTTGCAGATGTGACTGACGTTTCAAGCGCAGATGTAGGGAACTGAGGGAACACAAGTCGCCCCCAAGTTGACCAATGACAGTTCTTACAGGCTTACATCCATAGCCGCCTCAGTACCAACATGTAATGTACGCTACGCCGTTACCCTTTACCTACAAGTAGAAATACAGCTTATTGCTGTGGAATCTAAATGATCTAACAGCTCCGAGTTTGCCAATGTAATGCGAAGGCCAGACAGACAGACATGCAGCCAAGTGCTTCTTAATCAAAGTTCAGCCTTTCATACTAAGAGTGGGTGCAGTAAAGAGGAAAGATTGACCCAATTATGTGTACCTGCTGATTACCTTGTCTTGGAACCGCAGAGAGGCACTCAGTCTATGTCGCCGCACAGCACTCAAACTGTATCTCCCACACACACACACACACACATCCTATCTACATCCCTACCACGGGCTCCTTGTTCCACTGTGACTTCTAATCACAAAGACAAGGCTGTGATGTGAACTAAACCAGCCATGGCTGAGTCACGTTCGTGTTCAGCTGACCCTAACATGACGGAAATCAATGTCCTGTAGCCCCTCTCCGCTCCTTCCCCCCCTCGCTCCCTCACTGTGTCCTCCTTTCTCTCATTCCTCCCATCACCTCCGTCTCCCCTGCTCAAGGTTGCTAATGAATTATGAATCCCTCTAATTCATATCCTCACCAAAGTCCTACATATCTCCAGCTTCAGTAGCTCGCTTTTCATTGAGAGCGAAGGCGGCAAAGTCAAGGAAAACGAAGGTTACTTTATTGTTGTGCTTTCTCCCTGCTGGCATTTAGTAAATACAGATGCAGATAATGGAGTGAGTCACCGAGAAATCTGAATGCAAAGTGTTGGCCTCAAAAAGGAGACTGACTGAGGTTGAAGAGCTGTGTTTGTTGACTTTCAGAAAAGACTCAGGGTTCCTGTGTGCCATTGCTCACATTCCTGAGCATTGTTCAATAAGATTAAACAGGAGGTTCACAATTTCACAAGGCCTTCTCCAGTGGTGATAATTGACCAATTCTACACTGTTCTTGTCTTAACATGTCGTCACAGCAGTGACTTTTTCTTGTAACCTTCTTGAGATTATGGTGTTTTTCCATTTTACCTTTCCATTTTATAAACTGTAGAATAAAGAGGTAAGGGCTTTAGTTTGCTTTAAACAAAGTACTTCTCAGATAGAAGTTGGATTTCTACTTACATGTTAACACAGTTTTTAGCACCATAGCAAACCTTGGCATGCTGTTTCCTTTCATACATACCCCTCAGAAACAAGTCGACAGGGAACCCTACATTTATTCCTGATCATATCAGGCTGGGGTGATCATACCACACACTGTATTCACATGACAATGATTTTTGAAACAGTGTGGTTTTTGTTGAGGTCTCTCTGTGTGTGATCCTGGAGTGGGGTCACACTCACCAGCCAAGATGCATTAAAAATATATATTTTTACTTTTTCTGCCTGTGGACACAAGAAAGAATAGCTGTTACCACAGTAACAACTAATGGATCGTTGCAAACTCTTTCAGTCTTAGCCACTCTGTATGGATTAGAGGTCCACTTAGAGGTCCACTCTAAAGGAACAGCTCTTGTCATAGGTAGGTTCATGTAGTTCACTCAGGCTGACATCACATCCTGTTCTTTCATGCTGAACCATTCAACATCATCAGATTCTGGGGAAAAGGACACATAATTATAAATAATCATGTCCCTCTTACATATGGCTATTCAGGGAGGAGAAAAATCCTCAGAAATCATTTCCTATTAAGAATACAAAGTTCTCTGACCCAAGAGAGTGAAATGAGTTGCAGATGTAGTGTTTAACTTCAGTTTGAGAACAAAGTTCAAACTTTGTGCTCGGCGGATGACCTCCTCATCCACTGCTTAAGAGACCTTCAAACAGTGGAGCAAAGGACAGTGATTTCATTAGCCATTCGGTGAACGGTGTGGGTGCATGTTTATATATGTGTGTGTGTGTGTGTGTGTGTGTGTGTGTGTGTGTAAATGTTAATGATATAAGAAATGGAAGGATGGCTAAATGAAAGCCGTGTAAAATGTCAACTGTGCACATGTACTGTGTATGTGTGTGTGTGTGTGTGTGTGTGTGTTTTTAATTTTCATTATTGCTCCCACCTCTCCCTCTCTCTCACTCGCTGTCTGTCTCTCATGCTCTCGCTTTGCAATTATAACCTCCATTAATTATGAATCAGGCCCCGGATGAACAGGGCGAAGCTGCTGCCACTGTCGATCCAGCCAGGCGGCAGAGAGACCTGGCAAACTCCTGAGCTGTTGACATCGCCTACAGAAGCACCACATTTTAATTTTCCATTTATTAATTCAGGTCGCTACTGGTATGAGCAGGGAGTGGAGGGAAGGAGGTGCTGGAGGGATGGAGATATATAGCGGTATATAGCTATAATTATCCCACATTATTAGTAATGATAATAATATTGCTGAGAGAGTGGAATTTGTTTGCCCCTCAGTCTTGCCCACTGCTTCATTTTGGAACGTGGACTGATGAATTAATAAAAAACTTTCCACTGACTGGTTGGTTGAGTGGCATGTGACACTCTCTCTCTCTCTCTCTCTTTTTCTCTCTTTCTCTCTCTCTCCCACCCACTCGTTCCCCCCATCTTTCTCCAGGTGTCTGGCTCATTCGTTCCCCGGTAAAATAGCATCACAGGGACCCACTTTCAGGGGAGTGAATATAGGAAAGAGGTGTAATCAACAAAATTGAGGCAAAGCGCTGCACTTTGTCCACTTCAATTCACCAATGACGAGCAGTGTGCGTTTTGACATTTTGCCTGTGTGTGTGTGTGTGTGTGTGTGTGTGTGTGTGTGTGTGTGTGTGTGTGTGTGTGTGTGTTCTTTGACAAGGTGACTGCCTCATAATCAGGGCAGAGTGTAGACAGGTTGAAAACGCCACCGGTGAAGGAAATATTCAGAACCTTTACTTAAGTAAAAGTACTAATACCACTCTGTAAAAATACTGTCTTACACGTAAAAGTCCTGCATTGAAATTGATACTTTGTGAAGTAAGTGCTAATGGCAACTATCTAAGTAGAATCAGGAAAATGCACTAAATGACTCAATGTCAAAAAACATCCCCTACACCTGCTATACAGTTATTATATCATACGATTTTTAGTAAGCATGCATTATGGTGAAATAATTGTTATTATTTTGTATTGGACAGTAACTAATGATTATTTCCATCATGGATTCATCTGCTGATGAAGTTCTCCATTGAACGATTGATTATGTGGTTTGTAAAAAACAACAATATAGGGACAACTATCACACTCACCAGACCCCAAAGTGACACCTTCACAATGTTTATTTTGTGCAACCAATAGTACGAACTTCAACACAATATTCTTATTTAAGACAAAGAAAAGCAGCAACTCTTCACATTTGAGAAATTGAAACCATTAAACAGTAATAAAAACAGCTGCTGAATATTTTGTCTAAAGAACTGACGAATCAACTAAGCTCAATTTCTACATACTGTTGTGTAGTTTAATTCTTGCTCATCATCTTTTATAAGCGTATGTTTTGTGTATAATCATAATTTGTGAGTAATTAGCAACTAACTAAAACTGTCAAATATTTGCAGTGAAGTAAAAACTACAATATTTCCCCCTTAATTGCAGTGGAGTAGAAGTACAAATACCTCAAATTTGAATAAATGTACTTCGTTACGTTCCACCATTCCACGGCCTGCGCTGTCTGTCAAAATGTAATCACTGCATCCCGCAACCACACGCTAGATAACCTGAAGCCACCCTAAGCAGCACTGCCTCACTTGACAAATAGAGTCTTTTAGAGATGGTTATTACAGAGAAGTTGATGTCTTTCATGAAAATACCACCTAGAGACAAGTCGCTGAAAATCCCTTCCAGTTTGGAAATGATGGTTATTTTGGAAAGAGAAAATGCTCCACAAAAATTACAACTTAGGCATCAGCGTTTCCAAACTTGACATCGGAAAGAGCCTTTTCAGGTCAAAGTGTTTTCCTAATTAAGTCCCAATCCAGTATAACGCTCTGATGTGCCGCGTCTGAAACTCTTTGTTTTGCCACCCAAACTCTCTAATCCCATGTGAGTTGACAACGTTCAGCACGGACCCGTCTTGTTCTGTTCTTTGTGAACCTGATGAAACTTCTCTTAATGAGACGCCACTATGTTTCTTCCACTAAACTCTTTGACTCGGAAAGCTTTTTTTTTTTTTCCCCGCCATGGCAGGTCCTCTCATTAACACACATTCTCCTTATTTCACTTTGCTTATTCGTCGGTCGCACTTCCTGATCGCCTCTCACCGCCTCTCTCCCTCCTGAGGCCAAGCATGTTGTTATGTGTTGTTGTCATTTATAAAACAACACCTAAGAGCCCATGTACTCCCCATTGGCCTCCACTGACAGATCAGATGCAAGGAATGAGTAGACAAGTCGAGTCGACAAAAGCAATTAGCACTTTGAGGGACTCTGTGTTGTTGCATATCACTTTATCTAGTCCAAGATGTTATTCATTGTTCAATGGGATAAATTGATATATGTGTGTGTGTGTGTGTGTGTGTGTGTGTGTGTGTGTCCATTCCAAAACAAAGCTTTTCTTATTGTCAAGGACTCCTAACTTGTAGGGCTCGCATCAGTTGTGGAAGAAGATCACTTAAATAATTTTACAAATATAACAATGAAACGAAAATACTACTTTACCAGTAAAAGTAATAAAATATACTTCAGGTATTGCAGGTAAAAGTACTCATTCTGCATAAAATTAGCCCCTGTGATTCATACTATTACATGACAGATTAAATTTATAAATCTTTCTCTGGTAATTGCTTGTTTTGTAAAATATTGGATAATTTTACTTCAGTTATTTAAATGAAAGTGTCTGAAAGATTTAGAGGGAAAGCTGTTATTTTACAACATTGAGTCAAAGTAGATTTAATGTAGCTTTTTTTCTCTAAAAAATTCTCACCCTCTTTAATATGACCCAGCAGCTGATTAGTTTTTCGGAGTCACTTAATTTGTTAAATGGAGATCGCCTGTATGTTGTTAAGGGGTTTCAATTAGTGGTAGGACCAGTACACCTATATCTGGAAAGTCCTTTGTTGAGTCAGTGTTGTAGCAAAACCTGCACATTAAAGGGTCTTTTTTCAGTTGACCAGTGTCGAAAAGCCACATTCAATCGACCTTGATTCCTTGTTGTAAGACAATTAAACATGAACACTTCGAAAGTGTGTCAGCACTGTAATTTCCACCACTGGTTTAGAGACACGTTTTCATCCCCCCTAGCTTTAGAAAAAACAACCACACACACACACACATGCACACACACACAAAGACGTTCACACTGTTTAAAGTGTGATCTTCTATGCTCTTCTGCTGGTGCTGTAACTCAGGCCTGGATACAATAACAATTAGCAAGTCTAATGGTGCATCGACTGCCTTTGCCTCCTTTCGATGGCTCAGCACCCTCTCCCTCCTTTTAGCGTGCTCCGTTCAACATCACAAGACAAACCCGGCGAAGCGATCCATACAGTGAGGTCATCACTCCTCGCTACAGTGTCAGGCCAAAACAACAGGAAGTGTTTCATCCCAACCTGTTGCGGATTAAGGACGCTCGTCTGGCGGCGTGCGAGATTAACGGGTGTTGTCACAGGCCATCGCCGACAGACGGCTAGGCTATCATTAGCATCTTAATCACGGTGGTTATCTGCTGCTGATAGCCATCGCGGCGCGGGCCAATTTTAAACAGCCGTAGCGCTGAATAGCCATCTGATCATTTCGCCAACGGGGTCACACTGAGCATATCTGTCCTCACACCGGAAACCATTTCGCGGGCAGGAAATAAAAAGCGTATATCACCTATCACACACTGGCATGATTTTAGCATGTTGTCTGTAATTAAACTTCACACACTGTAATGCAGTGGTTATCTGAAGGTTGACGCTGGCACACAGTGTAATCCTATGAAACATGCCAGTCAAGTCATCTTATCTGCGCTGACATACCATCCACACAACACTTAATCCTGCTTATGTGCTAATGGAAATGTGGATGTACATTGTATCGGTGCAAAGTCCCCAAAGAAGACAACAGTATTAAGATGGCTTAATGCTCTCATCTCGCTCTCTCTCTCTCTTACACACACACACATGCATATGCAGACACACACATACCACCTCCAGTTCCGGTCGGAGAGGGATATTATTTAATGGAATCATGCTTATTTTGCTCTTATCGGCCTTTCTGCAGACACCCTGTTTGCCCTGCCAGGAAAACAATGAGAGCACAAAGCCTTTTGTCAGGACGAGTACCCAGCATTACCACCTCCGCCGCCCACCCCCCAAAAAAAACAACCCTGTGCCGCATTCACACCTCCCCAATGTTATCTCAATGTTGTCTCACTTCCATCCACCCCGCCTGCCTGCCCGTCCCGCTTTTGGCAACACGGCGGCGGGTTTTTCTTGTTTTCCCGACGCGGTCAAGATGTGCTCGAGATTTGCTTATCGTAAAGATGGCGAGGCGGGGGGAGAGTGATAGAGGCTGCGAGAGGGAGGAAAGGAGGTATGGAGTGGGAGAGTGAAGGGGGGTGGGGGGGGCAATCTGCCCGTCATTATCAGCTGCTGTTAACATGGTGACTTCAGCAGGATGGCGAGAGGGAGATCGATGTGCATATTGTGGGAGCTCAAACTTAAACAGGGAACAGTTCATAACGTCCAGTGTTTCCCACAGAATTAGATTTTTTTCCCCCTTGTGTATTAGTGTGTATTACATCCGTAGTGTGTGTGTTCCCTGCTGGCTTTTTCAGTTCGTCCTTGTACCTTGTGTCAAGTGTTCCAGCCCTTTGCAGTGTTTAGTCCTCATGCTCCTGGGATTTTCTTGCCTAGTTTTCTTGGATCTATCTGTGGACTTTAGACTCCTGCCTGTTCCCATGTTGATTTGTTTGCCTGTTTGAATCACCTTATCTGTTTTCCTGACCATCCATCAGGTCTTTTGATTTTGTTAATAAACCTTGAACTGTACTCGCTCAGCCGTCGGCGTCTGCATTTTGTTCCCTTTGTGTCACAGTTCGGCAGTCAGGTTTCTGTTTAGACTTCGTTTTTGTTCTACCTTAGTTTTATTGTTACATTCCTGCCGGCCATAGCTCTGTTTTGTTCTCAGTCTAGTCACCGTTATGCTATAGTTTCTGTTTTGCCATAGTTTCCTTTCTGCCATTGTCCTGTTCTGCCTTTTCCCAGCCTCGTCATATGTAATGGAATGTTTAAGTTCTGTCTGTTCTAGTTCTGTGTTCTGGCTTCTGTTTGTCATATTCTATATCCAGTGTCTTGCCTCTGCTTCACCTCATCTACCAGCCACACCCACCTCATCATGTCACCTGTGTTTCCTGTTAAGCTAATAACCACCACCACACTATTTAAGTCAGCTGTTTTCTGTTTGCCATGTCACTTCACGTCTACACTTCATGTTCACGTCTTCCTTCACGTCCATGTTTTTCCCTCGTCATGTCACGCCTTCTGCCGATGTATTTTGTGTTTGGATTTTCGTCATTCCTGAACCGGACCTTTTCATTAAAGACTATTCTAGCAGCAGATCATGTGATGCGCTTGAGTCCTGAACCCCCCGTTATGACAGTTTGTATCTGCTGCCCTGCTTGCACTAATTGCAACAAGTGTTAAGAAGATAGTTAGACTAACTTATCAGAATTCACTTGAATCAGTTTGGGACAAATTTGCGCACTTCATGACAGCAACCATTCGTGAACTCCGGATTGAGTCTGTTCAGGAATTCACCCAGCCGTCTTCTGTTGGGGGAAAAGCCAAGAATCTTTCTTCCTGTACATGATCATGTTTTGAGTGACACTGTGCATGGAGAGGAGGAGCTATTCACAAACAGCTCTGTTGTAAGTGTGTTTGAGACAGAGAGAGAGAGGCAGAGCGAATCAATATCCTGCATACAGCTCTACAATGAAATAACATTTTACCCATTCTAAATAGTGAAGAACATCGAAAAGCAACATGTGGCGGTCAGTACTGATATTATGACAGGCCACCACAAATACATCAATGCATCTGAAACACTGATGTCACATTTATTTTGCATGATTCAGGGCTGACAGCATACATACTTACAGTTCGTGATGCTTCTGTATATCTCTCTCACACACACACACACACCTCATAAGCTTCCTTTTCCATTAACACCACCAGCATCACCTTCATCAATTTCCACTGTACCGACGGCGCCTTCCCTAACATGGACACTGTCATTAAAACGTGATTAATGTCCTCCAAGCGCCTATTACAAACCTTAATCTTCCTCCCTGCTCCCAGTGTAGAGACACACACGCTAATATCCTTCCAGTCTCACATATATGCACGCACACACAATTACAGCATGAATTATAGAATTTAGAGATAGCAATCTCTCATTACTATATGGGAAATCTATAACTTCAGGGAGAAAGGTGTGTGTGTGTGATTCTGGCTGTTCTTCAGCCGCCGATGCATTAGCCCGAGACCATCAGATAAAGACAGGTTGTGTGTGTGTTTCTTGCGTCTCTTTTGTGTGCGTGCATGCGTACATGTAGCGCCCCTCCTCATGAATATGGTAAACGTGTAAACCCCGCCAATGGCCAGGATAACGAGCCGTGTGTGAATAAACTTTCTATAATTACAAGCTGCGATTAAATCACCACAACCAGACTGCTACCGTTCGCTCCCAAGGCTTGAACACACACACACACTCTCTCACACACACATACACGTGTTGTCTGCACCATTCATTGGCACATTTTTAAAAAGGATATTGATGATAATTTTTTTAAGGATGGTGCTTGATTATTTCTTCACGTTCTTTCGCTAAAAACGCAACTACCATGTTCATTGTTTTCTGTAAGTGCTTCCTCTCTGGTCGGTCTAATTTCTACTACTTCAGTCACTCAGCGTCCACGTCTCTGTCTTCCCTTCCCTCCTTTATTTCTGAAACATTCCGTCCCTGCCTCTGTTTCCATCCCCTCCACTTCTCCCGCTCTCTCCTCGCCCCCGGTCTCGTTGCGGACCAATCAATCCCATATTCTATCTTTAATGCGGTCTATCATAATTTTCTCATTATAATCAGAGAGTGATTGGATTCTGGGGGTAAATGAGGGATTCTGAGAGGTAATTAGCAGACTAATAACTCCAAGTTCTGACACGTTGAAATAAGAGACGGATGGAGGGACTTTGAATCTCTCATCTGCACGGATGAGAGGAAGAGGGAGGAGGAGGAGGAAGAGGGGAAATCAGCCTCTTCTGAAAGCTCTCAGAACAGATACATCAGTAGCAAGCTCAATATTATTCTGTGGTAGTGGGAGGAAGGGACAAGTGTGTGAGTGTGAGTGGCTATATTTGTAGAACAGCAGGCACGTTTTGTCAGAGTGTTTGCATTAATTCTTCTTCTTCTTCTGGAGGTTTTTTTTTGCAAATAAAGCCGGGAACAGACGTTAGTATTACTGAAACTTGGACACCCCGGCACATGATGGCTGCGGAGGTGAGAAAGTACAGCAGCTACTTCTGCTTCTTCTTCACTTTTCATTTGTACAACCAAGTGCAACAACACACACTCACCCACTTTTAGAGACACCACAACTGATTTTTTTTGGTGCATGCACAGTTGTCAGTGGACATACTGTAGTGTATAGCACTGCAGATATCATCGTGCTCACCAGTGGCTTGCATCTATGAATTCATTACCGTCTCAATGCATTAGTGCATTTAGTTTGTGCTCATAACTGTGCAGAATGGTGCACACTGGCCCTCAGGGTTGTATAGTACCTGTTACAGTTGCATGTGTCCGTTGGCCTCAGGTGCGTGTGTTGCGGCCAGCGGAGCGCGTGATTAGCCTGCACTGCCGACCATCCATCTTGGTTGGTGGAGAGCACGGGAGGGGTTAGCCTGACAACAGACCTGGCTGGCCTGACCTCCGGGATGCAGCTATGTCTCCATCCACCTACCGACCACACACACACACACATACACACAGCTGCAGCGGTAGCAGCAGCAGCACCGAGCCTGCAGGTTAATGGCTTTGACTCCTGTCCACTCCATCTCTCTCTCTCTCTGCCTCCTGCGCTCTCTCTCTTTTTCCCTGTCATTTCTTTGTCCTAGTCAAATGTTTGCTCTCTCCGTCTTAATCTTCCTCACCTCCATATATCCTCCCCATCGTCTTCTCCCTCTGCGCCCTTCCTTTCCGTTTCTCCATTTGTTTCCTCCATTACCTTTCCATCTCCTCATTACCCCACTTCAGTTTTCGTTCGCTTCCCTATTCTCTCTCTTTCTTTCTGTCTTACCTGAGGTGTGTGTGTGCGTGCTGCATATGGATGAGGGATGTGACAAAGTGCTGCCCTCAGCACAAACACAGCCAGGCATCCAGAGAGTCAAGTCTGTAGGATGTGGAGGGAAAGATGGGGGAGAGGGGAGGGGAAGAAATAGAAAAGGAGAAGGAGCACGGAGAGAGGAGGGATGGGAAGGAAACAAGGAAACCAGAAAGGATTTAGTGAGGGTAATGGTAATCGAGAAAAAGAAGAGGGAAATGTGATGATACTTTATACTTTGTGTTGTTTTCATAACTTAGGACATAAAAAATTAAATGTGTGTTCTGTTTTGTTTTATTTTACCTTTATTTTATTGGGGAATAGCTGATGACATAAGATCTTCTTGAGATCTTTTTTGAGATAGGAAAAAAAAAAAAGATTTACAACCCTCACATGTAGAAATGAAATACTTAGTTATGATTAGTTACATATCAATAAAAAAGAAAAAATTTAAGCGATGAGCAACATTAAACCAGTGCTGTCAGAACACGTCATTCCTATTCACCATGCCTAATTTCATCCTGATTCTTGCCACAGTAGTTAAATGCAAACCCAGCTTCTGTCCGCTGTTCTCTACGCAGCAGACCTGTCATGAGTATCGGGGCTGGTGGAAGGAGAAAGGAAGTGGAGCATGAAACAGGTTGGAGAGGGTTGTGTTTGTATTTGAAAAAGAAGGAGAGGGGAAAAAAATTATGAATGGCAAAAAGAGGGCGTTGGGAGGGATGATAAGAGAGCAGTAAACAAATATAGCAGCAAAGTTTAAATTTATACCAGGACAGGATGCTCCCATCTCTGGCTCAGGCTCATACTTTTGTTTACATCCACAACAACGATTCCAAAAAAAAAAGTTAGGACGATGTGTAAAACAGATGAAACAGAATACGATCATTTGCTAATCCCTTTGACATAAACGCCATTGAAAGCAGTACTAAGACAATACAGTATATATATTTAATGTTTTACCTTGCCAACTTCATGCATTTTGTAAATATTGGCTTATTCTGAGTTTGATGGCAGCAACACGTTTCAAACAAGTCAGGACAAAAACACCTGTTTGGATCATTAAACCTGTTAAACAGGTGATAGTATCATGATTGGCTATGAAAGGTTCATCCTGGAAAGACTCACAAGCGAGGATGAAGAGAGGTTCATCACTTTGTCAAACACATGATTGTAGAAATGTAAATGGGCTCTGGAACACTTTTGTTTGCCGATGATTGAATTCTGTCTTTACAGTGTCCAAACTTTTTTGGAATCAATGTGGCATTATACATAAATGATAACAAAAGTCCTTTCTAAAAGTTCTAGCTTATTCACAATGAACTGCAGTCAAATCTTCTCTCAAAAGTTCTGAATTCCGTTTTAAAATTGAAGGTCATTCTTGGATGGGTCTACAGTTACATACAAGTGATATACAAAGGGTCTGAAAAAATAAGTTAAATGCACTGACACTTGACAAATCCTCTGTGGCTTCTGAATGACTCTGAAAGCCCAGAAGCGATGTTTTACAAACAAAGTGAAGAAAGCAGACAGAGGCAGAGATGGGCACAAAGAGCACTGGACCTCACATCAACAGTGGTTGAAACAGCAGGTTGAGACAGACAGACAAGACGTCGTGTCTCTCGTCATCTCCCGCGATGTGCTTACCTTTGGCCAGTTGCCAGGCAACGGTGCGCTTGACGGCGGTGGAGGATGAGTCGATGTGGCTCTCCTGTCGCAGCCAGGAATAGTGGGGTAGCCAATGTCAAACAACCTTCCCCCTGACACACACACACACACAAGGTCAATAAGAGGGCACTCTTCTTTTACCAATGGGAGAACTGAGAAAACAGCGTAGTTACATGTGTGTGTGTCAAGAATTGCAGTCATCTCACGGGCTCCACCTCCAACTCTCTGACACACACACTGACAAGAAGAAAAAAGCATGCACACACACTCCATGCAGCCCACTCCAGGAATGAGGGCATTAATGTCAGCGAGGCAGCATTTTGTATTTGTGTGTGTGTTTGTACTCCACACTGTCTCATGCTGTGTCCATGAATAAGTGAGTATCTGTGCATCCCACCGCGTGTGAGCCCACCTGCCTATGTTTTGCTCCCTCTTAGTCCCCAAGCAACACCTTGATAGAGACCCACCACTGGTTATACCTGTAGCTTATGGTAATACTACTATTGATATACACACACACACACAAACAGACACACTTGAACACCCAGAGTGGAAGTGGAGAAAAAAGGCTTCCAGCTGCTGCATCCGTAGCAGCAGATGAGGGTTACACAGTAGAAAGAGAAAGAAACGTTAGAAGGCATCTGACATTCCTCAAAACGTCTTTTGTTATGTCAACAAAAGGCAGCAGCACTTCAAGCTGGGCAACTTTAATTAGTTTTATTTGGTAGCAATAAGTAATTTAATGCAAGAATTCAAATTCTTTTTCCGTCAAAAATATCTTCATATGAACTAACTTTGTGGTTTTGTGGCCCATTCTCACTCTTGCACTAAATGTGTAATATTCCGTAGCTGAAGACTTATTATAGAGCATTTTATAATGGCTTAAAAGGTCAAGTATTATAATACTTCATGATTGCTGGTCCCTTGCTAACTGATTTCAACAGCAATCATGAAATATAATAATACTTGACCTTATAAGCCATTATAAAATGCTCTATAATGTGTTATGCTCATTGTTATAAAGCTTTATGATGATTTATGAGTGTTTATAATGATAGTTATACACGTTTATAAGCATATATATAAATACATGTATAATACATTATCTATGTGGGAATTGTCAGTGAGTTGCCAACAGTTATAATGTGTTATAATACCTGACCTTATAAGTGATGATAAAATGCTTTATAGTGTGTTATGATTATTGCTATAAAGCATTATGATCATTTATGAGTGTTTATAACTATAGTTACACAGTGCTATAATGTCATTATAATGCATTATAAATACATTTATAATGCGTTATAGAGATAGGCGTCAAATAAAGTGTTACCAAGATTTCCCCCTTCTTTTACAAGCTTATGAACAAATGGGCCAAGTGCAACAGGCTGGACATATTTCTTGTCTAAATTATAGATATACATTAAAAAGAATAACTCCCAAGGTGTAGTTTGTGATTTACAAGTGTTTCACATATAAGAAATATCCTAAATTTGGAATAAATAGAGTATCCTTTAAAGACCCCCTGCAGACGTGCTCAGAATAATGCTTTGTGTCCGATATGGTTTTTCCACTATTCCTTCATTGTCCTTAAAAATTGTAAATTCAAAAGTTTCCATTGAACCACAATAGGCTCCAAATCCTGCTCATACATACACATGTTAAAGTGAGAGAAAGGCAGCGGTGAGGATGCCACCCTGAAAATAAATGCTCTGCTCCCCTGCAGTTGCCAGTCATTTACCAATATGTCAGGTTTCTCAGACCTGTAATTTTTTTGAATGCTGACACGCGTCCTCTTTCCCGCAAGTTCCATTCGCTCAGTGCCGTCTGAGCTTTCCCGTGTGACAGATGAATGGATAAACCGACAGACAAATGTACAGACGGCCCGATGTCATCACAGGCGGACGAAAACAAGAGCAGACAGAACCAAACTGTTCTCAACAGCTGTATTTCACTTCTATCCTTCTGTGTCTGCTGTTGTATGTTCGTCTCCACATTAGCTTGCCCGGGCCCCTCCTCGGTCATGTCGGCGCTAACAAATGGCAACAGAAGCAGGAAGTGCTCTGTTATGCCTGGCTGCCTGCTCTGCTTAAGAGAAATGGTGCGTTCACAATAATGTGATAACGCTGCTCTGATGAGCTGTCACTCAAACACCTCGCTGCTGAAACGGATGACAGGGAAGAGGCAGTTTTATTTTGCCTGTGTGTGTGTGTGTGTGTGTGTATGTGTGTGGGCCGGTAGGAGACAGGAAAGGATGAAACAGATGTGTGTGTATATGTATGTGTTCCCTCATGTTTATGCTAATTTACAACTCAGTATGTCTGTTCTTTGTTATCAGCAAACCTGAATTGTGCTGCATTATTGCTTGTGGTTGTGAGTGTGTGTGTGTGCGCATTTGTGTGAGCGCACATGTGTGAATGAGAGAGAGAGAGAAGGAGTAGCGGTGTGTGTAGTTGTGTGAGTAAACACATCTCCTGTGTGTGTTTGTGTGGCATTAATTTAGCCGAGCTCTGGAAGCGCCCAGGCAGGCCAGTCTGTTAGCGTAGCCGCTCTGCCACTACTTATTAATCAACCTGGCAGACAGACATTGGTGGTACTGCCCCTCTGCCTGCCAAATAGGGAGCTGGCCTCACTCTGATAACTTTCAACACACGACACCCACTGCTCTAAGGCTGCCAAATTAGGAGCAACTCTGGCTAAGATAAGTCTAATAGTCCCATGCTGTGGGAGAGTGATAGACTGCGGCTCGCCTAAAAGACTGATGGGTTTGGTCCGGGCTGTGAGGTGGGGGTTAAGAACAAGAAAGCAAAGGTTGCAAAGGAAGCGAGCAGAAGAAAACAGAAGGATTGTGAGCTTCTTTTTCGAGTTTTTTTCCTCACTGAGAATTCTCCTGAGTTTAGAACAAAACTTGGTCCAGCCCAGATGCAGGAAGTATCCTCCCTCTGAGATACAGCAGGTTGGCCTGAAACTCACAGTACAGTCATCCAGCAGAAGCTATGTCACTGTCTTTGCTGGCAAAACTTCCACTTTAGGCACAAAAAAAAAATACAAATTGATCGGCCAAACTGTGACTTTGGACGGGTCAGAAAATTTAATCCCTCTGCTCTGTGCTGAAGTGTAAATAATTGTCAAACCCTCAAGTGCAGCAGAGTGGAATCTGTAAATGCATTTTTGTTAATTTGGTTCTTTTAAGGTCTGCTAAACTTAAAGACTTGGTCGCTTGGTTGTTGATGGATGTTTTGTGGTGATTTGAAATCATGTGAAAAAAATGGACATTTCTGGTGTACAGAAGCATAAAATGTGTTGTAAAGAGACTGTGACACAGTGAAGGCTTTCCAGGTTGCCTTGCGTCTATTTGTGCTGTCGTATGAATTATTCATCAAGGCCTTGGACATCTTTCATATCAGTCTGTCTGTAGATTCACAGTACACACACATACAAATTGACTTTGACTTCACACCCTCTTTCTCTCTCTCTATCCTGCCTATTTCACTACAGTACTTTAACTACACACTCTATACACGCTTCTTTGACTGTACGTCTTATTTCTGACATTTCCCTCACTCTATCAGCAGCACAGACACAGTGCCAGATCTCTGCACCAGCTTGAGCCGTTGTTTTACTCCGGAGCGCTTTATACCCAGTCACTGCGCTCCGAGTTCAAAGTATGAGCCTAAACCCTGTTTGCTGCTGGCCCTTCAAGCATATCCAATAAGATTACAGGAGGCCGAGAAGCATAAACATGAGGGAAGCGTCTCTGAGTTTCCAGAGATATAATCAAGCCCCGATAGCACAGACTGCAGTGCGATTTTGCTGCTGTAGCCTCAGTCAGAATTGAAGGTCACTTGAGGTGCTTTGGACTTTTCTAATACAATGACACTGACTGACTGACTGAGTGTGTGCCTCAAAGCAAAGTGAGGAAACTTTGTTGTCTTTCAGTAGCAGGTGGTTTACTTATCTGATTTTGTATTTGATGTGTGACTTTATTTTTTTGCATTATCACGTAAACTAAAAAGTATAACAACAGATTATATTGGAATTTTGAATAAGAGATTATTGTAATTTACTGAAATATTAGGCTGCACGAGCAGAATTACACATACATGAGTTTGCTTGTTAACTGTTATCTGACAAGTCTGGAGCAAACACTGAACCCAAATGCACGACACAGAGAGGGACTTCTTCAAAATAAGAGCTTTTATTAAAAATATCAAATTAAAGTCACTCACAACGAGGAAACACAAAGAGTCAAAAAGGGAAGAAAAAAAAACGCAAGAACTCAAAATCGCTCAGAAGAGGTAAGAAACAGCAAAAAGGCAAGACAAAGTAACAACTGAAAACTTAACTTGAACAAGAACGAGACGTGACTTGAACGAACGGCTTGAAAGACTTACTCAGGACAAGACAAGACAATCTGGCACAACACAAAGGGAGACACAGGTTTAAATACACAAGAAAAGCGATCAGGTGGAAACAATCAAGGCGGCGCTGACAATTACAATGGCGGGAAACACAAGAGGAAGGGCAAGCTACCTGAAACGAGAGGGGAAGTTAGTTTCAAAATAAAACACGAAATCACAGGACAACATGAAACACAAGACAAAACAGTAAAATAATCTAAATTATTTTCCTAGATATGACATTATCTTACTCAAGTTCAGGACAATACCCGACACTATGCATTAGTTTACTTTTATTTTCTTTACCTTTATGACCAATAAGAATAAATATACAGAACAAAATGTGAAATGAAATATAAAAGTGCAAAGAACTTTTTTTGGAGCGTTGGCCCAGTTAGCATCTTTAAGTAGGATGTATGGATATCCGGTGCTCTTAATAAATCCCTGGGTACGAGTCCAATAAAAAGTGAAAGGATCCCAGATATGTTTCTGCTGTGAACAGCAAAACTAACTTCAACCAGCAATCAATTGAGCTAATTACAGTGTTACAAAAGCTGCACTTTGGCTGCAATGTGAGAGTTCTTCCCATTTTCTACACTTGTGCTTTTTAACTATTTGAGACATTATTTTTTTACAAAGACTTGCATCATTTCTTTCTGCATCACCAATTGAATTTTCTGCTCAACACATCGACGCACGTCATTTAAGAGATGACGTACTTGTGTTGCAGCTCAGACGCTCATCACATACTGGCAGCCTTACAGCTCGGGTTGAGTCGGGCTCAGAGACCAGCGAACAATGGACAGTGAGGTGAGAAAGAAGAGAGGAGATGAAATCTCTTCTACAGTCTTGTTACCAGAGTTGTGATGTCAGCGGCTCAGGGACAGTCTCTGAGATACCACTATAGCGTATACAGTACTGGGACACGCACACCAATTTCCATTAATACATGGGCTTGTCCAGGCACAGCTGCCTGAATTGGAGAGAAGAGAGGCAGCAAGGGACAGATACACCAGATAACAGAGAGAGAGAGAGGGCGGTGGAAAATTGCTGGAATAGATACAGACTGCCTATCAAGGTACAGCACGTACCGCTGCCTGACAGGTGCTTTCTCTTTTTGCCTGTCTGCCCCGCAGATCGTTCAGTTCTTTCCATTGTAGTCTGTCAGCAGTGGGGACAAGAAGAGGCTTTCATTAGTGTTTTCTCAAATTTTCTGCTGATGAGTTCGGTTTCTGTCGGTCCCTGGCCGCTGCTGCCCCTGGTAACCACCCAGCTGTGACGATAACTGGCTTGTTATCATATCATATGTATGACTTTCCTTTCATAAAGGAAATAGATAGGATAAGGATGTCGACTCTAGGGGCATATTTTACCTACATAGTAGAAGTGCTATATTCTTAAACAGTGTGTTTTATCAAATTGCACTTGGAATTCTCTGTAAATGTTTGTGAGCTCTGGCCTGTTCACACACCACAGCTGATGGTCAAAAAGGAACTTTGAATATAATATGATTGCCTACTAATCTACTTATCACTTATCTTTATTGTAGTATCTTTGGCTCATAATTGTTTTTACTCTAAAACTACATTTAAGCGTGATTGAACATTTATCTCAATTGGAGTTTAAATCACGGTTGCAGGTCAGCAGTTAAATTGTGTTAATGGTAACACTGAGACACTGATTGTAATTTGTACAAAATGCTGTTTGAGGACTTGGCAGATGTTGCATTACACAGAAGAGCATTTTTAAAGTGGCACAATACTGGCTGTTCAGACATAAAAGTCTCAGTTTGTTCTGTCTGTAAATTCTAAATTATCTCTGTATTTGTGATTTTGGTGCTTCTTATAGGGACGGCTGATAAATCTGGGCCCTGCTGTTTGAAGCAGGAAATGTCACCGATTTTACAGCCTGGGTTTACCTCAAGAGAAACGAGTCTTGTGAGCCGATCGTGTTGTAGACGAGTGCGTCCTCCCTCTCCTTCTTCAGAGTGATTTCATTCAGGGCATTACCTCCATGCATTCAGAACAATGAGTGATATGACAAAGGCCCGGGCAACAAATCATAAGGTTGACAAACAGTGTTATCTGGCTTCGACGCGGGAGCGGTGTTTTCCATTTGTATGTGATGGTGTGAAGAGAGAAAACACCACCTCTGGAAAAGCCTTCAGCATGGTTATTTGTTTGCCTTTTAGTGCATTCTGAAATAGTAGATGATAGCCCAGTAACCTTTGGCTACTCCACCGCTATATGTCAAAGTAATGGGGCCTTTCATATTCCAAGTATGCTTTCAGTTTTTAGCAGCGGAATGTAACTTAATACGAATTCTCTAGTACTTAAGTGCAGATTTGAGGTATTTGTGCTTTACTTCAGTATTTCCATTCAATTCCTGAAAAACTGAGGCCCTGGTAAAAAGTAAATTAAAACAGATTGCAATGATTTGCAAATCTTTTCTGCCCAACTGAATAAAGTACAAAGAGTGAGCCCATGTTCAAACTGATAAATTGTTTTTTGTTAATATACACTCATTCTGAATGTGATCCCTGCAACACGTTCCAAAAAAAAGTTGGGACAGTTTACCACCGTGTTACATCACTTTTTTTCTTTCAACAACACTCAGTAAGCATTTGGGAACTGAGGACAGAAATTCTTGAACTTTTGAAAGCGAAATTCTTTCCCGTTCTTGCTTGATACATGACTTCAGTTGCTCAACAGTCAAGGTTTGTGTTGTCGTATTTTGTGCTTCATAACGCGCTTCATGCTTTTAACAGGAGACTGCACTAGTGCCTGCACTGTTTTAATATAAAACCATGCTGTTGTAACACGTGCACAATGGGGCTTGACATTTTTGTCTTGAACATCCCTGAAAAGACGTCCTCTGGATGACAGCACATGTTCCTCCAAAACCTACATTTCAGCATTTATGTTGCCTCGACAGATGTGTGACTTAGCACACTGGTCACCATCTGGATGCTACTTTTCCTCCCAGAGATGTTGGCAGCATTTCTGAATGTTGTTGATTCATGGTTTTCAGTTTGCATGGTAGAGTCTTAACTTGCATTTGTTGATGCAGCTACAAACTGCATTTACTGGTGATGCTTTTCCAAAGTCTTCCTGAGCCTATGTAATAATATCCTTGATACAATAATGGCTGAATGACTTGAGTGCAGTGTCACCTCAGGGAATAAAGGTCACAGGCATGCAGTGGTTTTTGGCCTTGAGATGTCTCCAGATTCTAAACCTTTTCATTATATTATATGTCCTTGTTACAAGTGTGTACTCTGCTGTGGTTCCCCCTCTAGCTCAGCTGACCCATGTCAGTTTTATTGTCCAGCCAAGCTTTGCCCCTGTCAGCAACTAGTTAACATTGAAATCAGCAGGACCTGCACGACTCGACAAACACACACACAAATACACACCAGATGTGTGGAAAATACCAGTGCACAATTTCTCCAAAACATCGCTTATTTAAACTGTTTACCCAATAAACATGCGAGTGGAAGGTCAGAATAATCGAAAGCTTTGCTGAGTGTGTGTGTGTGTGTGTGTGTGTGTGTGTGTGTGTGTGTGTGTATACAGGTGGATGTGTGCAGGGTGAGCAATTGAGAGGGATTCGAGAAGTTGTCCTCCACACGCTTCTGAGGCAGGAGTCAGATTGGTTTCTCTATGCGCTGGAGATAAAGCTCCAAATTTGCTTTGTCTCACACACACACACACACACAGGCACATGTCATCTACACTTTTGACGTGTCTTATCTGACAATACCCTTCCAATACTGAAGGCGTTTGACATAACTGACATTGTCACCGTCAGAGTGAAATGCGTTTTATCATATCATTTGCATATTTTAATTACACTGCCATGGAAGGGGAAAACATCAGACATCTCCATGAATGTCTGTTATGTTATTTTGCACTTGATGGACAGGATTTGTTGTGTGCGTGTGTGTTTGTGTGTGAGTGAGAATGATGCATGTAGCGAGGTGGTGAGTTAGCAGCGTTGAGCTTTGGTATCAATCATGCGGCGGAGAGACAACTTGGCGCAGACACTCCCCCCAGCGTGAGGCCGACCCTGTGAGTTGAGAGGCAGGTTAGCAGCTGACTAATGAATTCAAACACTTTTACAGCGGAGCCTCCTCTTTCATTGAGCATGTTTTGATATGAAACTCGTATCGCTTAGGCCAGTGATTCCCAACCTGTGGGCCGCGGCCTACCAGGGGGCCGCGAAGGTATTGCAAGTGGGCCGCCAAATCATTTCCAAAATATTTTGACTTTTGTATGGGGGTGGGAAGAGTGTAATTATATAAAAATGTTAAAAATCAGTTACATTTAAATTGATATTATAGATGTTCGAATATTCTTTTTATTATTAGTTTGTTTTGTTTTTAGAAATGAGAGATAGGAACTTTTGTTGTTATGGGCCGGACCATTTCGCAATGGGACCGCATTACACTTGACCTGTTTATGAAGCTGAGGGCTGAAACTGCAGTATAAACATGGATGGCTGGCTAGCAACAGGGAGAAGAGAAAGAAAAGAGAGAGAGGAGACTGGCGAATCAACAAGTGATGGTGCTGATGCACAGCTCCTTGAATGACGGGTTTGTGTGTGTGTGGTGTTGGAACATGTGACAGATGATGTGTTTGTGACTGTGGAGCTTCCATCTGGTTTCTATTGTATTCAGTTCAGTCCTTTATGTTTCATCTTCAATAAAAAAGCGCTCTGGGAACACATAGTTTAGCCTTTGTATTTATGGAATCAAAGGTGGGCCACGAAAATTTTTGAGACTTAAAAGTGGGCCCTGAGTTGGAAAAGGTTGGGAATCACTGGCTTAAGCTTTCTGTCACTTAAAGCCCAGTTTAACTGTCAAAAAATTTTGATCTCAAATGGAACCATAAAAAAGGAAGGTTAACCAAAATAGTGCCACGCTTCATCACCGTGTGTTTTTAAAGTTGCAAACGGAGAATTGTTCTGAGGTTTTTTGGAACGAACGATGACAAATGGTCAAATAAAAATGACGCCAAAAAACAGTGCCAGCTGAACAAAGCCCATGCTCAGCTGAACTGCGCCATGCCGGCTATATACAGTGCCATGCAAAGTGAGTGCTGAGCGAGGAGGAGTTACAGTATCTAGGCCAACCCAGCATGGGCTCCGTTTGAAGTATTGCAGCATTTTGCCAGTGCGTAGTGGAATAGCAGAGGTCTACTTTTAGCTCCGGAGATGCACAGACAACAACAGCCATTCATTCCTCTCGCAGCCATGGAAGGCGAAAACATGAAGACGATGGCCCACACATACTGTACATACGCACACCGACATCTGCGCGTACGCTCACTTTCACACACCCCTGCAGACGCACAATGAGTGTTTATCCACTTATTTGTGCTGTTTGTTTGTTTTGCTCGGTAAATCCGAACCACGGCACAGCTGCTGCTGCTGGAGCAGGCAGGACGGCAGTTTGGGGATTCATTAGCTCTTGTTTTCCTCGCTCTGCCCCCCACCTCACCCCCCTTCTTTTCTTCCCTCCATCCTTGCTCTGAATCGTTGTATAAATGCACTTGGATAGTACAATAAGGCAAAGGGGGGGTCGAACAAAAAATGCTACTGGGTTAAATTAGTGCAAAAGTATCAGCCAGTGTTTTTGGAGCTTGACCCATTCTAGGACTAATTAAGTCAGGATGTCTCAGCCTCTGCTGCTTTGGTTCTGACCTTTTTGTATTTTGTTTGTCTCATTCAACTTTAGGGGAGGGCAATATTAAATCAGTGCCCAGATAAAACCCCTAAAAACCTGCTTTCAAATTCTCTCTAACGTTAGATATTAGTGACAAAAATAAGCCAAGTTTGTAAAACTAGCATCAGGTATTATTTATTAAAACACTGATCTGCTTCATCTGTGACTTGTGTGTGTGGTTTGATCTGATTTTGATTGACAGTGCTGGTAACATGAGCAAAAAACACTGACTACTGTCAGATTCTGACTCAAGTTTTGCTGAATCATGATTGATAAATGGAAATATGTGGCATTATCTTTTACCAATCTCATCTATTTTAAACCATTAAATCAGAACAGTGACTCTTACTTTGGAAGAAAAAACTGCGCAATAATGTAGGACCACATCGCTCATAATAAAAAAGTGATAAAAGGTTTTCAGGGACTTTAAAGGTCAAATAAATGGAAAATATTGAGATACTGAACATGTTTTTATTATTCTTACCTCTGATACCTGTTTCACACAATGATTTATAACAACAAGCAACTACTAACTACTTTTTTTTTTTTTTTTTTTTTGAAAAATGAGGAATCCATTTTTAGCCTCAAAATGGGACAAGTTAAAATACAGAGATGAAATATTAGATACCAGCACCTTGTGACAGAGTCCTGAATAAGCCCAGGAGTCGGCAAAGCTCAGTAGCAGAGGCAGCACAGTTGGCCCAGGGGAAAAAAATAAATGATAAAATAAATTAAAAAAAACACAAACTTTGGTTGAGAGCAGGAGACAAATTACAATTATGTTCACTTGCATTCTCACTTGCACTGACATTTAACAGTGAGGAGTGGTACCTGGGTAACAAGCTTGTGAACTAATGGTAATGGTATTATATGGGTCAACAACTCTAACATATGACCCCATGAGTCTCATTGGTAAAATCAGTAACAAGTGTCACAGGAAGTCTTTTCACTTGGTTTCAAACACAGCGATGACTTCAACAACAACAATTACTGTGGCTTTGTATAAGTGCTGTCCACACACCTACACACATTATGCCATACATTGTGTCCGATCTGGCCCGTGGCACCCCTATTTCACCCGCCATTACCCCCTGACTGGTTAGTAGCCCCCCCGGGACAGCAACACCAGAGGGAGCCAAGTGATGGATAAGCAGGAGTGGAGGGAAGGGATGAGGGAAAAATACAAAAAAAAAAATGGAGACAGGGGGAGGTGACGGCTTAGCAATTCTGAGCACACCCGCACACATGAAAAGGCTCATGATGGGAGTGTGTGATCAGACCGGTGAGCTATTGTTCCTCGGGGCTGTAAAAGTGTTCACAGGGCAACAAAACCTGATCGATAGACACACACCGCCACTCTATAAAGGCTCTAGTTAAAGAGAGTGAAATAGATACTGGTCCTTCTACTTGTCCCTGTGGACACACACACACACACACACACACACACACACACACACATACCTGACAATGTGTCATCTCACTTCCTCTCACTGTGTCAGCCATTCTCATCCTTCTTCCTTTCTGCTGTCCTCCCTCACTGTAAAAGTGTGTGTGTGTGTGTGTGTGTGTGTGTGTGTGTGTGTGTGTGTGTGTGTGTGTGTGTGTGTGTGTGTGTTCTTCTACATCCCTCTGACACACTTGGACTGGCCTATGACAAAAACCAATCCAAACCAAAAAGCAGTCACACTCCTCCATGCTAAACATACACACACGCACACACACACGCACACACACACACATAAACATGCATGTGCAGATTGTGGTTCTGGGAAACACTTGTGTGCACATGATCGTACTCTACTGGGAGCTGGCCTGGTTTCTCTTTCACCAGCGCACACAAACACACACACATTTTCTCTCTTGCTGCTGCAGCGTCTCTGTGTTGACGTGCCACACAAACACAGAGCACATGGTACGACAACATACAGCTTGAGACAACATGGAGCAAGCACACAAACGCACACACACACAATTGGCACTACGACTTCATTAAAGTGGAAATGAGAGACGGTGACAAGGCTTGAAAGAGAGTCCACCCACTAACCTCCGGACGCACACACACACACACACACACACACACTCACATGCAAAACAAGACTTCAGAAAGGAGCAGCCTCAGACCAGTCTCTGAAAGATGGAAGGGTTGAACCACGGGGGGCCAGGGAGATAAATGAATGAAGAGCAAACGAGGGGACATCCATGAGAAGGAAAAGCAGTGAGCGACAGAGGAAATGGTGCAAAAACTTGAAGAATATTTGACAGTTTAAAATTGGCGTTTTCTTTAATGTTGAATTCCTCAAGGTTTCAGTGCTGGTTGATTTGGCGACACCTGTAGTTACTGGTGGTAACAGCAAGAGTGGGTTAATTTTATAGCAAGTAATTGTGGAGCAGCTACTTTGTCTTAGATTAAACACTGGTAACCATGAGGATAAACATTGCGTCTTATGTGACTGCTTCATAATAAAAGCCTACTCATATGTCATAGTTCACTACATATAGAAGTAATTACAGAATGTATAAACATTAAATCAACGTTGCTAATAAATTGCCCACCATAAATAGTATCAACATTAGGCTTTGATTTTTGTTCACAACTTTTAAGGATCATACTTTCAAACTGAGAGGATGCGCTGTCGCCACGGCATCATTAACACCCTGCTGCTTTCTCTGCTGAACCCAAAGCTGAAGGTGACTGTCACAGAAAGACATGGACGAAAAGAAGATGTGGAAGATAAGGGAGAGGGACAAAAGAGCAAGATTTTCAAAATACAGTAAAATGGGAAATGGCAAGAGAGAGAGAGATTAGAGAGAGAGATGCTGACTGCTACTGACACCAAGCTCCTTCATTCAGCTGATTGTTCACATCTCAAAATGCTGTTGTTTTCTGCTCGGAAAAGGGGTTTACATTAGACATCTCTCCACACACACACACACACACACACACACCACCACACTGAGAGGTGTCCTGCCCAGTATGAGGGCATAAAATCAGAATAATTTCACAGATAATTTGGTTGTCACAGTCAGGCAATAGTAATAACAACTTTAGAGAGAGAAAGAGCACAATAAGACAGAGAGAGAGAGAAGCGGAGCA
The DNA here is from genome assembly GCA_037975185.1 of Centropyge bicolor. Taxonomy (NCBI): domain Eukaryota; kingdom Metazoa; phylum Chordata; class Actinopteri; family Pomacanthidae; genus Centropyge; species Centropyge bicolor. Next base: position 465,339 of record JBBMOC010000030.1, read on the forward strand.
AATCACCCAAGGCCAATTGCTGTGTCTAAGCCAGAGTGGTGTTTGTTGGAAAAAAGCCTCTTTTTAAGCTCGCTGGGGAAAAAAAGGGGGGTTTCTCATTTCCCCTTTCCTCCCACTTCCAAATCCTTCTTCCCCTCCCTTGCATCATTTGGCGTGACCCTCTGTGGAAATGGCGAAGCGTTTAGCGTGGCAGCAGGATGGTAGCGGCGGTCCAGCTTTGGCAGCGGCGGCATAAACAGCGAGGTACCCTGCTGTAATTGTAATAATACACTTAGACACCATTTGGGAACGTGCCTTCTGTCTAACAGGCAGGTGGCTTTCATCACCTTGGAAAGAACTGGGCACAGCCTGAGTTGTTGAAAATGCGTGTGTCCTATACATTATTCAGATGCTTCGAACCGTGCACATCTGTTCGTTCCTCTGGAGATCACACACACTCCTCTGATAGACAATAATCACTTTGTTGCCAAGAACACACACACGCACACACAGAGAGAGAGAGAGAGAGAGAGAGAGCTCTGGCACCCATGTCGACCTCTAACAATGAATTCACGTGGGATCTAGTGTGTTAGAAGAGCTGTTTGTCATCCAGCAGCTTCACTGTTCACACACAAATCATAATCACATGTATGGCTGCGCTCAGAGTCACACATGCATGCACCTCTGCGTACACACACAAGCCGTTACTGCACATATGGCCGCATACACACAGTCAACCTGCACAAGGTTCCATGAGCACAATCTCACTCTCTGATGGCACATAAAAAAGGGTCATTGCTGCTTCACTGTGACTCCAGGATAAATACACCAAAGACTGTTTGCTCAAATACACACACAAAAAATGGTGGTGCTGCAGGTCTGTGTGGGCGCTAGCATGTTGCGAATGATTATACATGGGCTTTGTGTGTAATTGTAGTACATGTGCGAGAGAAAAGATGAGAGTGTGTATTTACATTATTCCTCTGCCTTTGTGTGCTCACATGTATACTGTACGGGCTGTGTGTGTGTGTGTGTGTGGAAGAGAGAGGGAGAGCGAGATGGAGAGAAAAGGAGGCACTCTTCTCTGTAGTGTCAGCCTTTGATCAGTGTCCCTGTCTGTGTGTGTGTGTGTGTGTGTGTGTGTGTGTGTGTGTGTGTGTGTGTGTGTGTGTGTGTGCGTGCGTGCGTGCGTGCGTGCCAACCCCTGGTGTCTTGGAGGCAGTATGAAACACTGTGCCTCTATCCGGGACTCACAGAACACCCACTATCCTTCTCTCCTTTTCCTTTGCTCTCTCTCTCTCTCTCTCTCTCTCTCTCTCTCTCTCTCTATCTATCTCACTCTCTTGCTCTCTCTCTCTTTCTCTCTCTTCCTCTCTCTCTCTATCTCACTCTCTTGCTCTCTCTCTCTCTCTCTCTCTCACTCACCCCCTCTAACTACCATTCCTTACCACTGCCATTTTAAAGGCCATTCATGCAGAGCCACGCTTTCATCTTGCATTGCGCCGTTTTAACCAGCTCCTCTGTTTTTTTTCTTGCCTTTTATCAGATTATAGAGGAAGGGGAGGACGGGTGAAGTGGCCTGCTGTTGTGCACTGACTCACAGTCAGATGGACGCAGCGTGAAGGTGCAGGAAAGACAACGGCTTTGCCTGTAATAAGATAACGTTAGGATCTCGGCTATCTGCTGGATCTGTGCTCAGTCGCTTTGCTGTTTTCATGTCCCATAGGCACAGTGCACATTTTTGTATGAATAGTAACTGAAGAGGAAGGCAATAGATGATCTCTTTCAGAAATTTGCAATTTGAAAAATTTCCTTTTCCAAATTTTCACATTTTCATGACTTGATATGAACACCTCCCATATTTTATGCAAGAAAATATGCTGACATTGAAGTATTGCAATGCATTGCATTAATTACCATAATTAATGACCTTATAAGCATAATTGGTTATGTTTCATATATAATGGTGATTACAGTAAGGCGTTAGGCAGCTTATTTGCCTCTTGTTTGTGCCTGCCTTAATTAATGCACCCAAACATGCAGCTTATTTGTGTGTATTTGTGGTGTTTCAAGAGCAGCACAAAAACCAGTAAATGCATGAAGTGCTCGCCGATATGTGCTTCAATCCCTTTTGTTTTTATGGATCTGTTGAAGTGATAAATATTGATTGATTTGGTTGGTGCTTGCAGGATGAAGAGAGAAATGATTGGGTAATGTTGTGAACCTCAGCAGGTATAAGCCCCTTAGTGCAGCATAGGCCATTACAGGCAGATAGTGGGGTCTTTTTTTTTTTGGTCAAATGTAATTGTAAATTCAATATAAATATGTATGTGCAAAAGGATGATCAGATGCCCAACATAATATTCATATTCCTTTACTCTCCATGGGCCAGTTTCAATTAGCTAGTAATGAGCCACTTCCCCATCCTGGTGCAGAAAAAGCCTTTTTCAGCAGTTGGCAGACAAGTCCTGCAGTTTCAGTGAGTAGGTGTTTTTCCTTGTGCATGTCGTTAATGGCTAGTGTTAAATGAGTAAATGTCATAAAGTCCAGCCACAGTTACAGACTCTATGTATTCATGTTATGAATGTATCAGCCTTGGTGTGTTTATTGTTCAGCGTTACAGCCCTCAGCCAAATGTGCTCTATAACATTATTCAGAGAGTGCAGGTTGGCTGCTGTGTTGTCACCACTAGGTGGCACCGTATCCCTATCCAAAGAAGCAGGTTGGTTTTGCCAAGAGCTGTTGATATTTGTGTTTAGTTCATTTCCTTATTTTTGAGTTTCATAAACCTGTTATGACCATTTTTGTAATTCCTGCAAGTATTATTAGTTGTGAAGGTGGCTATTTATATCTTTTTATAAAAGAATTTCATTTATAGAATTTCTCTTTTGTAGTTATTATTATTGCAGTTTTGCTATAACATATTGTTTATTTATATTTCAATTTCTGTATTCTTTCTAGATCACACACACACACACACACATAGACTCACAGCTTGTACTGCATCCTAATCCCACTACTATAAATACCAAGTTACCGGACTGTACACTCTGCCTGGATGCTGAATAAATATCATGGAAGGAATACCTGACTCCCATGTCCTGACCAAATCCCCACAGACACAGTCACGTCTTTCCATCCCAGCTTCCTACCTAAACCTATTTAACAATGTTATCTCCACTGAACGTGAGGAAATACTGAAGGAACAGATTGTGTGTTATGTGTTGAGAAATGCCAGTGAGTTTATTTAAATATTTTCTTTAATTGCAAATCTTGATAAAAGATCGTGAGCACTAATTTGGAGCTCAGACAACAGACAACTCGCTGCAGGTGTGTGTTACAACGGAGCTGTATACAAGTGTTTAACCTCCACTGTATAGGCTTAATGGATGACCTTTCCTGTGCACCTGCCTTTAATAAAGCTCTAATTAGGAGTCCCATTAGAATCTGAGAGGCTGCCAGTTAATGGGTACTTAAATAGAAAAGATTTAGGTCTTCGGTGGAACAATCGAAGATACTCAGCAGTAATCATGGGAGGCAAATGTCAGCTAGCAACAGAAAGGGTGAGCTATTATTGCAACACTCTGGTGAATGAACAATTGTCTCAAAGAGGAGCTTGGAGGAAGTACTTTATTAACAGGACTTATTATTCCACCAAGGAAATTTGATGAGCAAACAGCATCTCATGTCACTTATAAACACATAAAACAACAGTCATTAAACTCAATAAGGTCAAGTAAGAGTGTGGTGTCATCCAAGTTCACATCACATATGCAAATCATAAGCAAATACATGTTGAAATTGGGGAGGCAGGGGTGACATACATTTCCAGTCAGATCACATTTCTCAGCTTGTTTGCATCTTTTCCTTTATGATATAGGACAAGCACAATAGAACAAGGAATAAAATATTGGCAGACCTTTTTCCTGGGAGACATTTTGACATACCACCCTAGAAGGTGTAAATAATATAATCAATGATGGCTAAATTCCATTTAGCTGCTTCATTGTCAGGGTCCCGGTATTGTTCATGCTGCCTTACTGTCACACTGTCTTGGTTTACTGGGACGCTTGAACAGAGCCATCGTTAATGTTATTAGTAACACTTTTTACGCTGTGACGAGTGAAAGTGTCTGCTGCGCAAAAGCCTATAGGTAAAATTTCCTGCTGTTAAAGTGAGGGTTTCTTCTGCTGCTTCTCAAAATGTTGCCTCTATGACAATGTCAATGAAGGACAGCTTTTTGTTCCACAAAAGAAAATTAAAAAGAAAAAAAAAAAAAAAAGACATGGTAGTCATTGTACAATCCTAAATTCCAAATGTGTCATCACTTGTAATCCAGTTGTGGTGATGATTCAAATTAGGGTCACCTACATTACTCGGAGCTGCTGTACTGTAAGTGGCTTTGTGTAGAAGTCCCTGCTCAATGCCATTAGACAGCATCAACGTCATTAAGAGAGGAGCTGAAAAAGCAATTCCGTCTCTCGCTCCCTTTGCTTTCTCTGAGTACCTTCTGTCACTCTTTGCTGATGAATGAGGGTGTTGCGCGCACACACGTTCAAACACACACACACTTGTTCTCATGCAATTGCCTCTCTGTCAGAAGCTGATTTACAGGCCAAAGTAGGGAGCATTTGCCAGACAGGTGCTAAATACTAAAGCTACTGATACTAACGTCATCTTGTCTTTCTCTTCTCTTTTTATTCTCCTCTCGTCTCTGCATCCATTCTTCCCCTATATCCTCCTTTCCTTTGTTCTTTTCCCACCTGTCCTGACACCTCTCCTACCCTCTCTTAAATATCCTCCCTCACCTTCTTCCTACATCCATCTTTGTTTCTACAAATACCCAGGCTTCCTCAGTACCGGTGATCAGTCCGCCAAGGGGAACTATGGCCTTCTGGACCAGATTCAGGCCCTGCGTTGGCTCAATGAGAACATTGGCCACTTCGGCGGAGACCCGGAGAGGATCACCATCTTCGGCTCAGGAGCTGGGGCGTCCTGCGTCAACCTCCTCATCCTCTCGCACCACTCAGAGGGTATTTGAAGGCTGTTTGTTTTTCAGGCAACAGCATCCATTTTTCTTTATCTGTCACCATTCACTTGTTTTTCATGCCTCCACGACAGCTGTGGCCGGAGGCGTTATGTTTCATTTTTGTCCTCTTCTCATGAATACAATACCTCAGGAAGGCCTTGAAGTAATTTCTTCAAATTTGACACAAACCTCCCTCTGGACTCAAGGATGAACTGGTTAGAATTTGGTGGTCAGAGATCACTGTGGCCTCATGAAACATGTTCTTGGCCATAACTTATTCTAATTACAGCAAAATTTCACGCAAATGTTTTGTACGATAAATAGTGATGACATTTTAAATCCACAAGGTCAAAGGTCATCATCACTTTTACGTCATAATGTTCTGCAAAAACACTCTTTCTTTATTCAACAGCATAACTCAGAGACAGAAGAGGAGGCTGAGACTGTATTTCATATTTGATTGGATAAAGAATTGGTGACGCTAATTAGCAGTGTTCCACCACAACTTCATTGTTTTTTTTCCTGATCCTGAGGTTCGGGTGACTGCCCCATGTGATGAAGCTCTCTATCAGTTTTCTGTGCTCCTCTGTAAAGATAGACAGCATGTTTCTCACACATGTGAATATATATTGATAACTTCAGTTTCATTCAACATTTATTATATTGGTCTTGGCCCGGTCATGGAATACCTGCAATATCATGAATCTTTTGTGATTCCTAATGTCCTGGATCCAGCCCTGTGAATCACTCATGTACCACACATTTCTTGACTAATGGGTTGTGGCTGCTTACTGGAATTCCACCTGATCCAATAATGTTTCAGTCCTCAGCTTACAACATTACTCCCTAATCTCTGAGTAGCCACAATTCATATTCAGAAATCACCCCTGTGTATTTTATTAATATATTGGATTGAAGCAGATGGTGATTTCAACATTTGAAACTCTTAACAAAAACGTGTGCTCCTATATTTGTTCCTGGACTTACTTACTGTGCATTATGATCAGTATCTTATATAGTAAATTGTTTACCTTCATTTATCCTTTGGCTATGTCATGACCCATGTTTTACACGGTCCAAAATGTTATCATAGCTGCAAGGTCCTGCTATACCCATGTGGTCAGATGGAAACTCAGCGAGCAGCATGCAGCCCAGAAAAGTCCTGTGATGTTCACTTGACACTTCTATCCTCAAAGGAAAACACTGCTTGCCCTGTGAATTGAAGAATTTAAGCAGTTGTGTGGCTAATGAGCACGTCCAGGTTTGATCCAGGTTATGTCATAGTGAGTATAAATGACACAGCAGCTTCACCATTAGCTCACATTACCTGACTTGGCGAGCGCTTCTGGCTCCGTTAACAGTCCACTGCTCTGCAGCAGAGAGGCTCTCCCTCCGTCGAAAACCTACATCCATCTGATCTCATGCTCCCCATTACCAACAACACACCCCGAGGGCTAAGTGTTAACATTGCACCACCAAAAGAGAGAGGCCTACGGACCAATCGACTTTGATCTGAATTGAGATCAGTGTGGCTGACGACCCGCAGCCAAATGGTCACGCACTGGCTGCCTTTGATCATGCTGTTCTCGAAGCTGTCCTCCTCCGATCCTAACGTCTCTGTTCTCTATGCTTGCTCGAGGACTCTCCCTCAATATTTCTCTCCTCTGTTCATTTTCCGTCTCGCACACACAAACTGCAAAGGACAGAAACAGGGAAGATACGGTGGGTGCAAAAGAAAGAGAGAGATTAGAGAGAGCAAGTTCACACAACCACACATCTGTTTCAATCACCACTGTGTGTGTGTGTGTGTGTGTGTGTCTGAAGCACCAAGCAGCCGTCTGACGTGTCTCTAACTTTGACTCATTCTGTCTGTGTAGATGTGCCTTGAGAACAAATGTGTGTCGTCAAAGCTTGAGTGAGCATCTGTGCCCCGCTGCCATGTCACTGTCTCCATGTAACACATCCTTGTAATTATCACTGATGTCTATTAACCCTTCATATCAACCCAGGCATACCCAACCTTTTTCCCTTATTGACAGGTGACCCACTTAGCAGTTTAAAACCACCTAAGATCCAAGTTTTTATATATCATCACAGAATTCTTACGACTTATATAAAGTGCAATTACACAGCATGTTGACTGTTACATGTAGTCTTGTTCAGGATTAGCATTAGAGAATGAGGTTCAACTCTTTTCACTGACTCGAGTTTGCATGAGTCGCTCACTAAAGAGAGTGAGGTTTTCAAGTCACTCGATTCATCAAGTCAGTCACCCCGAGCCTGGTGAATCCAAGCCAGAGACTACCGCCCGCCATCATGAATGGGATAATATAATTCAATCATGTTGCTCTGCAAGACTTTTCAAATGCTATCAGACCAATTGGATCAAATTCTGATAGTCAAATGAGTCATTTCTCAGTGGTTGTGATACTCACAAAAATGTATCCACCGTTTTACAGCTGCTCCTTTTCCCCGTGATTGTGTTTGGGAAAAATACTTTTTGGGCCTAACCCGGACTGGGAAGTTGTAATTACACGGTTTGACCACTATGTCAAATTGGCTTCAAAGCCCGGTGCTGCTCCTTGTGGGTGAGAGAGTGATTGGTGCAGCTCGAGTCAGACCCTCAGCTCAGGGCAGGGGACCGGCTCTGGGATGGGACGAACGATTCATTCATGACCTGCACATCACATCAAGGAATATTTGCAGGACATGACTCCATGACTTTAAAAAAATTAGTGAACTTTAGATGTGTGTTTTTGAATTTCGGGATAGAGAGACTGTTTCCCCTTGCTCCCAGTCTTTATGCTTAGCTAAGATAATTACCTCACAGCTCCAGGTTCACACTTAATGTACAGACATAACATAACACAATTGTTAATTTTTCAGGGAGGCCCCACTTTAGCAGCAGAGGGACCCTCACGGTGGGGAAAGCCTGTATTAACCCTGTGTCTCCTGTTGCTGACAACCAACCCCCTCACACTGCCGCCTGTCCACTTTCATGCCTCCACTTCACCCCTTCATCGTCATCCTCATCTTCATCAGCATCTAACGGCGTAACATCAGCCTTCTAGACGCTGCCTGTCTGTCATCCTCCCCCCTCTCCCCTACCATGGATACCAGGTAAGGAGTCTGTCATCCCCACCTTTAAGGGACACCACTCATGTCAACAACACAGCGTCACAAATCAAGCCCCGACAGCAGAGGTGTATCGAATGGAAGGCAGGATGGAAGTGGCAGGTGGAGGGAAGGGTTGTAAGTGATAATGATATGATGAAGGGTCGGGGGGGTGTAGAGGGGAAGACGGTGTCCATGGTGTCCTTTTAACAGTGTTTAAGGTAGAAGGAGGTGAGGTAACATTGTTGAGGGTGGAAAACAAGGAGCAGAAAGAAAAGGCCCTGACATGGCACATCAGAAAAAAAGAGGCAGGCAAATACAGGAATGTACTGAGCAGGGAAGGCGAGAGGCACTTAGGGAGTGGCAAAGAAACTGATTTTGAAGACGAATGAAATAATACCTCCCACCTCTCTCTCTCTCTCTCTCTCTCTCTCTCTCCATGTGTCTCTCCGCCTCTGCCTCTCAGTGAGGATATGTAGGTGTAGCTGTTTCCAAGCTACTTCTTACTCTAATTGATTTCCCAGGGAAAGGGGGCTCTGCGGCTCTGCTTAATAATTAACTGACCAATCTTCAGCCCAGGAGAGGGGAGAGAAAAGGAGCACGGGAGGAAAGGAGCGAGGCAGACGGCCCCTTAACGAGCCACTCGAGTGGTTCCTGCAGCACAGGACAGGCAGAACTAAGGAGTCAGAGAGAGAGAGACAAAGAGGAGAGAGAGTCTGGGAGAAGAAACAGCCAGCACAAGACAGAGGAAAATGGCTCTTTTGACATCTCAGATGAGCTTACTCCCACTCCTGACTTTTTTTTTTTTTTCTTTTTTGGGTGGGAGCTACAGCACCGTAGCATTCTCTATATGAGATGCTATGGGTCTGTAGTCTCATCCTGTGTCTGCCAGCTTTGCTCCAGTGAGAATAGTTAAATGAAAAAGGTCAGAATTGGAAGGTTTTTTTTTTTTTAATAAAGTGAATAACAGAAAGTGATATGTGATTTGCACTTCTAGTAGTCTCTCTGCATCCTATCTTAACCCAAATCTGAACTTCAGTCAAGTAACTTCACAGAGCTCCTGCAAAGTGCACATGACATTTAATGAGATCTCAGACATTTTACATTTTCAGATATGTTATCAAGCCAAATTTATCCTCTTGTACAGTAATTGAAATATCCACTCTTTTTCATCTGTTCTTTCAGGTCTGTTCCACAGGGCTATAGCCCAGAGTGGAACTGCCATCTCCAGCTGGTCCGTCAACTACCAGCCCCTCAAATACACCAAGATCCTGGCCCGGAAGGTTGGCTGCACCTACACGGAGACGGCCGACCTGGTTGACTGCTTGAGGCGCAAGAACTTCAGGGAGCTGGTGGACCAGGACATCCAGCCGGCTCGTTACCACATTGCCTTTGGCCCTGTGGTGGATGGAGACGTGGTGCCTGACGATCCTGAGATCCTAATGCAGCAGGTGAGAATCTGGCACCAATCCAGATTTATAGTGGATTTTTATGGTGCAAGTAGAGCGAGTTGAGCTGTGATGACACACCAGAAGAACTTGCAGCAGGTGTGAGTGTGACCTTTCCATAGAATTAGGATCTGGTGGTGACATTAACAAGCTGGTGTGATCTCACACCCTAAAACTCTGTAACACAGTGACAAACAGCTGTGGTGTTCATAGTGTGCATTGCTTCTATAGTATATTTTAGACTGGTGGTTCATAACTGTTTTTGCTTTGCTTTTTGCTTATTGATCCCATACATACATGTACGCCCAAACCCTTTCACCCCGGACACATGTCTGGGTTATGAGCAGGTCAATCAAGATTGTGTTTGTGATTTTTTTCTTCTCAGCTCAGCTGGAATAAATGAAAGAATAAATGAAAGAAGGGGTAAACTACACATTATTTTACAAGAACAATGAACAGATGAATAGTTCTAATGTCTTAAGGATTATATATGATATATATATACATAAAATAAAGACAATATATATATATATATAACACAGTGCAGTCACAAGTCATGATGACACATTTTATTTGGACATGACTCAGTTTATCCTGACCAAACTTTCATTGTCTTAATATTGCGTTCACATATTTGGTCTGTTGACCTGCTCTTATGACTCACAGCTGAAGTCAGTATGTTTAATTTGAAAGTCCGTATGTGAAAAAATGGGAATCGCTCCCATAAGGGGAAGAAAATGACATAGAGTGAATGAAAGTAGGCAAAAAAAAATACAGTTCGTCACAAAATAACAACTGCAATTTACCCTGTGACGTTCTGGATATTAGAGATACTGAGCAATACGAGATTGCAGCTGCTTTGTTGTTACCAGAGTTTCAAAACAATTCATAATCTATAAGAAATAATCAAATGTGAGCATCAAAAGGTTTTTTGGCTGATTTGATGGGAAAAGTTAGCTGCATCCCAAAGCATTTCTTTGAGCTCTTGCATTAATTGACACCGTAGACTTTAAAACCTCTGGCACTTACAGGTAGTACAGCTTTGTTTTTGTAGAACTTATCTTGGAGGTTTTTACTTTTTTATGATTAAGCAAATAAACGTATTTGATGATAACATTAGATAACATTTGATGATAGCTTGTAGTGTAATTAACATAAAGAAAAGATACCCTCCAAATTTACTTTTCTTGGCATACATATCATAAACAAAATATGGACAAAGCTCATTTGATTTTACAGATGAATACTCAAAGCAAAAATTGTATCATCAGCATTCTGGTGTAGTGATTAAATTATTTTATATTATATTATTATATATTATTTGTGACGTGCAAACACCACAAACCCTGCTCATGAATACAATTTCCGCACTCAACATGTTCTTCTCCTATTGCACCACTAGGGGGAGTTCCTCAACTATGACATCCTCATTGGAGTGAACCAAGGCGAGGGTCTGAAGTTTGTGGACGATAGTGAGGACAATGACGGCATTTCAGCTGCAGCGTTCGACTACACCATCTCTAACTTTGTGGACAACCTCTATGGCTACCCTGAGGGTGAGTCATGCCAGCAATATACTTATTACAAGTCCTCAGGGCCTCCAGGGGCCCCTCAGATGACAGAACATTACAGTGAGTCATTGTTGTTTATGCTTATTCGAAGCCCCATTAAATGAAATCTTCCTGGATCCACACAAACATACGACTGAAATTAAAGGAACATTTTCGAACATATAGTTATTAAAGTAACCAGAATAAGTTATTTTTATCACAGTGCAATAGTGACCTATACATTTAACCAAAGTCTGAAGTGCCACTGTGGCAGGTCACTGAACATTTCTACTGGCCACTCATGGCCGAAAAACTCCCATGGTGGCAGGTGATGTGAAATTTTTACCTCATTTCATTTCCATGCGTACAACATAATAATAAATATATAAACACGTTCCTGTACCTAAGCTAGATGGGACATTGCACACTACAAAAAAGAGATGCTTCTTCTTTTTTTTTCTTTTTAAATTATCACATGCTTTCTACAAAAATACATCAACAACAACTAATCCAATACTGCAGCTCCCAGTGGAAATGCCAGTATGAAACACATTATAATGAGTCCAGCAAAGTGTGTAAACCAAGACAGGCATACTAAACAGATTGCCTATCATCGAGATTATCTTTTACCATGGTGGGTCTGGGCTTTGGCCTTTGAGGCTCTGTGGGCACTAATGCTGTCTGTCATCATCCCCCAGGCAGCCAGCTCCCAATCACAGTGCTGTTGTTCCTAACAGATCAGGCTGCAAACCCCTCACAGCAGGCCACAGTCAAAACACAGACACATTTGGATAATGCAGTCACACTCCCTCTCGAGTGCCTGTCACTCATTTGGCTCTCGGAGAGGCACATTCTCTCTTTTGCCCTTTGTGTTGCTCAGTCTGTCCTTTCAGTTTCTCTCTCTCAACAATACCTCTCACATATACAACACATGCAAACACAAATGCCTCTTTCATTTTTTATTGCTGTCATTCCGGTACATCTTAGCAACATGCACTTCTATCTTCTTCCAACCTCTGTTTCTCATCACTGGGCCACTCTCATCTCTTGAAATGTTCTATCCTGTCTTTACTTTCCACTTAACTTATCACAATTTTCTCTTTTTTCTCTTTCCCTTTATCTTTCGTCCTTGTCCTTTCTCCCCTCCCACGCCTTATCCTCCAGGCAAAGACATCCTGAGGGAGACCATTAAATTCATGTACACAGACTGGGCAGACAGGGACAATGGCGACATGCGAAGGAAGACCCTCTTAGCTCTGTTTACAGACCACCAGTGGGTGGCGCCAGCAGTGGCAACTGCCAAACTCCACGCCGAGTTTCAGTCCCCGGTTTACTTTTACACTTTCTACCATCACTGCCAGACTGAGACTCGACCTGAATGGGCCGATGCCGCCCACGGTGATGAGATACCGTACGTGTTCGGCGTGCCCATGATCGGTGCCACAGACCTGTTCCCATGCAACTTCTCAAAGAATGATGTGATGCTCAGCGCTGTGGTCATGACCTACTGGACCAACTTTGCAAAGACTGGGTAGGTCTTAATGATGACTTTATTTCATTTGTTCTCTTTTTGCTCTGTGGTGTGACTGAAGTACTAACCAGCTAGTCTACCTGAGGTTAGGGGCTTATCTCACTAACCATGTGTCAGTAGAGTTGTTAAAAGTTTAGTACACTCTCTCAGCTTGCTGTAAGTTTATATATAAAAACGTTCAAGGGTCTATTCGGTGTTTAGATGTCAATGAAAAAATCTTTGAACTACGTTGATTACAACCTTGACTTGAAACCTATAACTGAGATGTCCTCTCTGACCTCCACCAGGGATCCCAACCTGCCAGTCCCTCAGGACACCAAATTCATTCACACTAAGCCCAACCGCTTTGAAGAGGTCATCTGGACCAAGTTCAACTCCAAGGATAAGCAGTACCTCCACATTGGCTTAAAACCTCGTGTTAGAGACAACTACAGGGCCAACAAGGTGGCCTTCTGGCTGGAGCTAGTACCCCACCTTCATAGTCTGCATGAAGAGCTCTTCCCCACCACTACCCGCTCACCACCAGGCCCTGGCCCAGGAACCCACAGACCCTGGCCCAGAACACCTGGTCCTCGTACCACTCGCCACCCCTACCCTACCTTCCCCTCTGATCCGGAGCCTGAGGGTTCCGAGCGTCCACACCAGGACCTTTTCCCTGGAGACACCCGCGACTACTCCACTGAGCTGAGCGTGACAGTTGCTGTGGGGGCGTCGCTCCTCTTTCTCAACATCCTGGCCTTTGCCGCCCTTTACTACAAGCGTGACAAGCGGCATGAGATGCGACGACACCGGCTGTCCCCTCAGCGCGGTGGACCTGCCAACGACCTGGCCCACAGCCAGGAGGAGGAGATCATGTCCCTGCAGATGAAGCACTCGGAGCACGATGCTCACCATGACATGGAACCACTCCGGCCCCATGACATCCTACGTCCCGCCTGCCCACCTGACTACACACTGGCGCTGCGCCGTGCCCCCGACGACGTACCGCTGATGACACCTAACACCATCACCATGATCCCCAGTACTATCACCAGCATGCAGCCTCTTCATGCCTTCAACACCTTCCCCTCCACCGGCCACAACAACACCCTGCCCCATCCCCACTCCACCACCAGGGTATAGTAGGGACTGGCCCGACACAGTGCCACCTAAGGACCAGGAAGACTGGCTCTGCCACTGACCTAGAGGGGAGGCCTCTGGATGTGGGCCTTTGTTCTGTTCTCTTATTCTCTCGTTTCTCCAAAAACAACTCCACCTCCTCCATCGTGTGCTGTCAAACTTTTGCAGCTCCACCGGTGGCGTGTGGAGAAGCAGCTGAACTGCACGGCAGCAGATGATCAGTTTGGGGGTGATTTAGATCTTTCAAAGATACTGTTTTCAAAGGAGGTCTGCTGTTTCCAGACTAAAGCCCCCTGACATTTATCAAAGGGACGAGTGCTTTTCGCCCCTTACTGTTTTCCCTTTTTTACTTTGGTGTCTTCTCTTTTTTCTCTCCCTGGTGTGTTATGTGCATATATCGTTCTCTTTTCTACATCTGTGTCTTATCCCTGCTTTGTTCCTCTCATTCGACATGTGATTCTCTTCCTCTCCCAATGCTCCTTTGCTCGAAGGATTCATAAACTACTGAGCTGTAAGAGGGGCATAGAGTACATACAGTAATCATATAGTTATGAAAACACTGATATCTGATACTTTCATCCTACCAGCATTCTTGGTGCCAAGTATGTATTACTGTGTTTGCTTTCTCATCGAGGGAGAAAAGTAAAAAAAGTAAAGAAAATTCTAGATTATTCCTATTTACTGTCAATTAACAGCTGTGTGTTCTCATGACAAAGTGCCAAACTGGCCCTTGATTGTGTTTTTATTTTTCCGTTATCTTCTGTTTCTTTTTCTTTTTTTTCAAGCATTTGTTTAATTGTTGTTTTTGTGGAAAGATTTTTTGCTGAAAATATAGATATAGAGAAATGATATTATATATCGTTATATATAAATGTGTACAAAGGAGAAAGTATATAAATGGGTTTTCTCAGTGGGGATCTATGCATGAATTATTTTTAAAGATGATGACGGGGGAAAGGACACTGTATCTGTCAATGCACGTTTCCCAAATCTAATCAAATCATATCGGATATTTTGTTTTTTGTTTTACCTCACAGAACAAGAACATCACGAAAAATCTTGTGGTAACCCAACAAATCCTCTTCACCTCCCAACACCCATTTATAGAAAAAAAATGCTCTTGCCACAAATCTCAGAAGATGTGAGGGTCAACAAAGCAACAACTGTGAACATACTCTCCCATTCATTCTCTCCATCATGAGGCTATTTAGAGGTATTTCTCCAACCAGGTAATGCAGCAAGCCAACAGGAAGCCCATCATCACACAGTAGCTACTTTTCCTTTCCTCCTATTGTGGATGATTGTTTTCTTAGAGTACATCGGGTACCAAATCTGTTGTAGCTTGCCTGTGCAGAATTATTTTTGTATTTCAGTGAGGCTGATAAACAAAGCAGAGACAGGCAGCCTTTGCTCTTTCACGTACACTTTCCTTCTCCTGTCTGCACCCCTATTTGCAACACGTGCATATTTTGTCTTATGTTTGCCCATGAAAGAAAGAGTGTGTGCGCTATCAGAGCTACTTCACATGGGCAGAGGTGGGCCCTAATTAGACAGCAAAGAGATAGAGAGGCAGACAGGCAGGATCAGCCCCAAAACTTAGACTCCAAAAACTAGCTCATTCCTGCTGCCAAAACACACCCTTCTGTATCATCACTTACCCCCTCCCTTCTCCGCTCTCTGTCAGTACACTTGCTTTCTATTCAAAACTGACGCCCATTTTGCCGTGATCACCTAAATCACCCCCGCAGTGACCACAAAAACACACCTGACTTCACTGTGTCAGTGCCATTCTACACAATTTCTGACCTCAGTTCAGCTCTGCTATTAGCGTCACACAAGGGTTAATTCACTCATCTTGTAACTTTTTGTGAGCTCATCATTTGTAAATTAAACTCTGAAGCACACTGAGGGTAACCGGTGGGCATTCGTGGCCTGCGGCGCAGAGCTATAAGATGAAAAGGGGGCTCAGATCTCCGAAACAGGGTAAAAGCAACACAGCTGACAACTGGTGTTTCTGATTCTGCTCTTTTCTTCCGGGTGAGAATGTGCAGGCCGACAGCTCAGCGATGCCCCCCCCCTCCGATTCTCTGCTAAAGATCATGAATCATGGCTAATACTCTGGTTAATACAGTATGTTAACTGAACTGATGTGCTGTTGTTTGAACCCACAGGAACACATGGTAGCCGACATCCAGTCTGGAAGAAGTTAGTCACCGGTGCTGTCTTTGCTTGTGCTCTAGTTTTAGCCTGTTTGTTTGTTTTCTATTTTATTACTGCCTAACTGGGTGGTGGGGGAGGGCTGGAAGGGGGAGAGATATACTTGGCCGCTCCTGTCAGAGATTTTGTAAGCCCACTGGAAGGGAAATGTGCACAATGTAAAACACAAAACAACTGACTTGGGTGTGCTGCAGGTGAATAAATGGCTTGGAACAGATGATGGACGGTAGCGTAAGAAAAGGTGCACGCTGTGGAAAAGAGACTTCGGGAGGAAATTGGCAAAAGACTCACAGCCTTAAATGTAGAAATAAAAAAATAGATAGGATGAACTGATCTCTGGTAAAAGGACATTCAACGGCATGGTCACCTTTCTACTCACAATGTTTGCCAGGAGGATACCTTGCTCATCTGTCCGACAGAGGATCTGATACATCTGATCAGCTCCTTATGAACCCTTTTGTACTCGCTCCTGAGGATAAGGAGGCGGTGAGGGATCGTGATGGAAGTCCTCACCACAACACAGCTACAATGACACCACTGGAGGTGAGAACAGAAACAAGGTGTTGAGTTCGGTCTGTTCTTTTTCCTTGTCGGTTTTATAAGCTAACACTGGAGGGCGCCATT
>JBBMOC010000030.1:521335-611380 GCA_037975185.1 Centropyge bicolor
GACTGTTGCATGATGCATAATGGGATTTTTTTTTCATTCACTTTATAGGCCAAATGATTAATTGAATAAATATGATCAGATTAAGTGACTACAGCTTGGATAGGCTGTATGTTTGCTGGAAGGTATCATGTATCATGACCACATTTCATCAGCGTCTGTCTACCAACTTTTATTTTCTTAGCTTCCTTGTTTGTCTCCGGCTGCTGCAGAACATATATCCACTGAGGAACATGACAGAGCCACGCAACCCAGGTATGTCCTCTATTCCTCAGACAGCCCCAGTGCACACTGACTCCACCTCTCCAGCTGTAGAGATGGATCCAGTGGAGTACACCCTAAGGAAACGCCTCCCCCGGAAACTCCCAAAGAGACGGAATGACGTGTACGTCAACATGAAGACTGATTTCCGGGCTCAGCTGGCACGCTGTCAGAAGCTGCTGGAAGGTGGGGGGCACAGGGAGATCTGTGTCCATGGCCTGGGCCTGGCCATTAACAGGGCTATCAACATTGCCCTTCAGCTGCAGGCCAGCAGCCAGGGGGTGCTGCAGCTGGCAGCCAACACCTCCACGGTGGAGCTGGTGGACGATCTGGAGCCTGAAGATCCTGATGAAGCTGGAGAGCCCATGACACGTACACGCAACAACTCGGCCATTCATATTAAGGTTTTCTACCCTGAGCCTCAGTGACCTTAAAAGAGGTTTGTTGAATAGAGGTTGTCAAATCGTCCTATTTGTTCCCTCATGAACCTGAAGACAAAATAACGTATGGTGGGACTATGTGTGTGGAGACCTACAAACACCGCACTAGAGGACTGTGAAATAGAGCAGACAACATGCACTGCATTGACTGTATGTGTACTGTGTTGACTACTCCAACTGGGACAACCTTATTTGATCAAGTATATTATGCTCTTTAGTCCTGTGTTTTGTCAAGTTGCAAATTGCTGTTCCCTTTTCAGTTTGCATGTCCTGAAGCATCAGTGGTATTTGCCAAGTGAAACGTTGTAATTTCAGAATAGTTGTAGAAGTGGCTGTGCCAAATATACATGTACAAGTGTCTTTAATTTTAAGGCCTAAGAGTCTGTGCAAGTGTTTACAATTTCATGTCTGTATGTTTTTAAAGTAAACTGAGGAATCCTAAGTTTAAGCAGGTGTTGTTGAGGTAAATGTCCACTAGATGTCAGTAGTAGTATTTAAATTTGGTCTCAAGTCCTTCAACTGCAGATGGTGTTTCTGTTAAAAATGAATAAGTCATCGACAGTTTTCAGGAAGACAACGTATTTGGTTTCTTTACAAAAATAAAATTTGCTGGAATGTATCTGTAACTGATAATTTGATCAGGAAGTTACTTGAATGAATGACACATTTAAGACCAGTAAGGTCTGTAATAGCTGCTTGTATTCAGCATCTGAACTGCGGGAGCTTGTTAACTCCACTGACGTGCACACAGAAAAGATAATGAATGAAATGGTCAGACTTCCCCTTGTTGTGTTTCCATCTATCCTTTCTTTATCCAAGAATAATATTTTGTATTTAAATAGCAAATTATACAGTGATGGGACAAAATAACAGGAAAGAAAACATGTACAAACATCCTTAAAAACATCTTGCGCTTCAACAACAAGATTTAAAAATACGGAAAAAAACAAGGAAGAACACTTAACTAGTCTGAAATAGTTGAGCATCCATTATATAGAGAGCCTTAAGTTCCCAGGACTAACTGATTGCCTGCCTGCTGTTTGATGACGAACAATAGAAGGAGGGAAAAGACAGTGTGAGCGTCAGATTCTGGAAAAATATTTGCAATTACAGGCTCACAGGATGTTAATTGTAAAAGCCAAACAACAATTTCCCAGGCAGTCTGGCCATCAGTGTGTAGAAACTGGTTGAGTGTTGGTTAGGCAGCAACAAAAACACAGATAATGACAAAACAGCTTCACAGTTGTCATGTAATCCTCCGCCCTCCTCCTCATTGACCTGTTTCCTCGTTCACTGTAACTGAACCTCTGCGTCAACTTTTTAGTCCTTTGCTTTGTTATATGGAAGTCGCATGCAATGTAGAACTAACAGCTAGTCGGGTACAAACAATCTTTACAAAAAGGAAGACAGCAGCGCGCCATTGTGAATGATATCAACAAACGGCTTTGCAAATGTTCACTGTTAAACAAGAGAACATGTCAATGTGAGCCCAACTAAAATCTTAAAGGTCAGACACTAAAAATATACAAAGACTGGAGCTTAAAAGTAGAAAATCTGTATAAATAGTAATTACATGACTCTTAAAAATATATTAAAATATTCATTGAAAAAAATCCAAGAGAAAAGACTAATGTTTCAGTGAGGCACAGTTGTCATATAATGTGAAAGGCTTGTGGGGTGAGGCCTCATTCATTTTTGCCTTTTTGCAGTGGAAATGGATGCTCTGTCGCAACCTTGCAGTCCTCCAATTTCCAGGTGCAATCAATATTTTCTGGGTGTTTCACTCCACCATTCACTAAAGAGTTGAGTGTCAGGGTCAAACTCACTGGAAACATTCACATACACGCTACATACAAATTTAAACTTGCTGTCTGAACTCACACACACAAAAGTGCATCCACACACAAAGTGCAAGAGAGTGCCATTAGAACAGCTATTGGAGCAGTGCTTCCCATAGGCCTCATTTTGGTCAGTGTGTGCTTTACGCTGTCCATGTTTCGCATCTACATTCCAAGGTGCAATCATCTCCTGTCCATCCAAAGCCTAGCTGGGACTGTCCTTTCATTTCAGCTTCCTCCTCTTATGTGAGGATGGCTGTACCTTCCCCTCTTTCCACACCAGCAGCAAGTGTGCAGGTCAGCAGTGTCAGGTCCGTCCTCTTGCCTTCGGAAACACAAATTAGCTCCACCAGGATTGGGGACATCAGCTGATCAGCTGACATCTTGCTGACAAGCCTGCGCGTCTAAAAGAAGGAGGCGCACTTTGCCTCGCAGGAAGTTGACGTGGACCTGAAGTAAATCTGTTGAAGAGGACACCAGCCATGTTCCCTCGAGCCCTGCTGCACTTGCTGGTGGGGTATATTCCTGAAAGAGAATACAAAGAAACAAGTGGCACTTGTGGCAAATCTCTTTTTGTTTTTCCTCCTCTTTTGACAAAATCTCAAAAGGCTGAACTATGAGTAGGCAAATTTACATAAGTGCATTTGAATGACAGGTTTCATGGTTTTTCGGCCTATGAAGTTAAAAATGAAGACATCCACACAAACGCACCATAACTACTTATCCTGGAAATATTGAAAATACTCTTATCATGTCTTGTTATTGCCAGATAAAAAATAACCTCTCCAGGATTTGAAGACTTTGTTTCTTTTTGGAAAGTTAAGACCCTGTTAACTGTTCCCAGTTTAAAATGACGAAACTAACTTCAGTGACCCTTGAGCCTCGACATAGGCTGCTCATTCAGCTTTAGTTTGTCTATTCACAAGGCCTCTGGACCTGGATCATTTCAAAGACTGTGTTGCTACAGCTTCAGCAGTCTAAGAACCACATCAGCTTCAGTGCTCACAGCCTCGTCAGGAAAGACTTATGGTTAGACTTTCAGTGAATGTCCCCTCAGTGTTTCTATTAATGGAGAAACCACCATTACCTTATTGGAATAAACTCAACTTGAGCTTAAGTATAACCACTACTATATCTTAAACAGAAGGCAACAACCACATTGGCTGTGATTATTAGGCCATTTTTCAAATATGATGTCAATAGACGTGTCTCAAGTACATACTTCATAAGATCCACAGTATGCTATCAGAAGAATGCAGAAACGTTTTGGAAGATCCTGACATGTGTTGGATATGTAGCAGAGGTATTGGATAACTGCACTGCTTTTATTCTGAAGTAACAGAGTTTATCAAAATATCTTGCGGCGGCACTTCCTGAACAGAAGTCCAGCCTGTTTTTAAGCCCCTCAAAAGCCAGTAAAAGCTAGAGTGGTTGACTACACTTTAGACAAGCAGTGGATGAGCAAACTTTCAGATTTCAAAAGAATTTCAAAAACTGTCAATTTAAAGTGAATTACATTTCTTTTGGAATGTGCCAATTTATGCATGTTGATGCTTCTTCACAATATTATTGTAATTAGGTTCTTTTAATGTCATTAAGGTAACAAATGGCTCCCAGTCCCACAGCCGTCATTGTTTTTGAGTTGGAACCTCTGATGTTGCTGTGACTCACCTGGATGTTGAGGCTGCGCAGCACGGCCTTGATGCTGAGCAGGTTTCTGATGGAGTTATCTATGTGGCTGTGCAGTGCTGTGTTGGTGACTGAGGTCCGTAGCAAGCTTAGGGCCTGTTGTAAGAGCCATAAGCCAGACTGCACCTCCTGGGCTTGATCCAATGCCTTTCCAAATAAACAAAGAAGGCAAGAGTTGAAGAGTCTAATTATGGAAGCGATAAGGAACAAAACAGGTAATCACCTGCATTACACACTGAACAGCAGCAAACGACTATGAACTTAATAACTTGTGTAACATGTTATACAACTGTTGTCACCTGATTTAAAACTCAACCATGGCTACTTACATTTTTCTTCTCCCAGACATCAAATTCAACTCTGGTTTGGGGAACAGTGACAGACTCTGACAGGCTACATCCTTCTCGACATGACTTCTAAGAAAACGAGAGAGTAATAAGGTTAGTGTTTTCAGTATGTTTACCCCATGGTACACAAACGTTCAGCATAGGTGATTCCAGGACCACAGGAGGTCTGCAGTGCATGCATACATTCCTCTCACCATAGCGACTTCTGCGTCTCGTGCTTCCTGAATGAAATGGTTCAGGACCCTCAGGTCACAGATTGGCCTCAGCGGGGACGGTAGGCCTGGCCGGCTCCACTCCAACACTATCAACAGCAAGGCAAGCAGTCCTACCATGACAGATACAAAGAGACGGTTACTCAAAGGCTGCTGAACATCGAAACGGAATGAAAACAAGCTGATTTGCAGCAGAAGTGAGACAAAATTTGGGCCCCCTTTGAGTTGTCAGTCTGTTGTTGGCTTTTGTCTAAGTCACACAGATATACTGTTAGAATATGCTTTCTCAAGGTTCTGGTGTGAAATTCTGTCGTAGTTTCAACTTTTGTCTCATCTGTCCATAAAATTCAACTTCAGTGACAATATGTAGCACCTCGCAGGGTTTTTTCCAGGTTCTTCCACATATTCACAAACTCAATACATCTGTTATTGTGATGTCACGAAAAGGCATTATGGTGTGCAAGAGAGGCTTACAGAGCTGTAGTTGTTTAGTTGTAGCTTTTAACACTGCACTGAAGCTGGTTGTCTTTTTTTGACCCATGGCTGTCGGTCAAGCTTTAACGAGCCTTCTTCTGAGACTCTACTTTCTCTGACATGTTTCCCTCCAAAAACAACTGTACTGTGATAATCCAACTTGATGAACACCCCCTGACTAGCCTTGCAGTCCATTCCCTTTTCCGACCTGGCTTGAACGATGTCATCAATACACCACTTCTACGACTACTAGTACATCTGAGCCATTTGAGATTATTTGCCCTGGTAAGGCAACGTCAGTTATAGCTACTCAGAGGGATATCTTTCAGATTTGCTCACCTTGTCTGGTGCTTAAACTAGTTACCCCTGACACAGGCGGCCACCATGATTCAAAGTTTACACGGCTAAAACTAGTCATCTTCAGATTAATATTGACATTAAATGTGATTAATTTCATTCATTTAAATCCACCAATTTGAGAGAGTCTGAATCTCTTTCAGTAGCCAAAAAACTAACATGCATTAATTTTCACAAACTAAAGCCAGTGTTCACCTGTTCTAAAAAAAAGTCTGTACCTCAAGTTTCCAGAAGATCATTGCTTATTAAGTGAGAGTCACAAGTCAAATTGTTATTCTAAGCAAAGGCTCTCTCAGCATCAAATCATTCTCAGACTAAATGTTTCTAAGGGGGCAGTGCATCTAAAATGCTTTGCAGAAACTGGATCATTTGTATCCAAAACACAATCAGGCAGACCAAAAGTGAACACACCATCAGAACATCGATGCATCAAGCTTAGCTCGCTGAAAGAAAAGCCAGTTCATCACAGATGGAGAATTTGCAAAATAAAGAACGCAAGACTCCAATCAACCAAAGTAATGTCCAAAGAAGGCTGTCTTGCAATATCTCAGAGGACGAGTAGCTGATTCTACACCTCTTCTCAGGAGGGGAAACAAGGCCAAATGCTCAGGGGTGGACTGAGAATTACCAGCATTTCACGATGGATGACCACCCAAGTTTTGCCTACTCTGGAGTTGGATACTCAGAACTACCACTCAGTTCTTCAGAGCTCCACCCTCTGGTTTGCATCTTTGTGAAGAAGGATTCATACTGCAGCAGGATAATGACCTCAAAGCAATGAAGGAACTACTTGATGACCAAGGAGTCCTGACTGTCAGGGACTTACTTCAGCTGGAGTGAATGCTGTCATTAACCCAAAAGGTGGACATACCAAAGAACGAGATATTCTGAAATGCATTTTTAAATCGAACTCCACATGCAAAATGACATCTGGTAACTCTTCCGTGCAGCTCACACATGGTCTGCCAAGAGCTTCAGGGGTGTAATGATATATTTATTTTTAAATTCATCTGTCTACAAACTTCCTACTCTTGTTGTCTCATGACCTCTTCAGATCCAGAGTTTATCAGGCAACAGCATGTATGAGAAGAAATATTAATGTCAACAAAATCTCTCTGTTGATCCACTGTGAGGCCCGAGGGCTGTGTCTATTATAAAACAATATTTTTTGGGGTTGACTGTGTCTTGCATTTATAACCACTGTCTGGATAAATTAAGGATCAGTCTCAGTCAACATGGCAGTAAATATGGGCTGTATTATAAAAAGGGCTGTATTATAAAAAGCAGCATGATTAAGCATGAGCAAGACTCATTCATTTACTTTCATTCTTGCATATGATACTTAAGAAACCACGTGATGTTCTGGATTCTGAACAGAAACCTGCAAATACGACAATGCACAATTGACTGTTTCCCTGTTTAACCCTTATTTAGAACAGGGTGGTTCTATAATTGAGCCGTAATCAAAAATGTAGCTATTACTTCTAACCCTTTCTCAATGACCATGACAGCTACTTCTATCATGCATTGAAAGCAGACTCTGAACTCTACGGATATACTTGGCAACCAGAGCGGTTCTAGTGTTGTGGGTCATGTGGGTATCCAGCCTCGCTCCTCTGTGCCACATGCTGAATGCACTCTTTCACAGCAGCCTGGATGTGTGACGCAGAAGGATGATAGAAAATACAGATGATCTTCCCAAGCAGACAGGTCAGATACAGGCTAGATTAAGTTCCTAGACTCCCAGACAACTAGCACACATTGAGCTGAACTATGAAAAAAGGTCACACTAATATTGCGGGTTTGCTACTTTACAACTGAGGGATAATAGGAAATAACATCAAGAATTAAAATACCGTTACTAGTCGTACATTAGCAGTGGTCCTTTAGGAGGTCAATAGTATAATCAGCTTAACCTCCATGCCCCCTTCTCTGTGATTCCAACGTCATGGAAGAGACTGTCAATGACTCATAGGATCAGTCTGTGTCTTAAACTGTACATCTGTCTCATACCACCCCCATGTTTTGCAGAAACCTTCTGTAAACTGTATGTGCATTGTGGTGCATAGTGACCCATAACTTAACAAGCTACTAATTGCTCTGTGCGCATTAGTAAAAGTATTGCAACCTCTTTCTTCCCCATGAGCCGGCATTTATAATCCCTGCAGATTTGCAATCCACCAAATATGAATGTACATACACACAGACATGCTCATAAATGGTGTGTAACATTCCCTAGAACTTATGGATGTGCATTTTCCAAGAGTCCTTCACAGGCTCATTGAATATGATTATTCACTCATAATGAAAAAGATGTAAGATGGCAGGAAATGAATACTGAATGGGACTAATTACAAAGCACTGCACACAGGGAATAAATCCTACTACACTGGCCTGTTTTCATCCTGTTAAGTGGCTGCTCCACTTGGACACTGGCAAATTTGTCCACTTCAAAGTAAATCAAAAGCGTTAAATCTTTGTGTATATGCTCTTTTTCAGACCTCCTGTCACACTTTAAGTTTATACAAACTCCGGAGGTCTACATTATCGTTCTGGAGCAAAAACTTCAGATCAACAATGTGGTCCCCAATGTACTTAACATATACCAATTCATATAGCAGTTTCAAAGGCTAAGTGACACTAATGGCACTTTAAATATTTCTCATTCTCCAAAACGCGGCCACTTTGTTAAATAAGTGTGTGTGACTCAGCTTGGGGATTATCTGTGACCCTTTCACCACAGGCCATTGCCTACGTGAGAATGCATCAATCTAAACTGCAACTGTGTGTTCTCTCCTTCTCTCTCTCTCTCTCTCTCTCATCTATCTCTCTGTCTCTCTCTCTCACCCCAAGGTGGTGGAATTTGCAGTCCAGGACTGTGGCCAAACTAAAAGTTAACAGCTTTGTCTGCCAACGTCAGCTGCCAAAACCATGTTGCTATTTTAAATTGGAAGCAGTAGTCCACAAGTGGCAGTGCTTTGGATAATGGCAAGCTTCACTCCAGGTATGTGACAGATGCTTTGGAAAGGTGTCTGGATGCTCACGTGAGGTGATGCCTTGGACATGTGCTATTTTAGGGAACCATGTCAAACAGGTGCACAGAAAGAGCTCGGCAGTTTAAACCAACTACTTGGCATGGTACTAATGGTTAAATGACACAGAGGGCTGATAAGGACATACTTTGTAAAGTACACCTCACTGATGGGATGGTTGCTTTTCAAAGCTTTGCGACCTATCTATTTTGAACGGGTCTTCCCCGTGACAAAGTGCAGAGTTGTAAATAAGTAGCTATCAGATGACACTGGGTGTGACATCATTTCCTGTTCGACTTTGCTGGAATCCCTTATAGCTGTCAGTATTTGATAACCTTTTGCTCTTTTCTAAGTATGTGATGACCGTGCCAAAAAACTGTTGATTCAGCTTTCACAGTCAGTACCCTTAACGTGTGAGTCTGCTGTGTCATGCTAGAGAAGAATGACTGAAGACGTATTTTCCCTGGGAGCAAGGCGGAAAAAACAGAACATTGTATCTGCATCGGCTTAAACTAACAGGAAATATTACATCTTTAGCATGAGTGGGAATCAAACCAGCAGCTCCGACAGATTTAGTTCCTTGTCTTTTTGAGAATGAATAGTGATTTTTCCTGCCGTTATGAAGTGTTCAGTTTCCATCACCTGACAGTAAATTGGCTTTATTTAGAGGTAAATCTTTTAATGACTATTACTGTCAGGATTATACAACACAGATTTTTAAAAAGTCAGGACGCTGTGTAAAACAGATGAAACAATGTGATAATTTACTCATCCTTTTTGACTTAATTGAAAACAGTACAAAGACAATTTATTGAATGTTTGACCTCATCAAGTTTTGTAAATATCTTATTCTGAATTTGAAACAGGTTGGGACAGGAGCAACAACAGACTGTGAAAGTTGTGGACTGATCCAAAAACACCTGTTTGGATCATTCCACAGGTAAACAGGTCCATTGGTAACAGGTGATGGTATCAGGGTTGGGTATGAAAGGTTCATCCTGGAAGGACTCAGTCATTCACAAGGATGGGGCGAGGTTCAACACTTTGTCAAACACAGGATTGTAGAAAGGAGATTACGACTACTGAAAGCAATTTGCAAATGATTCTGTTTTCATTCACACAGAGTCCCAACTTTTCTGGAATCAGGATTGTCATTTTTGCTGCATAGCTTAATGTACAGCAGCCTTCTAGGAAGTGGCATTACACAACCTATTTCCATGAACTGCAGTGAATGAATACAACCATAAAGCAGGCAGAAATAGCTCTTAGAACATGTAGGAGGAAAACAGGCAGAAGTGCTCACAGGCCTCCAGAGATGCCTTAAATCATCTCTGGAGGATTCACCCACGCACAGACACATATGGGAAAAGCTGCCTCATCAACACTGAGCATGACAGACCGGTGCACCGCACGGGTCACGCACACAAAGAGACGCACCCGCACACAGTCACCGCACACGCGCTCCTCTTACCTCTACCCGTTTTCTGCAACATTCGCAAACAGGTGCCGCATCTTTCAAAAGCATTGTGAGAGAATTCAATGTGTGCACAAAGCTCCAGGGCTCAACTTAAAAGGCAGCGAGTCAAGTCCAGCATGCAACCGGTCCCGAGCGCAGGTCCCGCCGACGTGTAGCTCCGAGTCACACAGATCCGAGCTGCTCACCTACCGCACTTTGCATCACTGCGGTGCTATGAAAAAAAAGCCCTTTTATTTACCTCCCCTAAGGATATAGCGATAACGTGATGGCCCGTAAGGACGCGCCTTTTTTTTACGCAGCGGTTAAACATCAACCCGTGCATGCAGTCCCCCCTTTGCGCAAAGCGTGAAAATAGACTAACAAGTAAAGGCAGTGTAGAGAGGAAAAAAAAGATCATGAAGGCATGTCCATAACTCACTGGGAAACTCCATCACTGGTGTCCGCACAGCCCCTCACAGGGTCCTCGCGGTTTGGCCCATAGGTCCGTCTATTGCCCATTAATTGGAAACGAAGCTCTTTTGTGGATCTCCTGCACTTATCCGGTAGGTGTTTCTAAAAAGTGATCCTGTTTGATTTTTTTTATTGATGACTTTGAAAATCATTGTTTCCGCGATGACAATCGGAGCTTCCTCCTCCCTTAAGGCGAGAAACGTTTGCTTTCATTGTTGTCCAAATAATGGGGCAAAGCCGGTTTATAAAACATTTGTCCTAAAAAAGTAAATAAGAAAAAACACACTTCCCATCCATTGTTCAGGTGATTTTCAGAAAGTGCGTTTTTAAGAGAACTGAACATTCTAAATATTTATAATAAACGTCACGTGTGCAATTTTTTTAGTGCTGATTGTCATTAAGCTTCTAATATGAGACTATCATTGATATCTCTCACGTGCAAGGCTGCGTTCAGGGACCACAGCTGTGCAGTGATGCAAGCTTTGACAGAAATCAAAGTTATTCTTGAACCCCTTCCACATTTGACTTTCAGATTTCAAACGTGCACCAGTGAGCATGTGTACGTGTTAGTTGTGGCACTCCTGTCACCTTGGAAGTCACACACCTCAACCTTAAGCATCATAACTGAACACCTTCTGACCTAAGAGTCTGAACCCTCATAAAGCAGTATGGACCCATTGGGACCTCAGTTTATCCCCACTGACCACAAG
Source organism: Centropyge bicolor (assembly GCA_037975185.1). NCBI lineage: Eukaryota > Metazoa > Chordata > Actinopteri > Pomacanthidae > Centropyge > Centropyge bicolor. The sequence goes on from JBBMOC010000030.1 coordinate 532,620, forward strand.
TCCCCTGTCAGAGGGAGACAGACAGAAGAGAACAATGTCCAGAATACTTCAGTCATTCCTACAGGCATCATCAGACCACAGAGCTGTTACAGTGCTAGATGATGATAGCCAATGGTGGGATAAGACATGTAAGTGGATGGGAACAATAGTGGACCATTCAATTTTTGACACACCATCTAATAAATCTGTGTTATGTTCTGATTACTTGACTGGGTCTTCATTTTAAATTGATCCCAGAATTTTGCACACAGCAGCTGATGAGAGAAGAGATGGCCGAACTGTCTCGTATTGTTATCATTCATGTTAATTCAACTCATATATAAGTTAGACATGCTGACTGGTGACAGGTGACAAATGAAAGGAAGAACCTAAATACACAAAGTGAAGGCAGATTCTTTATGCAGGACATGAGGGCTCCCTGAAGGATTTGATGTGTGTGAAAATGAAAATCTCAGAGAAGGAGCACTTTATGACACTTTATCTCAGTTTTTACTTTTATCTATCACCTTTCTTTATAGTTCTAAAATGGAAGATAAACATGCTTCCTCTGGACTTGCCGGGGCCTCCTTGGTGGATTTCTTCTCTACCTGTGCTTAGAGGTAGTATGAGTAATTACATTGCACAAAGTAAATGCAGATTCACTAACCTCGCTATGTTCCAGTCAGTACTTCCCACTGTGTTGAACACCAGCTGCGCAAATTGAAACTGGGAAAAAAAAAGGAGTGAAACAAATGTTGATAAAGACAAACACAATATTCAAATCTATTCAGCATGTGAGAAGTCAACATTGTGGCAGAACAAGTAGTTAAGAATTTGAAGACCACCTGAAACATTATTTCACAACAGGAAACACCTGAGTACACCTGGGATCAGGAGACCAGGAGTACAGATTTTCAAAAGGTTTGCAAAGTTAAGTACTTGCGATGTTGGTTACAGCACAAAAACAATTTTGTAGCCAACTTTGAAAGCTCAAACATGAAACATAAAATGTGTACCGTACAAAAGAAACCAGACACAGAGAATACCTGTTGGGCCTGACGACTTTAAAAACAAAGAAAAGTAGCTCAACACTGCTCACTCTGATCACTCTGAATCATCACTGTAGAACAGACAGAAGAGAGAACAGGAGTTAGACAAGAGCTAGAATGATGCTGAGGAACAAAGGACAAGAAAGAAAGTACATTAGTAGTGATGATGATGTTGAATGCAGTGAAATGGGGCCTCTTGTGATCAGGACATCTCAGAATCAGCTGTACTGGATTTTTAAAAAATCTGATTTTCTCTTTCCAGGTTCCCCATATCAGCGGGATCTGTATTGCGACGTTGTGAGCACTTCCCTCATATGACCCCCTCTGGGACCCCCCGATCATTATCAGTCATGCTAGATATATAGTATATTGGCAGACGATTGAGTTATCCATCTGGCAAATAATGTGAGATGTCCTCTGACAACAGCTAGCCGGCCAGCAGACACTGGCTCATTGGACTTGCTCAGTTTTTTTCCACAAGATATTAGGCTTTCAATATATGAAATATTTCAAACGATGACAGTGCTGATCTTGAACAATACATTCATCTGGAAGATGTCAGTACCTTTAGAGAAATATGTCAGAGGAGCTGACGTCTAGCTTCAAATATCTTCAGACCAAAAATGTTCTAAACAATTACATTTACAATTAATTTATAACTAAGTCCCCACCCACTCTTTTTCTACCCTTCTCCCAACAGGAGCTGTTCACAGCTTTGTGTCCATTCAGGGTGACTTCGTGCCATACATTGATATGTTGTAGCCACGAACTCGGCCCTAAATGGACACCTGGTCACGCCACCATGGATCCAGTTCAGAGGACCCCAAAACCTCAGAAACATGCTGGTGAGGGCAGATTCTCCACCTAACCCCCCCACCAACCCCACCCGAGTCCTGTGGAACCAGCCACCTACAAGTGTGGTAAGTGTCATTCACAAAACCAATACATTTTATCAACCACACACAGGGAAAGCGTTCGCTGCTAAAAGTATCACCTCATGTAAAACCAACAATGTGATGTATGAGCTCAAATGCCCCTGTGGAACTCCAGACCCCTCAAGAACAGAATCTCAGAACACAGAGGTACCATTAGAAACCATGGACAAAAGAACCCCCTAGCCAACTACTTTAATCTTATGAACCACACTGTTGCATTATACTGGAATCAAAGATACTACTCAGGATCTAAATACTAGACACTACGTCACCCAAGGGCCTCAATGAGGAAATGTACATTTCCTTCTTGTGCCTCCCGAAACCCACCACTTGTCAGCTATATCCTCTGTGTAATGCATGTCACCTGTATGGTCTCTGTATGTTATATATGTATTGTTTTTTTTCTGGTAATGCTCATTTGCTTTCACCTTACACTATTGGATCTAGTATTTTATGCGGAACTATATACACTATTACGTTTGTGTATATATTTTACCTATATACACACGGCTGTAATATATTTGTATATGCCCATGTTTACTATAAACGTGTTTTGTCTATACAATTTATTCTACTGTCTTGTCACATTAGAGACTCGGTTCACATATTTGTCTCATGTGACTGGATCATGTGCATTGCTAAGATGGCGTCATGCACGCTCACTTCAGTCTGGTGGAGAGCAGTAATGCTGGCAGAATCACCTGGGTGCATTAACAAAAACAAACGGTATATTTCATAACATACAAAAGCACCCAGTTGAAGAAGTACCACATTAGTCAGTGATGCAGGGATCGCCCATTCAGAGTTTAGGACCAGTGAGTTTGCACTTTGACCACATTTTCAAATTGAAGCTCAGTCCAATCTGTAACATCACAGTGTACAAGCGACATACAATATATACTCTATAATATGTGTAAAGAGGTATATAATTTAGTGATCAGTGATGGGTTTTGGAAAAATGTATTTGGAAAAATGAAATAATTTCTTGATTTCTAATGCCACCCTTAGATATTTCTATTCAGTGTGTTACTCATGTGCCACAATAATGTAATGTTTTGAGATAAAATATCCTTTTCCAAGAATTTTTTTTGCAATTAATTCGGCATTTATGTATTTCTGCCACCCCTTAAAGTCTCCTTGCCACCCCATGAATATTTCTGTCAGTCCTCCCGTGGTGGACAGTAGTATGACTTATCTGTGCCATCATCAAAAACAAAGTATCTGCTACAGGAAGATGCAGGCTATTTCCAGAAATCTGTTCAGCGTACTTCTGTCCTTCGTTTTGTACAGAGTGTGAGTTTTGGAGTTCATCCATGGTAGCATTCTTAGAATAGCTTTCTCTCAATATAGCTGACTTGTGATACAATAAAACAAATGGGCCAAGAAACACTGGAGTCAAGATGGCATTACTGTCTAATATAATAATATAATATTGCATTTTTTTTGTTGTGCTTATAGATGTGGTTAGATATCATTCCATTAAAAGTTGACACTATTACTTTACATTAATTCTAAATATACAATTAGAACATTTCCAGGGTTCAGTGCAGATGTGCTAAAAGATGTCACACAGCCATTCTATTCTGTGCACGTGCTTATGCCCCATGTCCTCACTCTGACCCCTGAAGCCCCCTCTGGAGCCGGAGTCAAGGAAATATATTGAAATTTCCTGAAATCCCCTCTGTGTGTCATGGAGGAGGGGGGGACGTCTCCTAGGGGCTACAAGAGGCTTTTCCATCAGACAGGAAGAACGTATGTTTGCATATGCTTTAACACGCACACACAGTCGAGTGACACACATATCTTCACTCACACAAATACTTGGAAATGCTGATAAAACTTACCAGGGCTCACACATTTGCATGTTTGCGATTACAGAGGCCTGTGTGAGGTGCATGTACGGCACACACACGCATGCATGTGTGAACAACAGTATTATATTGTGTCTGATGTCAGAATTAATAGTAAATAGTAATTCATTGATCCATCCCTGTTTTTAGATATTGACATATTCTACTCATAATCGAGGGTCATTTTTGAGACATTCTTTTATAAGTTTACATATCAACTGTATATACATACGCTTACTCTTATGAGTCAGCTTTAATACTACATGGTCACCGCAGTGTTGAGCTGAAGACAATGTTGACAGATTGTTGCACTGTTTGCTCAAAGTGCTGTTTGCTTTTGTCTGAGCCAACATGAGAGAGAGACAGAGAGGAGCAGGAGACAAGGTACGTGCTGCGAGCCATGCTTCGTGGCCAGAGCAGGGGACTGGGGCGGGAGGTGAGGGGTGTGTGGGGAGTGCGGGGGCAGTGGAGTCCAGTCACAGTGACTCCTCGGGTTGGAATGAGACACAGTGATTGAATTTAGGATGATTTAAAAGGGGAGGGGTGATGTAAAGGTTGGGGATGAACCTAAATGATCGTTCCTGTGACTCACTTACGTTAATAAAGAAAGACGGCCAGAGGTGACGCAAATAACCAAACAATACGAAGGCAGTGCAACGCTGTTACGTTGGAGTGTGTCTATGTGTGTGCGTTTCGCTTTCTCATCCAGGTTTTGGCTCGCAGCCAGCAAGGTCTACTCCTCTGGCGCGACACAAGACAGGAAGCTGACATAAAAGAATGGGGGGACTGACTGTGAGGGACGCAGGAGCCATGGCAGGAGCCAGGAGAGTAGACACTGACGAGGTTGGAAGTTATTGTTTGAGCTTACCGGTATCCACGGTGACAAGAATCTTATCACTCTATTGAACTTACTATGATCCCATGATGATGGCCACAAGTGTTGTGGATGTTTAGCAGGTATAATGGTTCAATTGAGCATGCTAACATTTGCTAATCAGCAGTCAACACCTAAAGCCAGAAATAAAGCTAAGGGATGACAGAAGTAACTAAAAATCATCCTGGCAGGGAAATGTCTCTTCCAACTTTCAAGGAAGTCCGGGCAATAGTTCGACCCAATCCTGATACTATCACTATGACCAATGAACCTGTTTACCTGTGGAATGATCCAAACAGGTGTTTTTGGATCAGTCCACAACTTTCACATTCTTTTCTTGCTCCTGTCCCAACTTGTTTGAAACGTGTCGCTGGCAAATTCAGAATAAGCAAATATTTACAAAAATTAGCTGGTGAGGTAAAATATTAAATATACATATATATAATATATATGTTGCCTTGGTACTGTTTTCAATTCTGTAGGATTAGCAAATGACCACATTCTGTTTTAGACAGTGTCCTAACTTTTTTTGGAATTTGGGTTGTATCTGATATTCTCTTCAGTGCCAAGCTGCCTTGTGTGGTATTTTTTTCTGGCCCAGCTGACCCCAGCCTCACACCCTGTCTTATCCAATGGGCCTCTTATCGGTTGCCATTTCCACTACACGCTCCTCTCCCCTCTTTTGGCTGTCTGTCCCGTCCGCTATTTCCCTGAGTTGCTGGCCCTGACTGTACTCCCTGTACCGCTTGAAACTGCAAGCTTTACATTCCACCTTAATCTTTCACCTCCATTCTATGCGGGTATAAATATATGATACAAAGAATGTCTCCTGACACATGTGCACGATTTTGACTCTCTTAGTTCGTCTGCTTGGGTTATTTACATCTTCGTGTTCAACAAAAAAAGACCTGACAACCTATTGGCAATGTAAGCCTGATAGACAATGGGACGATTGTCTAACATCAGGTGGTAATCTGATTACTCACGTATATGTTTGCTTTCAAAATTTAAAGCCATAGGAGGTTATGTAAAGACACTAAAGCATTATTCTAGGCTCAACATCTCCCTTGTATCTCGCTCTAATTTACAGTTTTCTATTTGCAACAATAGAAAACAATAATGCAACCTCACTGTTGGGTTCAACCCACAACTTGTTCAGAATCCAAATTAAATGCCAAGTGCTGCCTTATGTAACCAACCTTGTTTTTATTTGTTACTGCATGAGCTCTCACCATGCCAATCTCTGAATGTGCTGTGCATTTTGGCAGTACAAATGATTCTAAGAAAAGTGACAGCTGTGGTTTTATTTTGTGGTCAGTTTTTCTAAATAAGGACCACACTAATAAACCCTGATGCGTACAACAGTGATGTAGCTACAGGTCTCCCCGTCCATTTGATATGATATTTGTGCATGGTTACCTGATCATAGACAATCATTAATTGCTCAATAAAATTGTCAGGACTTCTGCCTAGAATAGTAACATGGTGGACCACAGGCTGGAGCAGCCAAGCTAACACCTGACAGGCAAGTAACCCCAGTACTAGAAAAGCAATATGCTGGGCCAGGTGCATTTACCTGACCGTCATGTGAGAGTCGGCACACTCATATGAGTCGAGGTGTGGCTAAGTCCTGCCTGGAAAAAAGATTTCAGGGCAGCCTTGTAAGATGGCACAGTCAGCAGGACTAACAACCTGCGCAAATACCAACTAACAACCCGCCAAATACACTATAAAGAAAAAAAAGAATTGGATCCTTGGGTTATGTTAAGTGGCTGTATTTTTCTGATCGAAGGAAGCACTACATTGTTACTGGTGTGGACGGTAGACATGGCAGCAGTGACAGGGATTCACATCCTGAGTGCTGCATGTGGTGACAGTGAAAACAACCACAACAAAAGCTCTTTGGTTCCACAGTCCTGGTTTTGGTTAAAAAAGCAAACACGCCACAGCTCATGCTTTCAGTCACGTTTGAGTGTTTTAATATTTAACCGAGATCTGGATCTTTCCCAAAATTTTGTGCTGTGAGTGCCGAAGCTTAACCATAAAGAATTTAACAATGCTTCAGTTGCTGCATGTGGATATTATATTCAGAGAGCAGGTATTGTAGGGAAACAAATTAAATGCATCGTCAGTGAATACATTTGTTTTTGACATTTTGCCACTTGCTGGATAATCTCTAATTATGTTGATAAAAAATGTAATCCAGGTTTGTTGAAAAATAATAGTCTGTAAAAGTAATTTCTAGGAGACAGAGTTGCCTTTTTCTGAACATAAACAATGGTCAATATGGCAATTTGGCAACATTAACCCCAAACTCCTGGGTAACTTACTGCACGATCGACCCCTTTGTAGATACAAGTCAAAACTATGTTTACATCCTAGCCAGCAATTTCATCTTGTCTAAGGCGGCCGTTAAAGTCAGCTGCTCCTCTTTGGGACACATAAATAGGATCTAATAACACAGCCCAAATCTGAATAGTATCCAGTTCAATGATGTTGTATGTTTGTCTATTTCATCCTTGTAGAACCAGGGCAAGATCTCTCTTGAACACTGGGGCAGTTTGCAGGGGATATTGATGCATCTGAGGCTGTTAGTCTGTCCCATGGCTTGTCCCATAAATAATAACGAAAGGACCTGACCTTAACGTTGGAACGTTTCCCTTTCTATGTTGAGAGGCGCCAACTAAGGGAGACATCAAACTACAAACATAAACCATTATCTGAGTGGCTATGCCAAGACTAACACTTGCATCACATACTCCAGTCTAACCCATTAGTCACAACATTTGATAAAACAACAGAGAAAAGCACTAACCACAAAACTAATACAAGTGATACAAAGGGTTAGGGGATAGGTAAACTTGCCCAATGCCTGAAATAAGATTAAGAAATGATTTATTAATAACCGTTTCTATTGACCACTCATAGGAGGCACAGCTGCTTATCTGCATGTAAAGCTCTGTAACAGGCCCTTCACATTACGATCAATAACCTAAACTGGGTGTATGCAATTCATCTCCACTTGAAATATGTGGGATAACCATAATTTAGACAAATAAATTCCATTTGAATGTTGAGCATAATCAAAAATAAAATGGCACAAACAGACATTTGCTGTGAAACCTACCAACCATTTACATCCATCCTGTTACTAAAACTAATAATAAATCACAGATGTCTAAGTGAAACACTGTCAATTCTAATGCTACATCATATATTGAGGCTAACCCTATTAATATTAAAACAAAACCAATGAGTCCTAAACTCTTCTTTTGCATTGTCTGAATATAACTAGAGTCACATGGCTGTTCAAGCCTCAACCTTACAACATTTTGCTACAAGCCCAACACTACAGAAGTTAATGTAACTGCTCAGTTTCAGCTATTCCATTCACACAATTCCTGCTGTACAAGAAAATAACATTATTTTTAGCTCATCTATGGAGCAATTTTAAGAAAATTGTTTTCAAAGAGAGAAAGGCCAACATGCTTGAGGTCCGGAAAAGACTGTCTTTAAAACGATAAAGTTAGTTAAATTACTGAAAATGTCTTATTTTCAGGGATACACGTCAAGAAGTATTGTAGTCCTGAAATCTACCAGGCTTCCCATTAGGTCTGTCACGTTTCCTCTCACGGGACTAGACAAGCATTTCTACTGCAGACAGGGGATGTAAAGCACATACAGTACATGGCTGCGTAGCTGTCCCATTCTTACTCCTGTGTCTGTTTATTCTAGTTTGCTTGTTGCCTCAGAGATATTTTAGGTTCCATTGTAGTTCTTCGACGTCTTTGTGGAAATTCCTCATGGGTTTGTTTTCATGGCTATCAATTTTCGTGGCTGAATGAAAAACCACCCATTCTTCAGTCATGATGAAACTACCTGGTCTGTCTCAGACGAGACACACTTTTATAAACAGGATTTCTGTCCATTTAAAAGTGTTGCGATAATGAAAGAAAAATAGGTTATGATACATCATATGTATAATAGTAACTTTAACATATAGTTGAAAAAATAATGATTATAGTATAGAAAATTAGAAGATTAACACTTTGAAAAAGTGCTTGTTGTTGTTGTTTTGTTTGTTTCTCCCGCAGTCAGGTACAACTTCCTCTGCAAATGCATTACTGAGTGGCCTGTTTTGGTTTGGGAGCATCCTCAGTCAAAACAGAGACAGCACTGGCTCACTGCGCTGGCATACAGCACGGAAGTGTAACAGTACATACAGACACAGAGGTCAGACAGTTTGCAGAGTGATATTGTAGTTGGAATCACTAATGTTTACAGAAACACATTATGCATCGTTTAACAGACACGGTTTGAGATGATGAAATATCTTTTGCCAGTAAGAAAAAATAACTTACTTATTTACTACTTATGACAGTTTATTCAGGTCTACTACTCATTTATATTATTGTTTATATTATGGCAGTTTCATCTCTTCTGCCAACATTTTGTGTCTGTGGTCGGCAGTGCTGTATGGAGGAGCTTTTGTGATGGCTACAGTGAAATACTGTTGCAAAAGGCCTGCAGGGTTCAAAGTAATCAAAAAATAAATCCCACATGTAAGGGCTTTAAATGGGTTTTGTAGGTGCCTCCAAGTATAAATCAGTTCTGCCAGTGCTATAGCTTTCATGGCTATTTGTGGCTTCCAACTATACTTTTTTTATATAATCCAAATTCCTACTTTTATGATGATTCATGAGAAAAACAAGATGTGTTGGATGCTTTATTGTCAGACACCTGGTTTTGGTTTGGACAGTCCCTGAACCTACCACATTGTAAAGTTGGAGACAGGTTCCTTAGTGATTGATTGACAGACGGCCTGTCCAGTGAGAGGGTGGCGAGGTGTGAAGTGGCCCAACTCTCTTGTTAGCCTCATGCTTCTTTTCTGCCAAAAGTACATAAACAACTGCTTAGTGACCATGTATTGTATACATCAATTGCAGACGTTGCAATGATCATAGTATCATTTGCATTAAGCACAACTAGTAATATTAACTACTAAAGTAGTGTAGCTTGCAGACTGTAGATTATGTAGGTCTGAGCAACCTGAGTCTGGTTGAGGTGTGTGTCTAGTGTGGTCACTGCTCTCCTCTTCAGTCTGTCTAAAGCAGTCGTGAGAGTCACAGCACTCACACAGAGCAGGGTCTCCCTCTGTGGCACGCCAGCTGAATGACAGAGACACATCCTGATAATACGCCTCAATGATACCCCAGCTAATAAATTACACCTTACATCAGCAGATGTTACAGGCTGAAACTGAAAATCACTTATAAGGCTAAATCAAGATGAACTGATTCAACAGCTGACAGCAGGTCAACAACAGTCTGGCTGACCTGAATGTGGGTCTGTGGAAGAAGCAGGCTTTATTAAGGTGGCTGTGTGGCTTTTCTTTCAGAGTGGCCCGAAGGTGGCAGCTGATGAACATCTAGAAGAGGAAAGTCTTAACAATAAAGTAAGTTTGATCCAGGATTCATTTCAGCAATATCATAAATATCTATAAGCCTTGATCAATTAAAAACGCATATGTTAAACACTAAAAAATACACTATTGGTGCAATAAATTACACAAATAGCACTCTTGATGCTAAAATGAGGATTCCAATGACAATTATCATTCACAAAGTAAGAAATCAGTTACTGTCCAATGAGGTGTTGTTACCTGTTCCCCAGACTCCTGGTTGAAGCGGAAGGCTTGGACACTGAAGCATAGTCTACTATTTTGCTCCCTAGGGAGGAATTTAGATGTAGACGTGGGCAAAATACTGTCCATGAGACATCTGAAATGGAGAAGCAATACATGCTGAAATGATTTCATGAATGGCATCAAATTAAGACATGATGAATCCATCCTAATTTTCCCTCCAACCTTGTAAGATAAATATTGAAAGTTAAGAAATAAAAGTTGAAAGATAATTTTATTAAGTACATTTTTTTAGCCAGAAGGACAGATTTACCCATGCTCAGTGATAAACTTGTAGCTCGGCAAGGAGAGAGGGTCAGGCTTCAACGTAGCGACACAGGAGTCGACATACAGAGTGAGAGGAGGGTGCAGGGGGGCCTCCACTCTGGCCTCCAAAAACACTGCTTCCCCCTGCTGGTACATTGAGGAACTACGTAGAGAGGTACAGCCATCTGCATGAGAGCGATCCCAATTTCATTTGGATTCCAGATACAAAAAATATTGCCACATATCGCTGTTGTCGGAGAGATCTTCCACTGATACAGTCTAGATTCAATGAGATAGTGGTTTCACCTGCCATGGTATGAAGGGAGAAGTGCAGAAAGCCAAAGGCACTGACAGTGGATGTCATGGGTATCCAGGTTGGCATTAATGGTTCTCCATTCACTGTCTGCTTTCTGTGCTCATGCAAAGATAAGACTGGGTTATAATTTTACAAAGTGTTGATGCCAGCTGAATTTCTGAACTGAAATTCTTTGTTACTTTGTTCCTATAAAATACTATGCAGCATAAGAAACTGGAACCAAGCTACACACATGCAGATTCATACAGTGATATGGCATCTCTCTTACCTCTTATAATGGCACTCAACAGGTATGACAGTGGTTGTCCCTCTAACTATGATACTGCCTGTAGAGGTGGGAACCACAGCAGGAAGCAGCACCAGCTGGTTGGAATACACAAGCCACTCACCATGAACCTGGATAATAGTTGTAAAGAAATGAATGAGGCCATGACTGACAAAAATAAAAGTACCTTGGATTCACTGCAACTATGTTCTATTTTTTGTTATTATGATTGCAAAAGAAAGTTAAAAATGGTTGCATAAATTGAATTCTTAAGTGTTCAAAGGAACATCTACTATTCAACTATTCACATTAACAGAAATGTTGGCCAAAGTTTTTTGCTGCCACTATAAGAAGATCTAATAATGCTCTGTGATCCAATACCAGTCTACATATATTTTCAGCATGAATTAAACACATTAATACAATAAGGATGTCATTCAATATTGAGCCTTTCATGTCTGGTAGATCTTTGTGTAGCTCTCTAAGCACAACAGAAATAGCTGAAATGTCCTCGCTAACTTCTCATGTCCTCCCTCCATCTCTTACACTGGACTCAGTCCCACACTCCTGCAGTCCGGCAGAAATGACCATTTCAGGCGCGGACGTCGGTCCCTGCGGTCCGCACATCCTCTGCGGGGTTGAGTCCGCTCCCAGTCGGAGATGCTCCGGTTTGAACGGAACTCGTCTCTCCTCGAAAAACCGTCGCTTTACGGTTATTCTCATTTCGACTTCTTCGCATTTTATATCAAGTCCGACAGCCAAAGAAAGGCCGCACACACATGACAGCACCGCGAAGAAGAAAAGGAAGAAGAAGAACTGGGTCCTATTAACCTGGGTCGCCATTTTTGATGGGAAAAAGAAAACAAGCTAGCTTTTATTAATTAGCTTAAAATAAATGACAGCCAGGTGTGCTGCTAAACACAATTAGAAATTAAATGCAAAATTAATTACTATCAACTGAATCTTAGAAACAATGAAAGATTTTAAATAATATGATTTAATAAAAATTTAAAAAAAAAAGTAAATCTACAAAACTTCTACAACTATTAATTTAAGCTAAATTTGCGCATTTTCTGCTCCTTATTATTGCATCTTCGTACCACTTTGTTTCTATAATTAAACCGCTCACACATGTGCAGAATTTTTACAAAATGACCGAATGAAAAATAATTCACTGTCAAACGAGTAAATTCGACTAGTTTTATTCGCAGGCATGAAACGCAGCTGACGAAAAGTCCCTGAAAGCACCATCGGCAGTGGGAACAATGTTAAGGCGGAACTGACGTGCTAGTCAAGCGCATCGGACGGAGAGTTGTCGCTGTTGCGCCAGTCGACTTCCGGATTAATGCATGTTATGAACTGCTGGAAACATTTTGTTAAGTTAAATGTGTGTCCGGGAGAGGCACATTTTGAAGCATGGATAAAAATGTTGTAGCAGCAGAATCTGAGGAGACTGACTGGGGAGGACGTGGACCTGAAGAGGGGAAGTTTATGAGGACTTTATCAAAGAATGTTCACACTGGTCTTCCAAATCCATTAACAGGTCCTGGGAAATGTTCTCTCATAAGAGGAGACTATCTCTACTTCCATTATGGCTGTGATGGACTGGATGACAGAGGCTGGGGATGTGGCTACCGCACTGTTCAGACCATGGCTTCCTGGCTTTGGTTTCCACTGAAGGACAAACACAGATCTCCACCAAGCCTGCCAGAAATCCAACAAGCCTTGGTCACCATGGGGGACAAACCAGGCTCATTCTCATGCTCCAGGGAGTGGATAGGAACATTTGAAGCCTCCCTGGTGCTTGACTATTTTTATGATGTTCCCTGTAAGGTGGTGCATGTTAGAGGTGGAGGAGGAGAGCTGGAGCATGTTGCAGTGAAAGAGCTCCATCAGCACTTTGAGAAGCACGGATCTCCAGTCATGATGGGAGGTGACAGGGACAACTCTTCTAAAGGGCTATTCGGGGTGTGCACCGGGGACAAGGGGAGCTACTTGGTAGTTGTTGACCCTCACTACTATGGATGTGAGCTGGAGAAGACAGAGCTGCAGGGGCAGGGATGGGTGGCATGGAAAAGAGTATCATCTCTGGATCAGTCTTCATTTTATAATCTGTGTTTGCCTCAGACTGCCAAAAAATGAACATGAAATAAGTGACAGACCTCTTTCTGTTTCACACTTATATTTGTGCAGATGAACTGTGGGATTTTTAGGTGCAGTGTTTTGGTGGGACACAGTTGTTCTGCATTGTCAGCATTTATAAGGACCTATAAATATTTTTATTATAATATATAATTATAATATATAATTAAAAGGAGCTGTAGTGCCATCCTGTGGGCGAAATCAATAATTACAATGCATTTGAAGAACAAACTCAAAACAAGTTGATGAAAAATTTCTCCATTATTCTCCATTAAACTCCTATTGAATCTCAAGTCTTCTTGGTCCTATATTAAATACTTACCTCAGTGGTGTCTTTTAACACTTAGAAAATAAATGCTTTAGTTTGTATTCATTTGTATTGCATCACATTCTTTCCTTGGTGTGTATATGCAAATTAAGCTAGATCAAAAATTCTTGATTAGGATTTAAATGACACGTGATTGGTTTAGTGAGAGCAGTACTACACACTATCAACTCACAACTAATGTGAATATTATTTATGAGAAAATTAATTCATCATTATCAGTTAACACTGGACTTTATTGGACTTTTGACAGTTAATAATTTGTCAATCAAGAATACTATAGATTATATGGTTCCAGCATCTCAGATATGAAGATTTGTGGCTTCTCTTTATTTCGTGTGATTGTAGATAGATGTAGATGTAGTATTTTTTTTTTTAATTATTATTATTGTTTGTTGATGTCCCCGATGGTTTCTGAGCTACTGTGATGGATAGCTTTTCACTGTTTCTTTGACATTTTACAGAAACTAATCTGAGCAATTTATAATGAAAATCATTAAATGGGCATTTGGGCATGATAAGACACACTTCAATCAATTTCTCATTTTATTTCTTACAGCATATAATCTGATTTGACAACACATCCTAACTCCATTCCAGGTATATTTTGAGCCACAAGAGCTCCAAAACTTTCTACAGTGGTAACACACTTTAAACTCGAATTAGAACAGAGATCACCCCCACTTTATCTCAGCTATCTGGCACACAGTCATTATAGAAAATCTGAAAGTTCTTGTCCACATCCATCCTCCCCTTTAGAAATTTCTCCAGGTTCTTGAGAGGAACTTCCACCATGTGGTTGTTGACCCGATCATTCAGCCCATAAGATGCAAACACAGGGAACTTGTAGCGCACAAAGTATGGTGCATTTTGATCAAACTCGGTGCAGCAGTAGGCCGACCACATGTACTCCGGTATGGCCACCCTGTCCAGGTTGTTGCGACGGATGGTGTGCCCAGAGGTGGTGACCCCAGTGACAACAAAGGCCTTGCCACGGCAGTAGTTGTTGAGACGTTTGCGGATGAGGTCCTGGTGTTCTGCCCAAGGACCTAAGTAGAACTCCCTGATCTGGGGTACCACATTTGTCAAGCTGTAGGTGGAGGCTTTGTCCAGAGGGTCAGCCTGATGCTCGTCAGGATTTAGCTGACCACGTTCATACTGAACTACATCGGCGTAGTCCTCCAGGACTGCCTGGGTGTCTTCAAAGTTCATATGCATGTTGGTAGATTGGGGGAAGGACTCCATGTTACTGCTGCTCTTTTCTGAAGCCAACTATAAAGGGAGAGAGAGAGAAAAGGTAAAGCATATTACTGCACATCTTACGAATTCTAAAAAATAAAAGGAGAAAATAACTGTTAACACGTGGAGACGTTTTCACTTTTGGACAATTTGTCACATTCACAAAAAACATTTGAAAGTGTCAGATTTGCATGATGACATACAAAGCATAAATGGTCAAGGCAAACGTATCTCAAATACCATTCATAGCCAATAAAGAAGCTTATCTCAAGCTAATTTGCAGCAGCACTCTAAACTGCTTGTTAGATGTGAATGTGAAATATTTGTGAGTATAGACATAGGACATGTCTCAAATAGATTTACATGTGTTATCATGTAACTGTACATAACTGTAATATAGCGCAGTATAACATAGATATTTTAATGTCACCAAGGGAAAGCACACTTACCTTCAGTTGGTTTGGATTGACATTCAAACTGAATACAGACTTCTGATAAATCTAAACATGCCTTTCAACCCCTCTTAAGCTTGAAAGAACACCCACCTGGGGCTCAAACATCCAAGGGAAGTCCACTTTCTTCTCCCCGTCCGACTTCTTGAACGTATAGGCAGAGTAGATGGGGATGTGTCTGTGGGGGTCATAAAGGGTGACATAGCGGGGTTTATCCTCATACCGCTGACATATCTTCTTAAAGGAGTTTCCCAGGTAGCCTCGGGGTGGAGTGCCCATGTACAGAGAGTCCTTACAGCGCTCGGCATGGTTGAAGTCCGCCACCACTCCCGCCTGGGCCCCCTGCAGCAACACACAGGTCAGCACAACAGCTGCCAGGGGTAACTGTCCTGATGTAGGCATCGTGATGAATGGTCTCTGTCCTCCAATCTTACAACTTCTATGTTCTTTAAGACCTCTCTACGTCCGCTTGTATGCCTCTTTCTCACCTGTAACACACCACTGCGAATCCACTACTGTATAACGAGTACAGCCTCTATCCCAGTTCTATCGGATTCATCCCTTCTTGCCTCATCTGTACTTCGAGCAAACTGTTCTCCCATTGTAAAGTCTTTTCCATATATTCAAAGTGCCACAAGTGTTGTAGCAGACATTCAAAAGCAGTGAATGTTATCAAGCATGGAGAGCATTTTATTACTGTGAGGAAAAAAGGATGCTGACTTCATACTTCATCTGAAAAATGAGACCTTTCCTTCGTGTTGTGCACAAATAGCTTTTGCACTGAAATGAAAGACAAAGTAAAAAATGTATGTCAGGATGAATTTGGAGATACTGCAATTTCAATCCATGTGTCAGAGGAGAGAAGGAGATCAGATCTCTTATTTACACTTAAGTCCTTTTACACAAATGGAAAGCAAAGCCGTCTGTTTCAGCTGTGGCTTTGGAGGGGGAAAAAAATACTATAGTATAAAAGTATAGAATCTCTGCTTTGTGACCTCTCTAAATCTTCTCTCTTCACCCTGTATGACTACCACTGAGATATAATCTGTACAATATGTCTACAACAAGGACTGCACAGCAGTGACTCCATGAAAAGCTTTGTTAGATCAATTATAGTTCTGGTGCTGTATTAAGTTATTTTTTCATGTAGGCCAATAGGAAAAGAAATATGAACAGTCAAATGAATGCCATTAAAGGTTGTAAAGTGTCATTTCAATTTTAGAGTATTTTAGCAGTCTTCATCTAAATGTGTTACTTGCGAATGATAATAAAAAATCTGTATAATATCAGAGAAATGTTCTTGAATCTGTCAAAATAAAACTTCAAACACAGTTTAATTGGTTTATTTTTTTTTACTGCAAATCAGACAAATCAGTTACATTGTTACATTTTCATTGAGACTAATGTCCAGTTATTTCTAAATCAGGTGTTCAAAATACAGTGAGAGTACTCTTCCCTCTTTAAGTGTGAGGCTAAAGACCTTTGTCACATAAGACATCATGACATATAACAGAAAAACATGTAAAAGTGTAAATAATAAAGTGAATCATGGCTGAATTCCATTTAGTTGCTTCAGTTTTAAGGTTTTGTATGTGCTGGCTTACTGTCTCACTGTTGTGACTTATTGGGACACATGAATAGAACAGAACCACCTTTAATGTTGCACCTGAGCGTTTCTTACTATGACAGGTCAAAAAGTCTGCTGTGAAGAAGAACTAACAGGACATGACCAAGATAGCTGAGGCAAATGCTACATAGCGGCCTGTATATAAAATTTGCCTATTCAGTTACACTGGATGCTGGTGGGACACAGTCACCTACAAAGATCTGAAAGTTCTGCTCTACATAGGTCGTCCTCTTGAGGAACTCCTTCAGCTTCTGAACGGAGATTTCCACCACCTCGTTGTCCCCTTCCTCATTGAGACCGTAGTGAGCAAAAGATGGGAACTTATAGCGCTCATCATAAGGAGCATTGTGGTCATAGTGCACACAGCAATAAGCAGACCACAAGTATGTGGGCACGGCAATACGGTTAGTGTTCTCCCGGCGGATCATTTTCCCAGAGGTGGTGATACCTGTAACGATATAAGCTTTTCCATGACAGTAATTGTTAAGCCGTTTGCGGATGACGTGCTCCTGTTTGTCCCAGACTCTGTTGTTGAAGTTGGGCACAACAGGCACAACATTGGTGAGGGTGTAGGTGGAGGCCTTGTCGTCAAGTTCGTCCTGATGCACGTCCGTGTTGAGGGTACCACGCTCGTAAAGGACGGCGTTCGTATAATCGTCCAGAACGGCTTGGGCATCTTCAAAATTCTTGTGCATGTAACCACGTGGGAAAGGTTGCATCTCATCTGTATCAGAGGACGTGGATAGCTGTGTAGGCAGACAGACAGATCCAGTGCAAATGAGAGGATGAGGACAGGATTATACAATGAGATTACACAAGGATACTAACATGATTTCAGTACAGAAAAATCATAGCATTCTATTCATGTTCAAATACTTTCTCTTTTTTTTTTCTTTACCTGGGGCTCATACATCCATGGGACATCCACGCATTTCTCCCCATCTGAGCGTTTGAAAGTGTATGCAGAGTAGACAGGTATATGGTCCACAGTGTTGTACAGCGTCACGTATCGTGGCTTCTTGTTGTAACGCTGACAGATGAACTGGAGCGAGTGGTGCTCCAGCCCCGTCGGTGCTGTTGCCATGTAGAGGAATTGTCTGCACTCTGGAGACAGCTCTTTTTCCACTCTCCCTCTTACGGCTGATGTTATTATGTTGACAAGCAGGAAAGCCACCCATAACGCCATCGTCAGGAGGGCTTTGATGTCGCTCTGGCGAGATGTTACAGCTGTGAAAATGAAGTCAAGTTTGTTTCTGTGAGCCTCTACAAATGATGTGAATGTGTCTCTATATCTGCGCAGTAAAACACCTGCTAAGGTTTCACACTCTGCTCTCTCTAATCAGGACTCCATATGCAAAACAATGCACCTGAACAGACCCACCCACAGCTAGAAGACCAGCTGCAAATATATAGCAAAGCCATCAGTGAAGGTAGAAAAAGTCATTTTACCTCTTTTTAATCTCTTTAATCCACACGTCCCTGTAGTCAAATACTCCTTGTTGTACACTTGACCTTTAGAATGTTTTCAAAAATACAAGCATCTTGGATTTAAATAGTTCTCTCATTGCACATGTGATATAGCTCTGATGAAGAACTGTAATAAGCAATTACAGAAAATACTAATATTAACATGAACAATATGGGAATTTATTAGAATTGAGTTAAGATGAATTTGAAAGAGAGTATAGGGACATTTTATATTAAGACATTGCAAAGATTACAAAGAAGAAAAATAATGTGCTTACACATAAAATTGCCTTTATTGAACAGAAGACAGTGGCAGGATACATAAAAAGATAGAGAGGTATGACATGCAGTAATGGTCTTGGTCCAAATTCAAACCAGTTACAGAAGTCTGTAAGCATAACCTGTGTGACTGTCACTTACTTTGACTGTAAATATGTCAAGAGCACAGAGTATAGCGCTGGGCTGGGGCTGGTGAAGGATTTAAGTGGCCCCATATATTATTTGACTAATCTTATTCAAACATTGAAGGAGCAGTAAAATTGCTCACAGAGAGATATAAACTATTTCTTAGCAGTCACTAACTTGCTCTCATCCCCTTGGCCTTCTGCTATAGAAACATTTGGGTAATGCATTGGAAATAATCTCCTACTCAAAAAGTACAACTTGTAATATAACTATGAAGAAATCAGGAGAAATTTAACTAAGTCGGAAAACATAATTGTACAGGTTATGTTTTTATTTTATTGTATTATTTTTGTATTATATTTTATTTTATTTTTTTTTTTACAGATGTGCTATTGATTGAAACATAGTCAGTAATCAGTGATATTTATTTACAATTTCACAATTTAAGTAAAGATTGAAGAAAAAACATATCCACAATAAAACTAATATATTCATAAACAGGAACATTCCTTTGCCAACATTTTTAACTCTCTGCGATGTCGTGCATGAAGGTGCAGGGCAGAATGGCAGTGCCAGGGTTCAGGACAAATGCCTTCTTGTGTGATAAATTGCATCCACTGATCATCCTGTGAAATGCACAGGAATGACAATGCAAGGTGAATTACAGGATGTCAGAGGTACTTATGTTCAGACCACTGAATTGTTTTCACAGCTGAAAATGTTTTCACAGCTTTTTTTCATACCCTTTTTCTGGCCTGTTGGTGCTGCATGGTAAGTTTCAACACCTATTTCCACCCACAGTATACCTTATTTATTTCTCATCGATATTCTTTACATATTGAGGCTTCATCTGTTCACTGCCACATATACAGGGACAGGTGTGTCTTAGAAGCAATAAGCTACATAGAGCCAAAAATGAAGTAGACTATATCAGCAACATGGTTTAAATTTGCTTTGACCCCTGCACTGTGAAATCCAGATAACCAACCAAATGGATGTAGAGTTTGTAGTGTTTGGTTAATACTTGTTAGTAAGTAGGTAAGTAAATTGGCATCTCAGGGTCTGCTGCTTCAATTTTCATAATTCTTTTAATAATCTGTTCTCTTGTAAGTTTCCATGCTTTACTATGCAGTTACAATGTATTTCCTTTGGTGATGCTAATTGGTGGTCTCCCATACTACAATTTTTAAAAAAGCCCTTCAATCTGAATCAAAAGCTGCCCTATTCAAGGGTAAATTGAGGGCTATGTTAATCATGAAATGAGTCTCCTTAATGTAATTTCAATTTCATTTATTTCAAAACATGTCAAGCCAGGACTATTTAACACTGCTTCTATTAAAGTTTAGTCCTGTTTATACAGTAACTGCATTTCATCATAGTTCGAGATGTCCCATCATACTGAAACACTGGTCAGTTCTCTCTTCTCTCTTCTCTCAGTTCTCTCTTCTTGAAGGTGTTTTCTGACACACAGCCCTTGTAGAAAATAGTCAGGTCACTGTATGTGTCTGTCTGGCTCTTCAAGAAGCTCTCCAGAGTCTTCAGAGGGACTTCCACCACACTGTGGTCAGTTTGTTCATTCAGTGCGTAACCCCCATAACTAGGGAACATATACCTCACCTCATATGGAGAGTTACGGTCAAAGCGTGGGCAGCAGTAAGCCAGCCATATGTATTTTGGAATTGCCAGGCGGTCCCTTTTATCTCGCTGGATGGTTGACCCAGACACAGTCACCCCTGTCACCATGAAAGATTTGTCGTGGCAGAAGTTGTTGAGGCGACGGCGAATAATGTCCAAGTATGGTCTCCAGGAAGCGTCCAAGAAGTTTGTGATTAATGGAACTACATTGGTCAGAGTATATGTGGAGGATTTGTCATCCAGCTCGGATTGATGCAGGTCAGGGTTCAGTGGGCCACGTCTATATTCTACAGCATCTGTGTAGTCATCCAGCACGGCCTGGCTGTCCTCTATCAGAGGGGGCGTGTCTTCAGACAGGGGAAGTGCTCTCATGTTGCCACTCTCATCATCAGAAACCAACTGCAGGGAAAAGAAATGAAAGAAATGTGTTGTTTCCCACCAACTGTATTCCAAAGGCCAATACAATCACCTGCAAATGCAATGCACATGCAAAAAGCCTTAAAATGCAGTATCACCAAAGTAAACTGTGACTGTAACATGATTCCATTCAAAAAGTTTCATCTTCTATTCTCAAATCTAATGTATTTTTTTTCCTGATACATTGGTGCTGCTCTCTTTACCTGTGGTTCATACATCCATGGTGTGTCCATCCTCCTCTTCCCATCAGACTTCTTAAAGATGTAGGCTGAGTAGAGGGGGAGGCGGCGACTGCTGTCATATAGTGTGGCATAGCGCAGTTTGTCTGCATACTTCTGACAGATCCTGCTCAGGCTGGTTCCCCTCATCCCTGCAGGTGGTGTCTGCATGTAGAAAAAATGGCTGCAGGCTTTGAAGCTGTTTGACACACTGGCACTCACCAGGTGGGACGCCATCAGCAGGGGGAAGGATAGGACGCAGGTGCAGAACAGATGCATCGTCACACGGCTGGACTAGATGAAAATAACATGAAATCAGGTAATTTCCTCATCATCAGGGGTTTGACGTGTCCTGTCACAAATCACTATGAATGAAGAAATTCCATGTGGTGATGAGATATTGTATTTAATATGTCATGTGTCACTGTCATAATCAAGTAAAGTATAATGTCTGTTGGACAGAGACTCAGTATGCAAAGCAGCAGCAGCTCAGAGTGGGTCTATTGGCTGGATGGTTGGCTTATCTGCTCCTACAATGTCTGTGCAGCCCTGCACTTCTGCATAGGCTTCTGTCAGGCTGGCCACATGTTGTAATGTATCTCATGAATTCACTGTGTTTACCTCATTTAAGACAGTAAAGAAATACACTGGCACATCTGTTTTGTGTACATCTGGACATCAGTTTTGGGAGACACAGGGAAAAGTAAATCGGGAACCTCTACCAACTATAAAGATTATTCCAAACTACCCCGCAATAAACATTTACAAGCCATTCAGCCCTTTTACACATGGGATGTATGTATTTGATGATGCTTTACAACACAGTGATTTTTTTTAAGCACATATAAACTTTTTAGTAGTAGTTCTCAGTACAAAGTTATTCATCCATCAAATATACAACTGATTAGTGTTTGTTGCCCTCTCGTGGTCCTTTTAAATAACTACAACTCCACATAATTTATTACTATATAAATATTAATACTGATAATCATCTTTATTAATATAATTAGAGCCACCAATACTGTTGTTAATAGTCATGTTGGTTATGCTATTTATTATAACTAACAATATAAATACCATGTTAAACAATTCAATACAGCTGTCTGTACATTGTCCAGGTTGTGTGTCATTTAGTTTGAGGTAAATTCATTTAATACCCAGTTTATTTTGGAAAATGCACCATCTAGGTATGGAAATAATATAAATTAAAAAACAATAACGGTTTTAATTTTTTTTTACATGGATCCCTCAGGGCTTCAAGATTAATTTAGGTAATGATTGAGGATCTGGCTTAAGGCTGCTATCATTTGACTTGGTTTTAGAGTTGCATTGCACCTAATATAATTATCACAACCCAACTGACACACAGACAACCTGGGTTTCTGGGATCTTATTAAGATTAGTAATTATTTTTACTCTCATGCTCCTATACTCACAATAATAATATGCAGTTTTTAATTAAATTTTATTAGCCCTTTTTCCTGTTTCACTTATTTAGTGCTTTTCTTATCTCGTCATTTTAATTAAAAACATCTCATTTAATTGTGAATTGAAATGTCATGCTGCAGTTTAATTTGTTGTGATTTGCTTGCTTCATCCCACTGCATATCTATGTCTGTAATGTTAGTTTAGTTTTGTTCATTGTGTGCATCTAGTTGGATCACATGCAGGTTCAAACATGCATACATGCAGTGATTACATTTGAAGTATTAATTTCCACTCCAGATCAAATATCTCTAGATGATACACTCTTACAACAATAAAGGTTATATATATATATTTCCTTAAAATGCTTGCCATCCACTTTCACCCACCTTTTGGAGGGTGTATGACACAAGCTTTAAGTGCTAAATTAGCCCTCTATATCTAATATGTGAAGAATTTCACACTAGACTATGTGCGCATGTCCAAAATCATTTACTACTGTGTATTTAGACACTGCCACACTTTTCAACAGTACCCTCTGCTGACTAAACCTTGTACTGCCGTCCACAACGTATTGCACATGCGCAGTTCGTACACAATGCTACTCACTGTTAGTCATTCAGTTCACTTTCAAAGCTGTTGATAGCTAATCTGTAAAACGATCTAAATATGCATTTCAGTCATGATGCTATTGAATGCAGAGTTTGTGAAACAACTTTGTCCGAAGTTAATTTCGCTGTTCTGTGACCACACGTTACTGCCCGTGTATCAAGCTGCTCATGTCTTCAACACGATCTCACGCTAAACTTGGCCTCACGCCTCTGATTATTGCCTCATTAAACCCAGCTAACACGACCTGCACTCGAACACGCCGTCGCAAAAGTGCGCTAAAACATCGGCACATCCAGGCTGGTAAACAGGGGTGTGTTTGCTCTGCTACAACATTGGTTAGCCGCTTGTCAATGTCCAGTCACGTGGTATCACACGGACGGCCATGTTTCCGAAACACAAACAACAAGAAGAGCAGCGAGCAGGAGCCAGCAGACACATACTGATACGCAGCTGCGACCGTTGGAGGAGAGGGAAAAATAATAAATAAAACACAGAGCGCGACTTTCTGAAAGTACGATTCTGTCGAATGAATACGTTTACAGTGTTTCAAGAGACCAATGCATGCGATAGATTGGCTGTAGACACGCCGTGCAGACAACCAGTCTGGTAGCTATAACAGTGAAGGTAAGCCATGGTTCCTCTTTGCAGCTTGTCTTTTAGCTAGCTGGCTAACGGGAGCTAACAAGCTAACCTCGGCTTCTGCAGCTCGGACGGGTTGGATTTATCTGCCGCCAGAAGGGCGTTTGCGCTCAGCTCTTTTACGGCTGAAGCTCAATTGTTTCTGCCATTGTGTTTGTTTTGTTTACATGGCGTTAGCACTAGCTTAACACCGACAGCGGAGTGGAGGTGGTCGTCCGCACATTGGCGGAGCAGGCCGGGGAGTCCGAGCTGAACACTCCGCCCCCCTCCGCCATCATATCTGGTGTCATTTGAACCCACAAGCGAAGGCCTTTACGATCAACGCATACCTTCTGCTAGGTTAGATAGCAAGCTAGCTAATCCATGTATGTTATGCAACAGTAATATGATATTGTGGAGCAAATTCTGCTGTAACGATTGATTTAGCTTCGTTTTCCCACAAATCGATCTGCTGTAAGTCCATGCTAATTAGATTGAAATACGAACAATGTGTGTGTTAACGTAGTTCGTAACCACTGGCGGTAGCTAATGTCAACTCAAGCTATTTTGCCTATACGTTAGCCATCTTTACACCAAACAATTTAGCATTGTTCGGATTGTTAAAGTTACGGATTGGTGTACGTTGAGTGCTAGCGTTAGCATAGCTTTACAGCCTGCGTCCCCGCAGCTTGAGCTCGTTACCCGCCACGTTTTGAAGTGCACAATATTTGCACATATTCAAACGCGTGTGAGATTTAATATTCTGCAAGCGACGTGGTTTCTGCGTGACCTTGCTTCATTTTTCTCAATGCAAAGTTAATGCTACAGAGTAAAGATGTCAGTATTTTGACACCACAATAACTGCAAGCGGCCTAAAGAGGTTAAGCTTGAAGCATTCTGTGAAATTATTGTAATTCTCTAACCTTTATTGCTCATTGACTCATCTCACTGTAATTGTGTGATTTTCAATATTGAGTGATATAAATGAATCTTGTTGATAAATGTTTACTTATTTTGCAGCCTTTACACTGATAAATTATTGCAAAGTGCCTGTGTTTAAAGCCACAATGCTCACTAAATTATAGAACATTATTTTGAGTGTGATTAGTATAAATAATTAATCATAGTAGTATCACCCAATACCCAGATATGAAATATTCTCATCAATACCTGAAAGGAGTTCATCCAACAGTTTTTGCAACCAGGTATGACAGAAATAAGATCAGATAAGATATACCTTTATTCCTCCCACAGTGGGGAAATTCATCTTTCAAATTGACCTTTTTCCCAATATACCACAATGAAGATTATATTATTTCACTGAAGTTACTGAAGAGGGTGACATGCCTTTAGTTCTCTCTCTCTCTCTCTCTCTCTCTCTCTCTCTCGCTCCCTCACACTCACATCAACTGCAGATGTTGAATGAAATTAATAACTTCTACACTGCAGTCAGATTTAAAATGTTCCTGTCAGCATCCAATTTTCCAATTGTCTGTTAAACATAAACGTGTATATTGCAGTATTAATCATGTTATTAAAAGGCCCACTGGGAAAGCAGACTGTTAAAGTACTCTGCTGCAATCGTGTTGAATTTCCTGTAGTTGCATAGTGTTGACCAATAGCAACGAGGCATAATAAGTTGCAGAAGTTCCAACACTATCAGCAAATGGCACGAGGCTGCCTGCTTCATTCACAGTTTTTAAATACATCTTTTGTTGTTGATTTGTATTGGATTCATAAATTATTTGATATAAATAGCGCACCAACAAAATGCTGATGAGTTTCACACATACATCAAAAGCTTGTTTTTCCACTTCTTTCAACATATCAAAGGACCTTTCCAGTTAAGTAAACAGGGATATGTTGGCAATGCAAAAAGAAAAAGCATGAAATTGTGTATTACAATTCCTGTGTCACAATAACCTTGGTTTGCTTAACAAGAGCCTGTGATGTGGGCAAACAGTGTCTCAATATTTTCAGACATTTTGCCTCTGTTGACATTGGACACTATTTTTAAGCATGCACTACTGTGTTACATGTGGGTCATTCAGAATTACACATTTGTTGTTAATCGGGCACAGGGGTAAATGCCACTTGTGTTAAAGTGATTACCAAACTTGTTCCTACCGCAAACCTCAAATATCAGATACATAAAACTACATAGCTCTACATGATTAGAAAGCTGAATCAAAGGAAAATGGTACTCAGCCGACATGGAAGTGCAATGGACTTGTTAATGTACTATACAGCTGCGGGAAGGTGAAACTGAATTGTGGGTTTCAAAGTCATGTAAAAATATAAACACCTGGACGAAGTTAACTGGTAATTAATATTTACGTTTCTTTACACTGAACTGCCATGTTATTAATGTGCATTGACTTAAATTCACATCATGCAGTTTAACTTTGTGCCAACGGGTGCCAGCGTAGTACTGCTCCCCTTGCTTAAGTAGCCTCTGTTCCTCTGGAAGATTTCATTGAGTTTCTTTCTTCTTTCCTGGCGATTTCGGTCTATAATTTAACATGTACTGAATTATAATTTTACAACTTTTAGTACTCTTAAACAAATCTGGTTTTGTCAACATTTGAAAGCGGCAGCTCCCAAGAGACTTGATGCAAACCATGATGCAAAAATTGTGCAAGTACAATATAGCTGTGAGGAGTACTGCAAATGTTTTAGCATTGCAAACAGTGGCTTAATGCACCCACAGATAATAAAGAGAGTGATACTTTCAAATAAACAGTAAATAAAATCACTGACTGTGAACAATCTTCTGTCATCTCAAATTTTATATTAACCCAGATGCAATGGATTATTTTAATCAACTTCCAGAGTGATTTTAATTGAGTGCAGCTGATAAAATCTGTTTTTTCTTTACCTCACCGAAATTGATGGTCTCCTGATACTACGTGAACATTGATCCAAAGGACAAAGATGCATAAGTTCAAATTCATGTGAACATGTGCTCTATTTGCCTGTGTTACGATTCATTTGTGGTTTAGACTGCCTTCTGTTGATTTTATATAGTCAGATTGTTATTCATCAATGTGTTTCATGTGCAGAAGAATAATCCCTACTCACATCTTGCTTGATAAAAGCCAGTCATAATTTTATTCGGGTACTTTAAAAAAAAAATTTTAAACTGCCTTTTCAGCAACTGGAGCAGATTCTAGAAATAATACCAAAAGCTCTCATTCAGAAACACACAAGAACTCTGAACAACAGCATCAGCTAATGCTGGATGGTGCAGGTGAAATATAATCACTGTCCTTGCATATGATGGCATATCGCCCACCCGTACAG
Organism: Centropyge bicolor; assembly: GCA_037975185.1. Taxonomy (NCBI): domain Eukaryota; kingdom Metazoa; phylum Chordata; class Actinopteri; family Pomacanthidae; genus Centropyge; species Centropyge bicolor. The sequence continues at coordinate 559,723 of JBBMOC010000030.1, forward strand.
TGTTTACAGGATATGTGTTAAATCACATCTTGAATTCAGCTAGTTGAGATAATGTTGGCCTGGTGGGTGTGTATTCGAGAGCAGTGCTCCATGCACATGGAATGTGAAAACTAGGGATCTGCATGATGGTAACTAGTAGAAAAATAAGGTCTACGTTTGCAATAACCACAGTTACCGTCATAATCATTAGTATAACTTGAATAAAGTTTTACTTAAAGCAAGGCTGCATACTTCTGTATCATGAAGATAATAGGAAAACATTCAAGATGTTTAATTGCAAGGATCTTTGTCCATATCATTGAGACACACTGACTATGTATGAGCATTATCTGTTGAAATTTAGCTGCCTGCTTATTGGTTTAGTCGCCATGACATTTTCAGGAACTATCCCCAACCAGCTGCATGGCTTTAGAAACAGCTGGTTCACAACATCACTGAAATAGACTCCCTAGATTTCTGGATGGAAAATTTCCTCTGAGCAGCAGCAACACTGGGCCACGATAGAGCACTAGACTACAAATAGTTTGCTGTTTAATTTATTCATGTAGGAATACCACCGTGTTGTTCTCTCAGCTCAGTGTGCTGTAACGGATTGATGAAATTGGGCCGGTACCTTTCAATGGGCCAAGGCACACTGCGAAAATAATGTGTCATGGCTACACAACGGAAAATCAAATTATACTTCCTTTCCTATGACAAAATAGGCGGACTGCCAAGCTGTGAAAATGTGTCTCACCGGCAGCTAATTCATTAAGTGTCCACTTCTAACGCTATTCTTTCCGTCTCTCTTTCAATCGTTCATTTTTTTCTGATCCCCTCTCTCATACTCTGCTTTATTTCCAGTGGTGCAAAGGGAGGAGGACAGGAAACAAAGGAGTTACCTGGAGGGTCTCCGTCAATCCACATTTCAGTTGGAGCGAGAGAAAAAGGCACAGAGGGAGAGAGAGAGAAAGGAGAAGAGGAGTGCGAGTCGCGTCTGCTCTTGGCAGCTGTTCCAGCAGCCTGTTTCATTGTTTTGGCTGTTATTTCGTTCCTGCGTTACCTTTTTTGATGAATCAGTTCATATTTTTAACTTTAATGTGAGATATAACTGCTGTTTAAAAGAAAAAAAAAAGAAAACATTATTACTAGCAAGAGTGTTTTATTTTGTTCCATTGTTGATTTCCAAGGTTCTTTTTGTTTCTTTTTTTATGTTTAACAACCTTTTTCGGCTGTGAGTAGCAGGAGCTTCCATTCTCCAAAATATCGTCGAACCCCCTTCCTTACCTAGTTAGGACCTGATAACCTGGTATTCCTCAAGCACCTGAAACTGGCAGCTATTCTCTTTGTGTCTGTGTGTTTGGGGAGCTCTGTGACCACAGCTTAAGCACCACTCAGCCTTCTAGTCACCTAAGCCTAACTAAAAGCAAGCCAGCTCTAGCCTGGTCCAGCCTAGTCCAGCCTGCTCCGATCATCTGGACAGGGTAAGGCATTTTGGGACACATTTATTCCTTTGCTTGTACAATTTCTATGTGTTTTTTCTGCACAAAGTAAAACTTTTGTCGTCCCCCCCCAGATACTCAGTTCTGTGTGGACGTGAGGAATATGACTGCTGAGACTCTTAACTTCGGCCCAGAATGGTAACTGATTTGATTTCTTTACATTTGTTCATTTTTTATACTATTAAATACATAGAGTGAATGTGAGTCCTGTCATAACGATCTTAAAGACTTTTGCATCAATATGTAAACGATGGAAGATTTAATGAGGTGAAATGTGTTTTATGATTTGACTCCACCCAAGGTCTACTCGCTGGGCTTGTTCAGCTGATATTTAACTCAATCACTGAATTTTAGGTCAAACTTTGACCTCATTCTCAGCATTATGAGGACTTCTCTGTTGTTTTCTTAAATCTCCACATTCTTTTATTAGATCTAGATTGTGATGAATAGATCGAGATGAATAATCCTCTGGGAACCGGGATTGTCCATACTCAATGTCATGTGGAGATTAGAGCTGAAAAAATTAGACAACTTGTCAATTAATCAATTCCAAATAGAATTAATTGCCAGCTATTTTGATGAGCAATTGCTTGTTTTGAGTCATTTTAAAGCAATATGCCATTTATTTGCTAGATCTAGCTGTTTGTGCTTGAAAAATGTAATGCATAGATTTGCTCTTCGTCTTATATCTTCTCTTGGTCTTTTAATGATTTTATACTGAACATCTTTGGGTTTTGGACTGTCGGTTGGACAAAACAAGCTACTTGAAGACGTCACCTTGAGCTCTGCAAAATTGTAATTTTTCACTTTTTCCTGGCAATTTCTAAACACAGTCGTTAACCGAGAAAATATTGTGCAGTTTTATCGTTAATGAACATAGTCTAGTGCTCTGGAAGAGACCAACCAGCATTGCTGTTTTTATTTCCCGCCATCAAGGGGAAAGAAATGTGGAGTAGTAAATCACTGTAACTATCCACTTTGGTTCAGTGGGTTTGTATGTGCAATTTAATGTTTACAGTTGGGGCTTTCAGAGTATTTTCACTCGTAATCACTAACTGTGGTACAACAGCTTCTCCCTGAAGCCAAAACGTAGGTGTTGTCACAGTGGTGTCCTGTCCGTCTCTGTCTCTGCTGATTCTCCTTCTCTTCTGTGTGTGTTTGTGTAACGATTAATGGGGGGGCGTAGTCTCCAGTCTGGTAGCACTCCATCTCTAACGGCCTGTGACTGCTGTGTGCATTCTTGGTGCAATGCCAGGCTTGCAGAATATTTCTCTACACATCTGCAGCTGCTTTCCTCTCGGTGGCCTTTTCGAGCCCAATTTTATCCCTGTACCCTTTAAATAACACTATGTAGTGGCCAGTTCATGTGCTCACCGCATACCGCTGTCTGGCCACCATGTTTACAAGTCTTTTAATGCCCATCAGTGTCACAAAATTATTTAGACTGTTTCAGGTTTTGTTGGCAGAAGAGCCAGCAAGTATGCTGATAGTCATTTTGGTAGAATTCAAAGTGAAAACCCTCTGCCTCCCATTTGGATTTTTGCAGCAGATATTAGGCCAATCATTGCTCTGTAAGACTCTCACAAAGGATTATGACTATAGATTCAAGTGTGTGGAAGCTACATTTTGCTAAGGTGAAGTGGATACAATCATGCAAAAATATTTCTTTGCACCCCACCCACTGGCATGTTTCCCTAGCTCTTCTCTTGTTATGCATATTAGTCGCTGCTCCACTTATTTTGTACCCTCTTTGATATGCCACATGCTACCAACTGGCCTTTCATGATGCTGTCCTTTGGCTCTCACACCCCACACCCACCTCTATACCTCTCAGAGTTGCATATGGTTTTGATGTGGGGCTGTGAGTCAATGGCACACTTTGTAGAGGCATGTGAATGGAGCCATTGTTAAACAGCAGGCCTTGGAATCTGGCCTGCTAGTAATAGCTTTTTAAAATGAAATCTTGAGATTGGAAAGCTAATATATCATCTATGTTGAGCCAAGTGTATTCAGGGGGACCTGCGTAGGAGGATGCTTGATTTGTTACAGAGCATTTAGTAAATTCCTTTTTTCCCTGTTGCAAGATGGATGCTGTTAGATATTTTTCTTCACTTGAGATTAAAAGGAATTCTATCACGATTGCACAATAGCTCTAATTTTTTTTGTTTTCTGCGCCAACAGGGATTTCTTCTGTTTTTGACACTGTTAAATATCACAAGTTGCAACAAACATTCCTACATTTCAAATCCAACAATGAGATGTTGATCTGTCATTCATATGGGAAATATTCATCTTAAGTAATACATTAACCTAATTCTTCATGTTTCCTGTGCTCTTCCTCATGCAGGCTCCGTGCACTGTCCAGTGGGGGGAGTGTGACGTCCCCCCCTCCTTCCCCCGCCATGCCAAAGTACAAGCTGGCCGATTACCGCTACGGCCGAGAGGAGATGTTAGCACTTTATATCAAAGACAACAAGGTTGGTGGGAAAACTCTCCAGAGTCTCTCTCATGACTGAATGAGTCATGAAATTATGAAGAATGATCTTTAATGTTGAGCAATCCTTTAGGAAATTATTTGTGCTAAAAACAATTAAGCACATTCTAAACAACAGTACATATATTGCTTTTAAACTTCCTTTTACCTCCCTATCCTCAAAAATGACGACCTGTTCAGTTTTTTATGAATTCATGCTGAAGGATGGTTTTGCCCATTGTTGTTGTTTTAGGTCCCAGAGGACATGCAGGATAAGGAGTTTGCTGCTATTCTGCAAGATGAGCCCATGCAGCCACTGGCACTGGTGCCTCTCACTGAGGAGGAGCAGGTCTGCCACCACCACACACTCACAAATACACTAATACCTGTAAATGTTCAACCGTTTCAGCTTGTCATGTGATAACTCGACGTGATACGATCTCACTTCCAAAGCGAGCTCTTCTGTTGGTTGACAAATGTGGCTGTGAGCTCACATTCCTCACATTCCTCTCTTTTGCTCTTTCCATTCTCTCTCTCACTCTGCAGAGGAACTTCTCCATGTCTGTGAACAGTGTGGCAGTGCTGAGGCTCATGGGAAAAGGGGTGGGTGGGGCCGCCCCAGCTGGAGTGGTCCGAGGACGAGGGGCCACACGAGGCGGTCGAGGTAAAAACTAAAAGCCAAAAAGACAATTTCCCAGACACCCATTGGAAAAGAAAAGCGGCAGCAATTAAAGTAAAGCATTGATTCAGCCCAAGTGCACTCATGATAAATCCACAACCACTTGTGCTAAAGTGAACATGAGTCCAACAGCAACATAAATGCTGCCCAAAACCCTTGACTGAAACGACAATGGCTGTTATCCAACAAAAGTAAGGCAGTTTATTCAAGCCAGCCACTGAAGTTTTTATTTCCCCTTTTTCTTCCACCATCTTGATGCAGCACACTTCCTCTTGGCCTGTCTGAATAGCCCTCCTTTTGTCCAGCCGCACCTGTCTAAAACCACTGGGGCTTATGAACTCACCTTGTGCACACACCGCACTCTGCACATGTGAATGGCCAATGTAAACACTAGCCGTCCGGTTCAGGACAGCCAAGGAAACAATGTAGAAGAATGATGCTGTGTGGGTTTCATCATTTGTGTGCATGTGCTGGTGTGTGTGGCTGTCTGCAGCTTAAAGGGATACAGGCTAACGAAATAGGGATAGAAGGCATTTTGTTAGCTTATAAAAGCATTTGTTAACAAGATGATTATAATATTAGATTCAACAACCACCTTCTTTGTGTGTGCAATATCAGGACGAGGTCGTGGTGAAGGTGGATTCTACCAAAGAAGTATTGAAGATGCAGAGGTGGGTTTCGGCCGCAGCGTCCGAGAGATACACCGCAGCCAGAGCTGGGATGACCGGTAAGAAAAACCCAGCACACACAAACTGAAGGTCAAATAAATCAAGGCTCCATGCATAGTAAATGTGTATATGCTCACTGCTGATAGAGGCTGTCATCCAGTGTAATAAACTCAACAATCCTCTCTGGTATTTCTGTGGATTTTTGTCTCGCTGAATGATTTATCTCACTTTTGCTGGTATCTTCTCTTATCTGCCAGAATTAAAGCATCTTTTTGTCTCATTTCTTCAATAGTTTTACTTCATGGGTTTAAAATGGTATCTGTGGTGGCAAGATGAAAGTTTTGGCTGGACATATTTCTCTAGGATAAAAAGTAGTTCATGTGTTAGGCTTGTTTTCCTCTGCTTATCGCTCAACTGATGTGAATTTTTCTCATTTTCCCTCCTTTCCTCAGGGGTGAGCGTCGTTTTGAGAAGCCGCTGCGGCGGGAGGTGGGGCGCCCTGGCTTTGAAGAGTCTGCAGGTCCCGGGGGTCCGGGGAGGAAGGAGTACACAAGGGCTGACAGCGATAATTGGCGCACCCTCCGAGAGGAGCAGGACGAGGATGAGGGGGAGCCGGGCAGCAGCTGGAGACTTACTGGGCCCCGCAGGGATGGTATGATGAATACAAACATTAATGGATTTATTGTTGTGCTGCCTCTAACTCTTGTTTGTGTTTAAAATGAAAGCTGTACATGAGAAACGGCAAAGGCCTCATCACTTATTTTCCTTTTAAAACACGAATGGCAGTCAACATGCCTTTGATATAATTCCATTCACCAGTATAGAGGGGCTAATGCTATTTGCTTAGTTTAGCAGCAGTTTAGAGTGGGTTTATTAAATTAGCGGTTTCAAGAATTTGACACTAATTTTAATGTAATTGCTCTGTTGAAACAAGCTGCAGTTCACCTGAAATGCAGCTAAAGTGGAAGTAAAATTTTGCAGTTTACTTCTAGACTATTTGCAAAATAAAGCCTGAAAATTGCATTAACATTGAAAAACAGTAATTTTAACTTTATCAGGCTTTTGACTCACTGACTTAAGAATGTTGCGTTACATGTTATATTTTCCCCACACAGTTTGCCCTTACTATAACATTACAAAAAGTACCTGGGGTTTTTCTCACAATATATACTGTGGCTTCAGGTGACTGAGTGATTCATATGGTTGCTTTGTGTTGAACAACATAAAACCCCAAAAGACCGTAACTCATTTTTGCTCAAGCCTACATCAGACCTGGAGCACATCTCCTAATACATGATCCCTGTTGACTGGCCTGTTTGGTTCTTTATGTAATCAGTATTACTCCTTGGCTTTTAAATACAAAGACAGATGTGGCTGTTTACAAATTAGTGTAATTACACAATATGTTGCCTGTGGTTCAGACTTACAAGAGAGTAGGCTGTGTAATGCCATGCATGGTGGAAGCAGATAATATCTAAGATATTAAAATGGCAGGAGTCAAAGACAGTGATTTATGGTCTACTTCTTCTTATTACATGCCATTAAATCTCAGTTGTGTAAATGTGTGCAGCGGGTCTAACTGTAACAGTAGATATAGTGACATCTAGTGGCAGTGGAGTGAACTGTACAAGACACAGCAGCTGGGCTTTGGCTGAAACAGAGCTGCACAGTTCTGAGGACCTAACATTCAACTATTTTAAGCTTATTTTAAACACTCAACTGAAGCCAATTAATGAGATATGACATATCTTAAGACATAGCCACATGATTATCTGGGTAGCTGCTTTAACTTGTGTTTGTCTTATGAAACTTTGCTCCAGATGGCGGTCCTCGCTCAGCAGGCTGGCGGGACCATGCTGGTCCAGGTGAGAGTCGTCGTCGGAAGTTCGATTTCGACTTCCGGGACTCTGAGGGTCATGGTGGTGGCCGCCGGCGTGCAGGCAGTGACGGACTAGAGGATGACAGGGACGGCCTGCCCGAGTGGTGTACAGATGAGGAGGACGGGGAGATGGGCACTTTTGACTCCTCTGGAGCTTTCATGCCTATGAAGGTCTGTTCGCACTTAAGTCAAGTCTTTATATGGAAACAGTGTCGAGGTCATGTTGAATTTAATGCATGATAATTATTTCATTGTCAGTCATCATGAATGTCCATGAGCATATTAGCACTACATTTCCTCAACTTCTCCTGGTCTTTCTCTGTCAGAAGGGTGGCAAGGAGACAATCCTGGAGGAGGAGCTGGAGTTTAAGGGGATAGAAGAGGAGGAAGAAGAGGAGAGCCTTGCTGACACAGAGAGGAACAGTGCTGAAGGAGACAAAGACAAGGGTGAGGAAAGACTTCATCTTTTTTTTTTTTAATGTTTTTGTTTTTTATGTTTTGGATTTTTTTTTTTTGTCTGTCAGTTAATTGTGACATTTCCCAGAGCCTGAAAAGTAACTGTATGCACTTTCTCCATACAATTTTTCCTAGTTGATTACAGACCCAGGAGGAATTCATTACTAATGATTATGGCATCCCGCTTAGTGATTTTTATTTTCCTTCCATTCCTTTCCTCACAGAGAGTAAAGAAGCTGGCTCTGCTGTAGCGGACGGTGAGACAAAGCCAGCATCACCCTCCTCCTCTCCTCCACTCCACTGTACCCCTCCGTTCCTGGAGCCTCGGCCCAGCAACGTTGTCCCAGTGGTGGACAACCCTCAACTGAACAACAGCCACCCTGTCAAGGCCAGCAGCACAGCCAGTGAAGGTGCACCTTATTACATGTCTTCTTGTGTTTATGTGTTGTGCTACCAATAATACAAAGATTGATTCAGTTAGCAGAAGTGTTATGTACCTGTTTATCTATCGAGGCGATTTCTGTTTTTTCCTGAGCCCAAGATATTGTAGGGAAGCATATTTATTATATTTTATTATATATTAGTTTAGCCTTGTCGTAAAGTTAAGTGTAAAACTTCATGATGTGGAGAAAGTACAATAAGTATGATACATAAGTAAGTATGATATGTGATACAGAGATGTATGTGGTTTTGGTGTCTGGCTGTAGTGTAGTCTGAAGATGACTTGTTTGCAGGGAAATCAGTTTTGAAGTTGCAACAGTGTACATCGCCAGGAAACATATGAGTATCTAGTATGGGTTTAAAAACTTTATTTTCTGAAATGAATCAAGGTTTAGACCAGCTTTTTTTAATGAGCAATGACTTTGGATTCAGCAAACTGAAGTCTTTAGTGTTAGTGTAGTAGTGTATCACGTGCTGCTTGCCTTTGCGTTACAGTGAAAGCTTTACAGTTATACCACCACTCTTCAAAGCCTGCTTTTGTCAGACTATGAGCCGTGGTAAGGTTTCAACGGTGAAACAGCCACTTTGACGAAAACGAAACAAAACGTTGAATGAACTACTGAAAAGTAAATACTTTGTTGATAGAATTGTCAAACTGTTCAACATATGTACACATTTTTCTCACTTTATATCACTAGATCAGGTTGAAGAATTGAAAGGGACATGGGCAGGAGCTGTTGCCTCATTTCAGAAAAATGTCCTAACTGCTTGTTCTATCTCAGCTTAAGTTTCAAAGATAGAAGAAGTCCAATCTTCTTATTACAGAAGCAATTCCTGAACTCATGGCAGCACTCCAGCAACCAGCACTATATAGCATGGAATTACAAAATTCTTATTTGGAGCGATGTTAATTTAACCATATTGTAAAGTTAAAGTCTTGTCTGAACATTAATAGCTTTTGGCTTCCTTTATACAGCCAAACTCTTTGAGTCTCAGGACAGTGATTACGTGGGAGGAAATTCAGCCATGTTGATATTTTGGTTTGATACACAATATGTTTATCCCAAGTCATTTAATATCTTGTTTACTGAACCCGCTGTTCTTGCTGTATCAGATACAGAGCCAGTAGGTGGCTCTGCCCCCCCACATCAAACATCATTCTCCCATAAATAGAGTCACTAAAAATAGGGCCCATTGTTTTACTAATGATTCTTGTTGTTGTTTTTGTGTCAGACGTGGCTCCAGTAGGGGGCTCCAAGGCCCAGCTGAGCCCCAGTGCCGCCGCCACCTCCAGTCTGCCTCCCCCACCCCCTTCGTCTGCTGCTCCTACCCTCCCTCCATCTGGAGGAGATACCGAGGACGATGAGGGCATGAAGCACCTGCAGCAGGTAGGAACAACCGGAGGCACATTTCAACCACCTGTCTCAGAAATATTATATAATTGTAGCGGTAAACACATTTTAACTGTGTGTGTTGTGTGTGTGTGTGTAGGAGGCAGAGAAGATGGTGGCTTCACTGCAGGACACTTCTTTGGAGGAGGAGTGTTTCACCCAGGCCCTGCAGCAGCAGCAGGAGAGCAGGAACACAGCAGCTGCTCTCCCGCTGTCACATGAGGCCGCCATGAAGTGGTTCTACAAGGACCCACAGGGAGAGATCCAGGGTACCCTCACACACTGTGGTGTTCGGTCACCTGCACCGTCATACATGCACACATGGAACACATAGAAAGTCAGCTACATAATCACAGCATTTTCATTGTAAACTCATCTCTCTTTCTCTCTCTCTCCCTCTTTTTCTCTTTCTCTCTCTTTCTCTCACACCCACTTCCAGGCCCATTCACCACAGTTGAGATGTGCGAGTGGTTCCAGGCCGGCTATTTCACCATGACCCTGCTGGTGAAGCGGGGCTGCGACGAGGGCTTCCAACCCCTGGGGGACGTCATCAAGATGTGGGGCCGCGTGCCCTTCGCCCCAGGGCCCTCCCCGCCGCCCCTGCTGGTGAGACAGCCACCACCAACGCAGCGCCCGCAGCCCACCCGGGGGCCCGCCGGGACTGTGAGTCAGAGCTCAGCCAACGTAGAGGATGGGGAAGGGAGGATGCAGAGGAGAGGGAAGATTGATAGACAGGTCACGGTAAAAGACCAACAATTAATTCAAATTCAGTATAACATGACGGATTCCATTTGAACGTTTCTGAAATGACCCCCACTTGATTTTGAGATCTGAAACTTCATATTGTCTTTTTAATTGTGTTACAAGTAATATCTCATTTCCCTCCTGTAGAAAGTGGGACAGAGATATCCATTTTCAAACCATAGTCACAAAAACCCTATTATGCAGTGGCCTCCAGTAAAACTCACTGGTTGCATGTAAGCTCCATTAGTGGAGCACAACAGGGCAGGTTCCATACCAGCATTTAATGATAATACAATACTTCACATATATGTAGTTAAGATAAATATATTTCCTATATGGTCAATTTGTAAAATATCTCTGTATGCTGGAGACACCCAGACTATTTTGTTTGGGCACAGTCTGTAGTAATAAAGAATGGACAGTTCCCTGATGACTGCATGTAAATATACAATTGTAAAAACCTGCTGCAATTCTTTCTTAGACTTAGCCCACTGTGCATGAATATTTGTGTTTTGGTCTCTTTAGTTTGAAGGTGCATTGTATTGACTGGTGACTGCTTTCTTCTTCTCAGGGAAACCTGGACCAGGAGCGCCTGAAAAAGCAACAGGAGCTGGCGGCAGCAGCTCTTTATCAGCAGCTCCAACAGCAGCAGCTATTCCAGCTCATTAACAGGTCTGTGGGGGTGACATAAGTTTCATCTTACATGTCCAGACTAGTGTCATTTTCATTAGCGGAGATTTTGACTTTGGACTTTAAATTTTTTTGCCTTCGCTGAACAGGTCGATGTCAGTGCCAGATACAGGGTCCATGTGGGACATGCATACCTCAGCTTCACAGCCGTCAGGTACAATTGAGACTTGTTGTGCAAATGCATGCACCAACAAAACATGAACACTGTACGTAAGGATCCTAACTCAATTTTATTTCCATGTAGGCGGTGAAGCCAGTCTTTGGGACATAACAATGAATCCTTCTACTCAGGGTCCAACTCTCGAACAGCTTCAAAAGGTGGGTCTAGTCATGAGTATTTTTTGTTTTACATGGTCAGTCGTATCAGTTTTCTTGCATCTCATTGTCTTCGCTGTAACTTCAGTCAGAACTGATTGTGTCAAATGCAACACCAGGATTTATTTTTTTGCTTGTTCTAATCTCGCTTTGTGCCTTTCACTCCGGATGTTTTCCCTTCAGCTCCAGCAGGAGAGGCGAGACGCTGAACTCAGGGCGAAGCGTGAGGAGGAGGAGCAGCGTAAGAGGAGGGAGGAGAAGAGGAGGCAACAGGAGGAGCAGAAGAGGAGGGAGGAGGAGGAGCTCTTCAGACGCAAGCAGGTGAGATGAAGGAAGGAGATATTTTTGCATTTCCTTTTTCCCTCGTCTGTTGCCATGGGCTACAAATATTGAGACCAGTTTTTTTCACTTTTTGTACGAGGACAAAATTTTACTAACATGAAATGTCTTCAATGTTAAAGGCTGGTTAATTAAAACTGAAATATCCTAGTTATAATTGTGCTTCAGTTGTGAGTTCTACATATGTTTGATTTGCAGATTTGCAGTGATTTTTTTAGAGGCAATGCAAATTTATTACTTGGTGAACAACATTCAAAGTGTTGACCCTTGTCATGTAGTGTCGTCAGCAGCAGGAACTGATCATGAAGTTGCTGCAGCAGGCCCCCCAACAGCAGGGTCCTGGGGCAGGTGGCTCAGGCTGGAGCGGGGCTCCCTCCTCTGGGCTTGCCAAGGCAGGAAAGCCCCAGGCTCTTGCTCTGCTTGAAATGCAACAGGAAGCAGAGAGGCTCCTGAAGCAGCAGCAGCAACAGAGAGCCCAGCAGCAGAGAGACCGCGTGAGTTTCTCTTATTTGGATCGTCCACTGCAGCGATTTGAAAATTACATGTCTTTTATTACAATGGTTTCTCAATCTGTTTCCAGCACTCGATGTCGATGGGGAGCTCCTCCATGGGAGGGCAGTGGGCAGATGGTGTTGGTATGTGGGGTGGGCCTGGAGGTATGGAGGGTAAGGGTGGCAGTGGCGGCTCTTCAGGTAGCATGGGCATGTGGGACGAGGCTGTGAAGAACCAGGCCGGCCTGCGTGGCAACAGCAACAACAACATGGGCCTGAAGAACAGCCGCAGCAGTCCTTCACTCAGGTATGTGAGACCAGGCTAAATAAAGTCAAATGAATATTTATGCACATCAAAGGAATATTGGATGGGCTGTTGAACATACTGTACCTTCGCCCACAACCACCTACTGTGGCAGATAGCATTGTAACTTTAAGCTCTATGTGTATATCTTTAGGTTGATGAACAGATTTAATATACATTGAACCCTGTGTGTCCTCTGCAGTGATCAGTACATGATGCGTCGTAAGCGGACGGAGGATGAGGAGAAGCTGCTGAAGCTGCTGCAGGGCATGAAGCCTCAGGATGGCTTCACCACCTGGTGTGAACAGATGCTGCACGCTCTCAACACCTCTGCCAACAACTCCTCCTCCTCTCTAGATGGTAGGCTGCTCTGCTTTTACGTATTTAGAAATGTCAAGGGTGAGAATTATTCATCCTCTACTTAGAAAATTAAAATACAACACAAAAATTACAGTTCATGTGTTCAGAGTAAGCAAAGTAAGTAAATTAATGTCAATATTTCTCCCATTAGTTTTTAGCATTACTAATTTTTAAATGTATGTCTTTCATTAAGTTGCTACAATTGTGGCATACCTGAAGGAGGTGGAGTCTCCCTATGCAGTGCTGGACTTCATCCGGTCCTACCTAGGGGACACAGTGGAAGCCAAAGAGTTCGCCAAACAGTTTCTGGAGCGACGTGCCAAACAGAAAGCCAACCAACAGAGACAGCAGCAGCAGGTAGGCCTGAGTTCGACAGGTCTTTTAAGTCGGGCACACCATATGTCAAAAACATAAACAGTTGGATACACCCCCTATCAGTGCAGGATCCAAAACTAAACAAGTTAAAGAAAATGGCCTCTTACTGGCTAAAACTCTGACATAGACTTTCCTTCTCTCTGTATTGGAAAAGGAAGGCTATGTCCACTAAGCATACACACAGTTGTTAATGTGTTTATATGAAGGTTGTTATACACTATTATAAATGTTAAAAAAACATTAACAGGCAGAAAATGGCTGTAAGAGTGAGTTATTTCATTGTGGCCATTGTAAATTCCTCCTTTTTTCCTCCTTATGTGTCCCAGTTATCAAAGGAAGTGGCTGGATTGAACATGAACTTCCCTCTGCAGGTAAATGCAGACACACTTCTTTACTATACATGCAGCCAGTGATGGAGTAGAGTTCTTGTAGAGAGGATATCAAACCTAGCCTTGCACCAACAAACAAAAACCCACATTTTGCACATCATTCATGAGACACGTTCCTTCCAAGCAACTGAGAGAACTCTCAATATGTCATGCGTGTAAGACTCAACATTAAAGCAGTAACTGAAGGTCATGAAAAAAAAAGTGATTCATGTTTTAATAAAAGGATGTGTGCTCCTAGACTGAAAATTATGTTATTTATGATACAAAAAGATGGATTTTGCTTTCACTTTTTTATAGCTGGTTAGAAAAATATTCGGGGGGGACTATCAAGATTGTCCAGATATTTGTGTGATCATCTTGACTGTTCTTTCCTTTTTAGGACTCAATGCGAGGTATGAATCCAAGCACCCTGCAGTCCATGTTTCAAGCCAACCACATGGGCAAGGCTGGGCTCTATGACAACCAGGGGGGAAAGATGAAGAAGAAACAGCCCATGATGCTGCACTCTGACCCCAGCATCTTAGGTACGTGACCTGACCAGAATTTAATATTTCTTCCTTTTGACTTCCTTTATCTTTAAATTGTCCCTAAATAGCTGGCTTTAAATAGCTTAGCCCCAGATTAGCATTTTGCTTATACAAAACACTAGCTGTCAACAGATACACCAGCTACACACTTCTACATCAGAGTTAGGGTTAATAGACAAAGCAAGCCAAAATTTAAAATGTATTCATCATCTGGCATCAGATGGAGCCTAACAAAAGCAGCAAAGCTTTCTCAGGCAGCAGCAGAAAATGTTGCATCTTCTTGATGACTTGTCTCCAGGTGGTGAGTAGGATGTGCTCACAGGGGTGGACTTATGTCTGAGGTTTATTTGTGTGCCCGTGAGCTGTTTGGTGCATAAACAGCGGGATGGGATGTGGCTCATTCTTGATGTAGATGTAAACATGTGGCCAAACAAATGTGATACAGGTAAAAAAATGGATACTGTAATCCCCGGCATAGACACAGCCTCATTATTCTGTTCATATTAAAAAAAAACAGTGGTAGGAAAATAGGTTGTCCACACGCTGAATTTCACAAACTCTTCAAGATTTAATTGATTATAAAGCCCACCATTTTGCCTGAAGAAAATTGTGCAAGTTGAAACATTATATTTAGTATTTGTGAGCTTGTAAAATTCAGAGTGCACACTGTCCCTCGTTTTGCACTGGAACACTGATTTTGACCTATGCATGCTACCTACTTGGCTTCGATGTGACCACTATCTACTTCCTCTACCTAAATCTAATTTTCATTGTTCATCATTTACATGAAGGTTTAACCTTTCCAGAACATAGGACTTTTTATTATTAATTAATTATTAATTATAATTAATTATTATTGGCTTGTGTCTTTGCCCCCCCCCCCTGCACAGACCATCTAAGCCAGCTCTTCTAACTCCCTCATGTACCGTCGTCCTCTGATCTTACTCTGCTTTCTCCGTGTCTCCTCTCTGCCCTCCTTGCCCCCACCCCGCACCCCCTCCCTACCTGCAGGGTACTCATTCCACAATGCGGGCGAGTGTATGAGCCTGAATGAGATGGAGATGGTGGAGGATTACTGATGTGACGCAGCGCAGCAGCAATAGCTACCTGAGGCCTTCTGTCTTTTAATCAGACAAACCTGATGACGAATGTGCACTGCTGGGGGAACCGGGGGGTGGGGGTACGGGTAGGAAGGGAGCGAGCGCGAGGGGAGGTGCAGGGTGGAGGCGCCTGGATCTGCGCCTCCCACTCTTTCTTTCCCTCTGGCAAGAAAAAAAGGGCTCCCTGCTGCACCTGTTGATCACTTGAGCAGGGGTGAGGAGGGGTGAGGTTAAAAGGAAGATGGGTATCCTCTGGCACTCAAAAGATTAAGCACCTTATACTGAACTAATGCACTTTATTGAGATGGGATTTGAATAGTTTTTTTTCTTTTCGTGTGTGTGTGTGTTGGGAATCAGTGCGCATACACACTATCTGTGTGCATGTGCATCAGAACTGGAAGGGGGACGGTGAAACAGTCGGTGGGGTGAATGGTCGGGCTGTTAGGTTTTCAAAGTCAGGGGGACCTTTAGTTGAAACCTTATCAGAGAGCAAATCCTTTCTCGAAAGACAAACACTGTTGATATTTCTCTTGTTTAGCATTTTTTTACGTTTATATAAAAAGTAAAGCTATTGAAAAATGGATTATAAAAAAACTTGAAGATTTGCACTTGCCTAAAAAAGAAATAACAAAAACAACAAAAAAATCAAACAAATGGGGTTAGTTATAGAAGTGAATATTTTTGCGAATGTGTCTGAATGACTGTGAGAGTGACTGATGTGTGATGGTTGGTTTATGTCAGTAATATACCAGTCTGCACAATGTTTTTTTTTCTTTTGTTGCTTACCAAGACGTATGAAACATAAGAGGCCATTTTTGTCTTTTTTTTTTGTTCAAATGGTAATTTTGTATTCTCATGTTTAGAGCGTGCGTGTGTGCGTGTGTGTGTGTGTGTGTGTGTGCATATCCCTTCTCCAAACAGGGACTTGATCTGTATGTTTTGAGAGAGTGAGTGAATGTATGAATGAGAGAGAGAGAGAGAGGGCAATTGCACAACACATCCTTTCTCTCACCAGCTCTTCATCCCCAGATAGACGAAATAGAAATGCATACATTTGTAAATGTTAGCTTTGCGCTCATCACATGATGACCACCACTAGTTTATTTCCCTTAGCTTCTCCACATGGGGAGCTGTCTCTAGACCTGTGAGGACTAGCAGACAGGGCAAATCATGAGGGACATTACTGTGTGTGCATCAGAATGAGACTTTGTGGATGTTGGTGTGTGTGAGTGTGTTTTCAGTGTGCATGTTCATTTACTGTTCATAGAAATGAGTTAAGACTACAGGTACTCATTTTGAATACATGTGCTTTTTTTTGTATGTGTATGAATGCACATTTGTGCCTAAGAACTTGGATAGGGTGCGTGGCCATTGAGACATTAACTCTTTTTTGAGAGCGAGTGTGACGTGTGTCAGTGCTCAGCACAGTGTATGTAAAGTATGTAAGTTTATATCGTAAATATTTCTAGTTCAGTCTAGGGGTGATCCATCGGAAGGTTAGTCCAGTCTGTTTTCCTGGGGTGTGATCACGTTGCCTTTTGTCAGCTCTCGAACTTGTGAATGAAAGGTGTCGAGTTTCTGACTCTGAAAAAAAAATACAGCATCTTAATGTGCAAGCGCACAGAACGGTGCATGAAATGTTAGCATATTGTGTTACTTATTCGTTGTTGCAATTTGATAATGACGAGTTTTCTTTTTTTAATGAAAAATATATATGAATATATACATTATATACAAAGTTTAAAAAGTATTTGGACTAAGATAATGAGCACTTGGGGCTGCTATTTTTGTTGTGTGTTTTAATTTTTTTTTTTTCCTTAATTTGTTTTTCATTTTTGTTTCATTATCGCCATGTGAAGTGTGTGTATTATTTCTTTCTTAAGAAAATATTGAATGTATTCCAAAAAAATGACAAGAAACCCGTGCTGATACAGATATTATTTTTTTTTCCTCAGAAGATTTCAAAAATGGAAACAAAATACAAAAAAGCTTCAAAGAGTTTAGCGAGGACTTTTTTTATTTACACAGTGGAGAAGAAAAAAAAAAAACTCTGGATGGATACAGTTGAACACACTGCCTCTACAATTCTGGTCGTACAAATAGTGACTAAGAATTTAAAGAAAGGACTCTTTCTATTCCATACTGGAGCTTTGGTTGTTTACAAACCACATGGATATCTGTGGGTGCAGTTTTTGTTTGTTTTTTTTTTCTTTTCTTTTTTTTTTGTGTTCCCACATAAAGACGGGTGGGGTTTGCAAGTGCGCTTCTGCCATATGGACATTGAGTGGTGTTGGTTTGAGGAAGAGTTGCAGGCATCACAACGGCATGGACAAGATCCTCTAACTGGACCGTTGTGTGTGTGGTCGTGGATCCTGAGACTCAATCAGCCATGGAGCGGAGGCGTGAAAATCAAGGATGGGCTCTGTTTTGTGGAGAACGGAGTGCAGGGCTGCATAACCCTAGAGGGAACTGAGAGGGCGATATGAGTACACCTGGTTAGTGCACTTGTCTTCACCTCAACCCTCATGAGCACTCACACCCTGCCCTCACCAACTCACCTATGCACTTTTGTTCATTCAAGCTGTGAGGTACCATTTTGGGGATGGGAGCACAATTACAACAGGAGGATTGCTACGACTTTGACAAAGTCACTGAAAAGATATTCCCAAAACTGAAAGAAAAGACTCGAGAAGCACGTCTTCTCCCACCTCCTGTATATAACCATATTTTTGTATTACCTTTCAGAGTAGAAAGAAAAATTTGCAAATGGATGAAGGAAAATTCATGAGACATTGATCATTTGGAGTGAATGTTCTTCAAGAAAACCAATCTTTTTGAATATAGTTTGAGATAGACTCGCTGTGAGCTTCCCTTAGTTTGCCAGTAACCCTGAAATGATCAGGGGGATGGAAGGGAAACCCACATGGACATGGACCGAGGTGTTGGACATGTGGCTCAGAGACTGACTGATAGTTGCTTATCAAAGTGGATGTTGCAGTCGCTACAAAAAGCCCCACCACGAGTGTTTGATCAACATGCACAGTGAAAGAGGCAGACATAGGTTTGACAAGCTGTTGGCAAGGACGCTTCCACTTCATCTCCCAACCTGATGACTGCCTTGAGAGCTGTAAAGTGACTGCAGGAGGACAAATCCTTGGCATTGGTAAGATTGTCTTGCTGAATTTCTTCTTGACACTGTAATCTAATAACTCGATTTGATCCTTTTACTCCTGGTTAATCTTATGGCACTTTGTTTCTTCTGTTCCAGACTGTTGTTTGGACAGTGAGGTGATGATGATCTTGTGCCATTTCTCCCTGTTTTCTCACAGGAGTCTGGCTGTGCTTTATTTGCTGCCCTCTGCAAGGAGGATCTAATCTACAGCCAACCCATGAACCAGTAAACCCTAAACATGTCCTTTTTTGAACTTAAACCCTAAGAAACTTTTTCTGTCTTGACCTCGGACTGGGCAGGCCATTGGCATTATCAGTTGGACAGTTACCAGATGAAGTTACAGGTTTATCGACCATGGATCCCATCTGTGTTGGAAGTGTTAGGTTCGGGATTTGATCAGGCGCTCTCTGGCGAGGAAGAGGATAAAGAGGCACTTATTGCCCAGATGTCATCGCCCACCTCGGCCTGAAACTCTCAGGTGGCTGCATAGAGGTCTTCTAACCAGCAGGACAGAAGACCTGCCCTCCTGCCCAGACGTCAGAGACTGAGAGCTGGGTTGGGTCACGGCAGACGTGGCTGGATTACATCTAAGACAAGAGAAATCCCTGCAGCTGTAGAACTGGATGAACTGAAAGAATTGTACAAAAAGACTTTGAAACATGACAATACACAAACACGTAACTACATGTCACATAGATTCTAGAGTCCAAAGGAGTTTCAGACACTACATGCACACCTGCAGCAAAAGCAACGTATACTCAGTTACATTGGCTCTCCTCTGGAACCACATCTGCACACACACCAGGCCTACATCAATATCAAATCACACACACACACACACACACACACAAGCATCAACGCTCACCAGTATAAACGCTGAGCTTTGTAAATAATGTAAAAGTTTGTGGTTTGATTTTTCTCTCATAGTGGGTTTTGCTTTATTTCTCTGTTCAACATGCCTTAAATTGTATAGTTCAGTCCTGAACGGCTAACTGAAAATGTTCTCTAAATGACGAATTTAAGTTGGAAATCACCTTGTTGACTGTCCTCTAAAGTCAAAGAAAGAAAAGAGCTTTCTACAAGACAAGTTTTCTGTTCGCTAACAGAACCGTCTGTTCTGTATTAACCCGATACATGTACCACCATGATATTTACTAGTTAGCTACAGAATAGAGCAGCTGATTTTGCTGGTGGTTGGCTTTTGTTGCCCTTTTGGTTTCCTTAAAATGAAGAGTGGATTTGTTCAGATTTCCTGTTTAGATTAATGCTGAAGGTGCAGGCTTAATAAAGGGCTGAAGTCTGTACTGTCTGGAGCTGAGCTGACTGGGTGGAATACACAGGATTGGCTTAAAGCACTGGCTTGTTGCTGTGCCATAACTATTGTTGGATATACTGCTCCAGGCAAAAGTGAACCAGAGTGACGGGTCCGCCTCCGATTTAGATACAAGTTAGGGCTTTTTGGTTCATTTTTTACACTCCGGGAGACTTAAATGGTTTGGAACCTACTAGGTACTTTTTACAGTTTTTGAGATTTCAAATCAGACTTGTATTCAAAACATGATTGTTAGAGCAAGCCTGCATGATTTGTAATATTTGTGGGTTATGACACTAAACCATGAGGGAGGGGCTCACAGCTTGGCCCAGATTGTCTCTGCGTTGTCTGTGCACCTGGTAGTACTGTTGACCATCTCTGATGGCACTGAATAGATGAGGACTTGAGCGGTCAGTTGTGTTATCAGAAAGAAAATTTCATGTGCCGAAGATTTGGAAAGTGTCTTGTATATCTAATTGGATTTGAGAGGTTAATGCTTTTAGTCGACCAGTAGTTTTTTCGTATCCTTGATGACTAAACACTATGCAGTTTTTAATCCAAATGGCAACTGATACTTAATGAATCCCATCACCTTAGACTTGTAATACATGTGTATATTTTGTTTGGCTGAGGTCTTGATGGATAATCGCCTGCTGTAGCTAACTGTGTAAACTGAGGTAGCCACAGAAGGCTCCGGTATGGAACAACTGTTGAATTGATACTGAATTAATACTAAATGGTTACTAAGTTTAATGTTCTTGTAATCCGTTGCCAAGAGAAAGAAATTGACTTTAACCATATGAGTATACTATCAAGTCTCTTATTTGTGAATGACTTTAAAAATACCTATGTTTGACATTTTAAAAAGCTCATGTTGTATGGTATTAGTTGTTGGCCAGTCAGTCTGTCTTAATAGATTAAATCAAAGTTGTTTGCAGTTTATTTTACTGCCCTACCCATGCTTTTATGATTAGATAAACTACAAAAAAAACAACCGTGGATGTTTGGTTGCAGCCTTTTTTAAAGATCCTGTCACGACCTGTCTGCTTGGCGGTATGGAGTTGATGATCTGGTTTATTTTAGCTCTGGTAACAGTGTTTCCAACAATAGTCACTTAAAAAAATATAATGAAAAGCGTATCCCAGTCAGCTCAGCTCCTTTGCTTAATGAGTCTTTGAATGTTGTTAAAATAACAGCATACATGTAATGAAACTGATGAAAAAGAACAACTGAAAGATGTGTAAATAGTTTGGCTTTTGTTTGTTTGAAGAACAAAATAAATACTAAATAAATAGCATTTAGCAGTGACTGACTCTGTTTCTTAATGATTTTGTATTATCTATGAAGTGGATTTGTTTGTGAGTGCACAAATGGAAAGGATTGAACATCATACAGGATGTAAACCCACTACTGTTTACATGGAAATGAGGAGACCTCCATGAGACTATAGCAGCGTAACTCTCGCGATACTTTGAAACACATGGCCGCCTACAGTGTTTACAACTTCTCGTAATGAAGTGGTGATTAGAAACAGAGCCCCCGAAGTAGAAGGACGTCGAATAGTTTGGTATCCTGTTCGTAGTCTTCGGCTTTAGGTGAAACTTTGACACCGTCGAGGCGGAAAAGTGTTTAAAGCCAAACTGCGAGCAAAACCAAAGGCCAGGTAGGTAGCATCCGACTGTTAGCATATGCTAATGCTAACATGAGCTAACGGGAGGAGATTGCTGTTTGTGTTGTGGACCGACGGTTAAAGCAAATTCAAGCATTTTGCATTATTTGCCGCCATCATTCGACTCATAAGACGACAGCAGAGCATTCATGGAGTAAAGCGTGTAAGGGTTTGTCATGTAATTTGTACCTCATTTCGCGTTAAATTTGCAAAATGAACATTAATGCTAGTTTGGAGTTTGTGGCACGTCACGACTAGCCACAGGTGTCTGCATGGTGTTTGCATCTGCAGCCTGGAGTCCATTATTTGTTCCACTAATCAGTAACCGCCACGTGCACGTCTCTGAATTTGACACATGTTTTAGGTGTCTACAGAAGTCCTCATGTTTGACATGTGTTCCATTGTCTTGGTCTAACCTGCTTTCATCTTTGCCCGCCTCACCTTCTTCTAGGCTAGTGGGTGCTGTGATGTCCTCGACCCCCAGCAGACTCAAACACCCACACTGCAGGAAGAAGCACTATCCCAGTAGCACTTACCTCACCCACGTTTGACAGCCAATCACCGGACACAGGGCACTTGGACACCAGGTAGAGGACTTGACAGGAGGGATTGATAAACAAAGAGAGATGTCTGACTCAGCTGAAGGAGGTGAAAGCGGAGGTGTAGCAGGCGCAGGGCAGGACGCAGAGGCGGACAGTGAGCCCCCTCAACAGGCACTACCTTTACCTGATGGTGACGGCTTAGAGGTAGGGGAGACCTCAGAGGAAGGGGCGCCTCCAGCTGCCAAGCGGCCCAGAATGAGTGAGGAGGAACAGGAGCTTGACCAGGACGCAAAGCCCATCAACATGCATGGAAAAACCCCAGCACAGGCTGGCTTGCTGCAGGAAGACACAACCCCACCAGCACAAAGTAGAGTATCTGCAGCTGCATGTATCAAATTATATATAAGGAGGGGGTCTGTTTATTATAAGTTATGATTTTGGTCTGTCAGACATTACGATTTAGAATTAAATTGGAGATTAATGGGTTAAACCACCCAAATGTACTCTTTATGCTTGTTACAGGAGAACCACTACAATGCGAAGAAGAAGTTCAAGAAGGGGAAGAGGTGCCTGTCAGCAAGGGAGGTGAGGAAGAATGTCATCAGAATGGAGATGGAGGGCACGATGACCCCTTAGAAGAAGGAGAGACGAAACGAGAGGAGGAGCACAACGGTAACAGATCTGCAGACAGCCCCAGTGAAGGACAGCAGTAAGTGGAGGAAGAAGTCAGGTTTATTTTTAACCTATGTTTCCACATAACTAGGGGTAAAGATACAGTTGACGTGGCATCAAGTGAGCTATTTTAAGCAGGATTTTGCCAGGGGGGACTTGAGATGTTATATCATGGTTATGAAGAGTGTTACACACATACGTTTTTGAAATAGGGAGATAATATTTAGTGCATGTATTGCAGAGAAAGAAGTTCTGGTAACTGCAAGACGACCATGTAGTTCTAAAAAAAATCTCGATAAGGCACTTCAGAAAATTCAGAAAGTCTTTTTTGATCACATGCTTTCTTGACCTTAGTGTGTGTCCACCACCACAAACATTTGTGGCTTATTTTTGTACCCGTTTGTAAATCTGTGCTGTGTTGGGCCTTGAAACAAGTAAAACATGTAAAGAACACAGTCAAGCTTGACTGTTTATATCCTGTTTCCAGCTTCTTTGGCCAAAGTGAAACAGAAAATTGTTAGGAAGTGTGTGAGCAACTTGCTGTAATCCCAGTATTGATCATAATTGTGCAGTCACAGCTATTTGGACTTGTGTACATCCCCGATTCAAAGAAAGTTGGGATGGTTTGTAAGCCATAAAAAACCCAGAATGCAGTCATTTGCAAACAAACCACATTTATCAACAGCGGGTTTACAAAGTGCTCCTGAACCCATGTAGTAGTCTCCTTTCTACAATCATGTGTTTGACAAAGTGGTGAACCTCTCTCCACCCTCGCTTGTGAACGTCTTTCCAGGATGAACCTTGCATACCCAATCATTATACCTGTTGCCAATGGACCTGTTTACCTGTGGAATGATCCAAACAGGTGTTTTTGGATCAGTCCACAACTTTCACAGTCATTTGTTGCTCCTGTCCATAAAATGTTGCTGGCAAATTCAGAATAAGCAGATATTTACAAAAATCAATAAGGTTGAGGAGGCCAAACATTCAATACATTGTCTTTGTACTGCTTTCATTTGGGAAGTTGTCAAAAAGCATGAGCAAATGATGACATTCTGTTTTATTTATGTTTTCCACAGCATGCCAACGTTTTTGGAATCAGGGTTGTAATTGCCTGTGAGTGTTAGCTGTTGCTCTGCATTTTATAATAGCACTCATTTTGAAGTGGGCCAGCAAAAAGCACCACAGCATTAACTGATTAAATATTTAATGCTATCAGTCATCACAATGGCAAAATTTGAGACAATGACACAGGATGAAAAACGATGGAATTAACCTATAGAGGTGTGAAATATAATCAACAACCCTCTCCACTGTGTAGTGGCTCTGTGATTAAATGGAGCAGCTCAGTCCTTGCCAACCAAATGGTCACATTCACCTGTTGGCTTTTTGCAAATTGACACCATGGCTTATACACAGCAATAGTCCCAGCCTAGGAAATACATCAGAGGATATTCAACTTAATTATACAAATTCTAAGCAGAAGTCACAAATGAAGGTTGTGGTCACGTTCCTTCTGGTAATTTTATGCCCTCATCATTAGCAAGATGGGAAATGATCTCTCACTTTGTGGTGTCATAGTTTCATTCATGTCTCTTAAGCTCATTAACTCAGGACCTGCCCTTCTCTCTATCTTGCTTCCAGCCTCGGCCTAGATTTTACCCAGAACCCCCAGATGCTCACTGGTTCCTGGACTGAATACTCCAACCTTCCAGAGAATTACCTCAAAGGCTGCAAATGGTAATCTCTTCTAAATTTAACATGACACATAATCCAGCATGGGGGTGAGGTTTTGAGGGTGCTATGTATAAAAGGTTTATATCATTTTCGAATTTGTGAGTCACTGGTATGATTAACGTAAATGAATAAGACCATTACATTTATAAATTTAGTGCTCAGGGCAGATATCAAGGACAGATATTGATGTTCTGAATTACTGAGAACATGATAGCTTTTCAGTGCAAATGAAGTTGGAAAAATGGCTTCCACCGTCATTCTGAGGTCATAGTGGGAACACTAATGCAGACAGTACATTTGTTATGAGGAAGGCTGCTGGTAACAGTCTTAATGTCAAGATAAATCAATACCCCAGTCGAGTGCAATTATGACATTTTATGCCAAAGAATGCTATAAACGGCACCTTTAATCCAAACTGCCTGCAGGATGTGCTATAGAACCAACCTGTGTACATGTTCTAAGATCGGCGCTGTTAATACACCACCATCTTTTTCTCATCCCCGTTCTCTTCTAAACTAGGGCCCCTGATGGTTCCTGTATCCTGACCAACAGTGCAGACAATGTGCTCCGTGTGTACAACCTTCCTCCAGAGATTTACAGCTACAACTGGGACTTGCTTCCTGAGATGGTGAGCACAAAGATAGCTTAACATCAGGGGTTCCCCCCCAATGCTTGTGCAGAGGTCAATAAGATAAGATAAACCTTTATCCATCCCTTATTGGGGAAATTTGCAAAAAGGAGCTGAAGCTGTAGCTGATTAAAGAAATTATGGCAACAGACTAAGAACGTTTAATTTCATGTGTGAGCAAAATTGTTGAACTTTATTAACATGATGGGGATTTTTTTTTAGACAACTTGTTAATGAAGTGAGTTTCAGTGATGGACAGTGTACAGCATTCTTTGGTTTTTACCTTGACCAATACTGACTTTACAGTCTTGACAGAAAACTGTACAGTGGATATATAAACCCTTGGTGTGCCTGTAAACAAATTTGAAACAGTTCCTCTAGTGCCCCCATCAGGCCCAGGTCGGGGTCACTTCTTGGCTTTAATGCTGGAGCCTTTGCACACAAGGGAAAACCTTTTCTCCATTGAGTCCAACAAATGCATTCCAATCAGTTTCTATAAATGAAATAAATCATGATCAAAAACTCCTCTTTTACCTCTTCCACTAAGTTGATTCAATCTTGTGGACTAGAGTATTTAAAAAATGCTTTTATTATGATTTTCAATTGGAAAAGTCTTGAAATCTTGAAACTTGAGGTGTTATTGATAAAGTGCAATTCAGTTAAATGATATTGGACCAACTTACGACTGGTCTGAGGATTCCAACTTGAAAACTTGATTTACTTTAGACTCACATGATACCATTAATTCTTTTACTGAGTACCTTGTTGCATTTAAAAGTCACATATCATAGCCTGTTTTGCTTGTTTGCTTGTTGTTTTTTTCACATGGCACAAAGAATAATAACCTTATATAAAACAAGGAGAGATATAATGTAGTAAATTAGTCAATTAGTAAATTGCTTTTTTTCAACTGTAGTCCCTGGGTTCACAAGTGAAATAATAAAATAGTAAGAAAATTTGACATTAACAGACCACAAAATACTAATAAACTTAGAGCTAACAAATAGCTTCTTGGAGATGGAATCATCCAGTTTGTGATGGCAAAAAAGACATTTTATTGTTTTTTTATTGCTTTAATTACATTTATGAAATATTTCATAACACAGTCTGAAGGTCATCAATCTGTGCTCTTATCTGACCTTTTTATACCGAGACCGTCATTATGTTGTTGTTGAACATGATTTCTGCCTGTATGTTGTGTTATAATTAACTATGAACAAATAAAACATTAAATTTTCAATCGATTGAAGGCAGCAGCTTGAGAACATGTGTGACTGAAGACTTAGCAGTTAGAATGAAAGAGGCATTCTGTCATTTAGGTTTTTTGGAAATATCAAGTGCTGAGCCAATCGCCTAATTGTATTACAGGCTGGTAGATTGGGATCACTGAACAAAAATAATTGAAATTATAATCCATTTTCTTCCATTACAGAGATCTCAGACCGTTTGTAGACAGGGTAGAAAATTGAGCTTTAAATGGCCCATGTCTCATATGGCACCACTGGCTTTTGATATTGAATTTCTAGCCACCTATGCAGTACCAGTATCAGCAGTGATTGATCCCGTCAGTCGATTTGTAAATACTGTGTGTTTCCGTCCTTACATTCCTGACCGCCTCCTTTCCTTTCTTTCATCCCGTGGCAGAGTCCAGTGCTGCGGATGGCAGAGGGAGACACCATCTACGACTACTGCTGGTACCCCAAGATGAACTCTCTGGACCCGGACACATGCTTGTGAGTTCAACTCGGTCTTTGCCAGACCACGCCCTGAGCCCCAGCTCTTAACAGCTGGATAGATGAGACATTTAAAGTTCACTTTGAAGGTCAACCTGCCAGATGGTGAAGGATGTATTCACAGAAAAGGTAGTGTGTTGTTTATCGAGCCTGGTGTCAGCCAGTGATTGGTGTTTTTAATCTAGCTCTCTGATGGTTAGAGTAGATAGTACTTTTGTGTGTGTGTGACTGTGAGTAAGATTTTCTGTGCGCTTGAGCCTGTCTAATCGACTATCCGAATATAGAAGATATTGTTGTGTGCTTGTGACTCATTCTTTGATCCCTGTGGTATTTGCACTCGTTGTGGGAGCTGGCTGCCAGCGTTGAGAGAAGCTGTAAAAGCTTTGTGATGTCTCTCATTATGAGTGAAGAGTTGGCCTTCGTCTTGTCTGCCTCTGCCTCCGTCTCAATCCGCTCGGCTGTTTGAGGCCCACGGTGCTTTTCAGCATGATTCAGCCCACTAACAGCTCTCGCGAGTCCAGACAACACCTAAAGGGCCTCATGATTCCCAGACTCGGGGCTTCTCTTTTCATCTCTTTCTCCCTTTTTCTTTTTCCTTTTTTCTTTTCCCCATGTGTGTGCAGCCGCGCGCGCTCCAACTGGCTTTTAAAATGTGGTCATTATGACATCACTGTGTGTTTGTGTGCGCACTGTGAAGCAGAGCCAACATCAGTAACACCCAGCCGTCACTGTGGTGAATGCGTATCGTCTGTGGCGAGAGAGGTAGGGCCGTGCTAACGAGCTGAGGTCAAGTTGCCAACAGTTTGCACTGCGTATATACCTCCTCCCCCAGCTCCCATCATCCTCCACTTTACAGCCTCCACCCTCCGACAGCTCCCTTTGATCAAGGCCCAGCGTTGGCACCACTCCACCCCAACACGAGACAGCCTTCACTTTGTAAGAGGAGGAGGGGGGGTGAGGGTCAGGAGCTGCACGTCCAAAGATGAGAGTTTTGTAAACAGCACAATGATCAACAAACGACTCCTGTGGACAATGAAGCACTCGAGAGGCCTGTGCGTATCTGCCAAAGCCGCGCAAAGACCTGTCTGTCATGAGGACGAGGATGCCAGTAGGAGATGATGACAGGAATACTTCATCTTCTTCAGATCGCTGCGGCATATCAGAGAGGAGCTCCTGCAGGGCACAGCCAGGTGGTCGGAGAAGCTCAGAGTAAACTGTTAAGGGCTGAGGCAGCCAGATAAAAGGTTACGGTTGTGATTATTAAACGCGTTTACAGCAAACCTGTTTTTCTAGTGCCGTTTCTGTCGCCCTCCTCCTTCCGTCTCCCTCTCTTTTCACATCTCCCATTTTGTTTCTCATTCCTCCCCCTGCGCTCCTTGAACCCTCCGTCTGCCAAAAGCCATGTGTTGTTGATGCCCCTCCTGTAGAGAGGGAATAAGGGCCCCTGTTATGGCTCGGTTAAGTTGCGCTGAGTTCTAGGCATTGCTCCAAGCTAGCAGCAGTCTAGCATTATAATTGGGCATTTCCCTGCTCTGGAATAAAGCTGCGGCTCAGAGGGGCCATAACAGAACACGGCAGCAGCGGTAAGGGCTAATTTCCTTTGTCTAATTGAGCCACAGTGATGTTTCGGCATTTGTTCAGCGCCCAGTAATTAGAGTTAAAAAGGCATGGCTCAGTCTTTGGCCCTGATTTGAATCAATAAGAATGTGCGGTGGTCTTGTCTCCATAATGAGGCATAGCACAATGCTGTGTATTTGTTTTGATACAGTCAGGTGGATGTGGAATTAGAGGTCAGAGAGACAAAAATGAAAATCAAAATGTGATATTTACCATTAGAGTACGTACCTGCATCAATGAATGAAGAAAAGAAAATAAACACAGAAACACAGGCGGAAACACTATCCTGTTCTGTTTTTACTTGTGTCACTGTGTGAGACTTAGACTCAGACTTTGATGCAGTACAGACCTGCATCACTGAATAAAGAAAAGATAAGGCCAATATATTCTATTTATGAACAAATGCATTGCCTCATGCATGGATGCATTAATTGATTTCTGTTCACTTTTATCAGCATAACCGTAAAGAGTAATGAGCTGTAACTGAGATATGTATGAAAAAGCATCACCTACCCATGTAATATAGCCTAATGGTAACAACTGAGGAAGTCATCTCTCTTTGCAAGACTCTCATCAAAGCATGTCGCTGTGGAAAGAAAGGGGACAGGACACCAGCTCCAGTTCTCCTTTGAGTCCAAGAAACATCAGTTGAACTGACTGGAAATCACTGTTGGTGTGTTAGGGTCTCACATCCAAGCATTGAAAAATGTGTGAAGCATATATTTGTATGTCCACTCTTAATTAAAAGCACAACATTCAAAGTCAACTTTGTTTTGCTTTCAATATGTTGCGAGCCAGAGTGAGATTGTTCACAGGCCTGTTACAGCCTCAGGGTCGTATTTTGTTCGTGTACGTTATAGACAAACACTGATTATCACATTGTGTTCATTCACTGCACACTAAATATGTTCTTATGTGTTGAAAGTCTAAAATTAGTCATTTCTTAATTGCTAGCTGTAAAAAAAATGCCCTCAGGGACAATAAAGATTAATTCCCATTAAGTATTCTCAGCATTTATTCACCCTCGTTTTATAATTTGCATCATTCATGCTCTAGTCCCTGTTGTGTACTTTTCCTGTGTGTTTTAATAAGTAACTCTCTTCCCCCTATGTGCCATTCTAATTGTCTGGCCTCTCACTCCCCTTCCACAGCCTAGCCAGCAGTAGCCGCGACAACCCGGTCCACGTCTGGGATGCATTTTACGGGGAGGTGCGAGCCAGTTTCCGACCCTACAATCACCTGGATGAACTGACAGCGGCCCACTCCCTCTGTTTCTCGCCCGATGGAACGCAGCTCTACTGTGGCTTTGACAAAACGGTCCGGGTCTTCTACACTGAGCGCCCTGGAAGAGACTGTGAGGAGCGGCCCACTGTAGGTCAGTTATCAGCTGCTCTCAAATGGTTTCAACTTAAACATTATAAGGATGTGGTCGTAATACATATTGATTGTGGTTCTTGATATGAAAAGTTGATAACTATTTAAACCATGTTCTCATATTGTTGTCTGTTAATGTTAAATGCTTCTTGAAGCTGTGCACTAAGATAAGGCATGTAATGGATCACAAAACTCTCCATTTTGGATTCTATCAAGATTTTGAATCATCAAAATCTGATCATTTTTCCAATCAGCAAAAAAGAAAAAAAGGCTAGGCTTAAATTAATATAGAATGTGCTGCTTTGGGTCTGATGTAGCTGCCTCTCCCTGTTTGTATTGACCACTCTGTTGTCTGGCTCAGTGTCCTACCCACAGCACTATCTGATTGGGTACACATCACCAGTAATAGCCTGTCAACATTGAAGGCTACTGTGCCACAGACTGGACCTGCTCCAGAGCTGTGTGTGAGCAGATATTGCCAAAGTTGGAATAAGCATCACAATCTAATGATCTTTTTCTATGATAACAAGAATGCCCATTTTCACAGATACACCACTGTCAAGTCATAGCCTAGGGGAGTTCACTAAATGGAGGTGAAAGCAACAGCTTTTAAATCAGTCGCTCTTCCCTGACCCATTTATTACACTTCAGAGTAAAACACAGTGGTGAGTGGCGAGGATCTGTATGGAACTAAGATGGAGTTTATTTTAATTGTAATTATTTGTCATGAATAATATTTGTTGTAACAAACAATGAATTAAGAGTAAAGTGTATTATTGAGAACAGGGAGTGTTTTGAAAACTTTCCCTGTTGTTCAAGGACGCGAGAGCCAAGAACAGTTTACAAAAAGAATTGCATTCACTAGCTCTGTTCTTGTAAAATCAAACCCACAAGACAAACAATAAGTTAACAGGGACATTGTGAAAAGGATAATGTGAAGTCAGTTTTTTCTTGTATTCAAGAAGTTGCTGTCTGACAGCTGGCTGTCACATCACAGTCTGAAGTCTCCTTGAACAAACCAAGCACTGCAATTTTTATTTTGTTCTTCTGGGAAAAAAATAAGGGAAACTAAATGTTTACTGTGATGAATTCCTAGTCTCTGTCACTTACTTCAAACAAGTTGGCTGGTTTTTGTAATATTCTGGAGCACAAAAAGGATCCCTGGAAATCAACAAATAGGTTTTATTATTCAACTCAAGAGTTGTATTATCATGTCCTTCATCACTTTTTTAATTATTTATTGCATCCAGTGCATTTCAGGAGGCAACAAACAAACTGGATAACACATGCCAAATGTGAAGTAATAATTTCTTTTTAGGATATAATAAACCTTAACTACTCTGCCACACTGGCAACCTGACATCTTCCTCTGGTGGATCATTGCTTTCTATGGTTTCTTCTCCGTTTGGCTCTGTTAGCTCTGTTTGATAATAACTACTGTAAATCCTGCAGAAATGTATGGTTAACCTCAAAAACAGGTTATGTGATGCATGTGAGGATTTCGACAAAACCCTGACTTCTGGTATTGCGTGCCAAAAACGTGCTAGGAATCTTTTAAAGAGTGAGAAAGGATGATTTGGAATAGATTTAACGGTAAAAAGAAACAGATGATCCAATGTGTGTTTATGTGTGCATTGTTGAGAAATATTTTCCTCTCGGAGATGTAATGAGGAACGAATGAGCTGCCAAAAAGACAACTTTGAGTAGAACTGATTGTGAGCTGTGTCTTGTGAACCTTTTTAAAAGGCTGAAAGCTTTGCCAAATGCCACTCTCTTGTCTTCACTGCAGTGAAGAAGCAGGGCCAAAGTGGCATCATCTCCAGCTTTGGCTTCAGCCCCTGCCAGTCTGTTTATGCCTGTGGCTCTTACTCCCGCTGCGCTGGCCTCTACTCCTGCCAAGACGGCACCCTGCTGGCTCTGCTGCCGACCCGCCACCACGGAGGCCTCACCCATCTGCTCTTCTCCCCTGACGGCAACTACCTGTACACCGGCGGGCGCAAGGTGAACACATGAACGCACACGCTTGCACACAGCAGCATGCAGAGAAGAGACCTGAGGGTAATAATGCTGCTTCCTTTGAATGATCACACACACCATCAGTAGGCTTTGTGTGTAAGACAGGTTACAAATGACTTTGCTTTACTGCATTGGGAAATTGGTTTACACAAGCATTATCAAACCACTTGGATCAGAGTTTTATATGCTAAGGTCCTGTCTGGATGATATGAGTCAGCATGTAATGAATCTGATTAGGCACTGTGGCATCCCCCCACAAGTGAAAGTCAAAACTGTTTCTCAAGGGTTCTGCAGAATTGTTGCAAAATTATTACCTACTAAATAACATTAACACGTTAAGACACCACCATGAATTTAGTATGAATGACAGGGATTCAAATCTTTCATGTCTGGAGTCAACACAGTGTAGAGACTCAATAACCATCAGCCTCTGTGTGATTGAATGCCCTCCATTCATACCTGTTACTTAATGCCACCAAGCTCAAATTAAATAGACACTAGTTAAGCATCCCAGTGTTAAGTCAGTACTTAATGTTATTTCACTGTTAAACTACATTTTTACATTTTAGATAGAGGATCAAAAGAACAGATTGACAGCAGGTTTTTGTGAAAGCAAAATCAAGTCATCATTAGCCGTACAAATAAAAGGTCTGAATGTAAACTTGACGGGGTCTTGGAAATAATCATTAGCAATAAAAAGCCTGTATATGTGTATTTCCAGTTTTTGTTGTGGGTTCTTAGAGCCTTGCTTACCCCCACCAGATATTCACCCTTAGTTTCTTCCATATTTAATTTTTAGTTTCAGTTGTAGTTTGGTGTAATGATACAGATCAAAGATTGTAGTTTGTATCTTGACAAGAGGTACATACCTTGTGACTGTGTGTGTGTGTGTCTGTGTAGGATCCAGAAATCCTGTGCTGGGACCTAAGAGAGCCAGGCAAGGTTGTGTTTTCACTTAAGAGGAACGTGGCCACAAACCAGCGCATCTACTTTGACCTGGACTCGTAGGTTTACTTCACTACATAGAACTGTACTCTGTGATATGTGTGTGAACTAAAGACCACATAATATACAGTATATAAGTGTTAGTCCTCTTTGTGTTGTTGAGCTTTCACGCAGGTGTATGAATGAGTAATCACCTGTGACCTGTTGGCACTGGCTTTACATTGATTGTGTACAGATGGGGGATTTTTGTGGTTGTTTGTTTCTGCATAGGTCAGGCAGGTACCTGCTGAGTGGTGACACCGAGGGAGTGGTGTCGGTGTGGGACACCCAGACAGCTCCTCCTGATGGTAACGAGGAGCTACTGCAACCTCAGCTCAGGTTCCAGGCCCATTGGGACTGCACTAACGGCATCAGGTATGATTGCCAAAAAAAAATCTAATCCATCCCATTGGCTGATAACACAACTGTTTATTGTAGCACATTATTGTTTTAGGTGCAGTAATGACAGTACAGATAAATTATCAGAATGGAGTTGACCATCCCCAAAACTTTACCTGACTGCCATCACCAAGTTTGCTGTTGTCATAATTATTTGTCGTGGAGTGAGTTAAGGCTAAAAATATCCCATTACCATGATTTGTGCAACATGAATCTTATATAAGGTACAAACCAAAGCTTCTCAGTTGTCAAGGTCATGCTGTGTGCTACTAACTAGCTCCAATTAAAAATGACACAAACACGGAATTCTGAGAGATGGATCTTATTGGACTTCAGTACAAACAGAACACCAACTGTGAAGAGGAGGTAGAAAGTGAGCAATCATCAAATTTAGGTCCTTCAATCATGTTCAGCGACTGTGTTGCTGGTTTCCTGCCTGATTGTCCTGCTTTGTTATACTGTTTGGGTCCCGCAATCATTCACACAAAAGCGTATGAGATGCAAACGAATCATCCAAAATATTTTGGATAGGAGAAGAATCCGCTTCCAATTTCAGAGCTGTAATATAACACAACATTCAGTATTACTGCTTTGTGGAAGCAATGACTACAGCTTCTCTGTGCGTTTATGAAAAGTCCATTAAATGGCTCTGTTGCTTAGTAGCAATTCATGCAATCTAATGCTGGTGTGTTCTTTGTAGAAGAGATGAAGTGGCTGAACAAAGAATGATGTATCATGACTGTGAATGTGCTACAATTATGTCTAGAATCTGGACTTGAACCTCAGTTAATTCAGTTGTTTAAGGTCTGTGAGCTGCATCATATATTTTCTTATTGCAAAATAAACTGAATCTTGAATAATCCTACAAAAACACATATGATTTTTTTTGCATTACACCCTCCTCACTTCATTTTCTCTGTTCCTCAATCCTTCTCTTCTGCAGTATTCACCCCTTCATGCCATTGTTGGCCACCTCCAGCGGGCAGCGTCAGTTCCCGTGGCCCGGCGACAGCGAGGGTGACTCGACCTCAGACGGCGACGAAGCCGTGATGTCACCGCAGGAGATCCGACAAGACAACACCCTGAGTCTGTGGTGGGCCGGGCCGCTCGGCCCTGCCGCAGAGGGGAGCGAGGGGCAGAGCGCAGCAGTGCTGGAGGCCTAAAGCTCTGTTAGTTCAGCCAGCTGACACAAATTGAGTTACACCTGCCATGTGATATTTATTTCAGGAATGTTTTGGGTAGATAAAGCTAAATATGGGTCACTCATTTGCCATCAGCAACACGAAGTCCTGAGGTGGGAAAGCATTTCTGCATCATTTTTGAAACATCCAGTTACCTTAAATATTTACAGTCCAAATAAATTTCTTAACATATCACCTGCAAGTTTACAGCATTTACAGACCACAGTGCTCTCACCTGCAGAGTTAACGTTAAAGGATTATGAAACATCGCGCATCAGGTCAATGCAGAACAGATTTTCAGGGTGTGGTGTTTGAAGACTTCATTGTTTTAATGTCAGTGTGGTAAATAAGAATTGGAACTCTATGCCAAGACTGTGGTCGATGCTAAAACCAAGGAGGTTTTCTTTAAAACCTTACTCAGGTTGAGACGAGATGTGGGTTGCATAAGGAGTGGGTCAGAGCCTGATTTTTCTCAATTTTGTTATTTAATTAGCGAGACAACTTTTTTTTGTCAAGATGATACGAGAAACTTTTGTTGACCTTTTGTTTTAAATTTGAATTGGGATCTACTTCCTGAATTGGATGAATATCGGTTGAACTGACCGTGGTGTGAAACGGCCCAGTGTCTGTCTACTGATCGCACCTCCAGCCTGAGTTGTAACTGTGGGAGTGTTTGTTTACGTGTGTGTGTGTGTGGCTGTAATGCTGCCCCAGAGATTCCTAACTGCTATAGTTACAGTAAGTGCCATTTGTTCTTGAGCTTTGCTTTTGTAAGCTGATGGGATCTCCTGTTTTTAACCTTCTTTTTTAAAATGCTGGACGCACCAAGCGTCGCGTCGCTCAGTGCATGCCCACAAATGTATATTTTTGTAAAGTCGTGATGATCATTCTCATTTTCCGAATGTATACTCTGTAAGCAGCTAGCTTGATTACCGTCACCTCATAACAATCTGTGAAAGTCTTTTAGTGGGTGCACCTGGAAAACAAGTGATGTCTTACTTCTTTTTTCTACAGTGCTGTGCTCTGATTACATTTGTACCTGTATGAGTGGTGATGATGTGGCAGCACAAAACATTGTATTTGTATAATTGCAATGACAGTGTACTGCAGTGGTTTGCTCAATGCTTATGTTGCCATCAGTGGGATGTGCTTTGCTGTAGGGTTTCTCCAACCTAAGCCTTGTAGACACAGAGGATTCTTTTCATTTTGTAGCCTGTGCTGATCCAGGTTTCCCTTCTTGGAACTCAAGTTTGTTGCCAAGTAATAATAGTTACAATCGTGTAGCTTTATCACACAATACTACACAAATTTGCTCTACCAGGAAGCATTCGGAACCATGTCGGCCTTGATGTCTCAAAAGTCTCTAGATGGATGGCTGTGTTTGCAACAGGTGGATTTCTGGTGGTTTTATTCAAGCTGAAGTGAATTAAAAACATATCTCTTCACAGGTTCACGGTCTTATTCATTTTTGCCCTTTTCTGTTTCAGGCAGTCCAGAGTTGCGCGCCCTGTAATAAATCCCCCAATGAATGCAAGATGATGTTACACTCGAGTCAAGAGGCAGCTCTTAAAACTAAAGGGACTTTTGGCTTTTGCACATGAGATGGAAACTATTCATAGCTTTCACCTTCCCCACACACATTTTGTATGAATGCACGCACACTCATGTACTTGATTGTCTGAAACCACAGGGGCACACCGAGCAGAGAGCCAAGTTGGAGAGCTGCACTGTTGTGTTGTGCACGTTGCTTAGCGACCGTCTCCGCCTTGGGAGAGGAAAGTAGGTAGCAAGACGACAGGAAGGAAAATTGGGGGCAGAGGAGAGAAAAAAAAGGCAAACAAGTGTAATAGATAATCCAGCGGTGGAGTGATTGCTACTTGTTTCTCTGATGGTCTGGACTCGAACCAGGGGGTAAAGTGTGTGTGTGGGGGTGTGTGTTGATGAGTGAGATGTTGGTCCTCATCACCTCTGAGTGTCTGCCGTTGGCCATTAGGGATAGAAAGTGGTTATGACACAAAGACGCTGGCACCCTAAATCAAGTTGATGTATATACATAGACACTTCCTTGGACTTTATGTTCCGTCACGTCGGACGAACTGTGAGACCTCTTACCGACAGATGTGAGCTTTCCTACATCGTATCTCGCCAGTAGAACTTGGCAGGGATCAAAAGAATCATGTCCAGTCACTTGATTCAGCAATGATCAAAGGAACCACGATTCACCTAAGTGTCAGAGCAAGAGGTCTGAATACATACAAAACGAGGTGTTACTGTATTTGAATTTTAAAGCTGCTGCATTGAAATTTCCTATATAAACAAAGGGTAAAATTATGTGTAAATGCAAAAGTGGATTTTGTACAAAGAATTGTCACCCAAGTCTGCAGTTCCCCTCAGTTCCACAAACCGTTTTAGCATCTTTTAACTTGTTTTGATATTATGGCCCACAGCAGTTATTGAATAGCTGGTGAATATAGTGGAGCATACAGCAGCTAGACTTTAAGAGCATAAAGCTAAAATTTGTCAGATAGGCAGACATGTCTCCAAATCAATGCTAATGTTGCTTTGTATCAGCTGGATGTGTAAACAGGCAACTTTCACCATATCAATTTTAGAAGTTCGGCCAGTGTTTACAGCTTGTTGTGCTGCCCCCAAGTGGCCGAAAAATATGAATCAACAAAGCTATCATAGTTCACGTTGATAATCATTGTATTGATCATATTGTATTGATTGATAACAAAAATGAATTGACTTCAATGAATCATTTTACCAATCATGTGAGAGACCACATTCGGCAAAGCCACATCAGGTCTATCTTGCTTAAACAACTGCTGTATACCTCTGAAATGTTCCTAAAAGTTACATTAAGCTTGTATTCTGATTGGCAATTAATTTCCCCCTAGGTACTGAGTTCAATATTACATGTAGTGATTTTCAGTGTTCAAGACCCATCGCCTTATGATTCACCAGGTTAATCCACCCTGTCAACAATGAAAGGTTACATTGAACAATTTTAATTTTATACACACCTGTCAATATGTTATTTGCACTGTATGTGTATCTGAGCTACCTTCAGGAGCCATGGCAGCCAAACCTTGGCGCCGTCACACAGATACCAGCGGAGCCATTATCTTCCATCCCAAGGTGGCTGCGGCGTAGTCTTTCCACTTGTGCGGTTAATGAGCCAATCCACATCAAGTGTTTCTGTGTTTCTGTGTTCTGTGCTTCCATTTACGTCGCATCCTGAGTGAGTCTCCGTGGCCTCGCATAAGTGCCTTCCATTAGACAGGCACACACACACACACACACACCAACTTAACAGTCCCAGCGGTCATCACCAGCGAGCGTGTAGAATAGTAAGTAATGGGATCTTGATATTAAGAAAGACATTTGAAAACAATTATTCAAATGGCTGTCTGCCTGTTGAATCTCCTAATCCCACAGTGAAGCACTCAAGCAAACACTCAGCGGCATGACCCCCCCGGCTGAATTAGCATGGAGGGAAAAGAGGAGCGTGCGCGGCTCTGAAGTTCAAGATGCTAAAATGTCTAGACTGCTCTCTGGTTTGTCACTCTCGTGCTGCCTTTGAAAGGGAAAAAAGGCTTTTTAAGAACATGAAGCGGAGAGAACAGATTTGCTGGAGCTTTTAGAGGTTGTCATACATGGCATTTCTGAAAATGTCAAAGGGACGGCTCCTTTATCTCGGAGAGACTTTGGATGTGTTTGGCAGGCGCTTAGCACAGGGCTTCACTCTGACCTGGCTCTGACACACCAGCGGAGGAGACTTGTTACATCCAGTTTTCTTCAGGCTTAATAGGTTATGTGCTGCATATACACAGCTGCCACATTATTTGGTACACCTCTCACACAGATCTCAACCTGATCAGATTTGAGCTGCAGAGGGACGAGATTTAACCCTTTGATGCCCGAATTTATATACAATTTTATTAAAAAATAAATAATTTGTGTTTTTGCTTTCAAGCAGATGCTAAATTAAGTGGAGATTGTTCATTTTACTCTAGCACACAGAATGCATATAATGCATGTATATCTAGATGTAGTTCCGAATTTGAACGGTCCCCCAAGAAACAAGTGCTTGCAAAAGGTTCCTAGGTGCGTATCGAATATGCATGAACCGGCATTGGAGGAACACATAGACTTCCTTGGATGCATTCTGAATGGAAGCGGTTTGAGGCGAATTCGCGACAATAGGTGTCAAAGGGTTAAAACCGGGAAAAAAAATCTTTGCATGTGATTTCAGTGAAACATTTCGGTGCCTTGTTGAACCCACGCCTCCCAGATTAGGTTGTGCTGACAGCAATATTGAGCTCGACCTCGCTATCACTTTATCAGTCGTCATCATGGTCCTATTTCCGACACCAAAAAGAGGAAGGATTATCTTCCTGTGTCAGCTCCTGAAACCCCAGACACGAATCAGGTTTCCAACCTGTTTGACCCCAGTCAGAGCAGCGTGAGGGGTAACACAGGGCAGCTTTTAGAGCACTCGGACAGCAATTTCGGACTGCACTCTCATAAAGTTGAGGGACGAGGTAAAGACAGAGGAGGAAAGAGAAGCATCCTGACTTTTAGAGCCGAACAGTGCTGAAATGCACCAAAGTGCATCTACTCATGTACTGCACTTAAGTGTGGTGTTGAGGTATTTGTACTTTGAGTATTTCCAGCAGGAAAAAGTGCACTATTTTCTTCACTGCATCTGCTATAGCTATAGTGTAAAAATCATAAACTCCTTTACTTTAATAAATTAATAGAGATTAGTTTTAATAAGCGCCACCTCAACCAAAATCAGAATGCTCTTTATGGAGTGATGAATCATTATAATGTAAGTACCATCAGTACCAGTAATATGCAAGACACTCACAAATTATTAGAGAGTATTTCATTTTGACATTTTAATTACATTTGTCTGAAAGTATTTCTACTTGAGTATAATTGAAAATGCAGGACTTTTACTTAATAATATTTTGTCATACTATTGGCTCTTGAGATGACGACATCAGTCTGTTTGTCAATCAGTCCTCCACTTTGTTCCAGACTACAATATCTCAACTTTTGGATGGATCAACATGGCTTTTTTTCATGGGGCCTGCAAAACTAATCAAACATACTATTACTCTTGCTTCACTCACATTCTTCTTGACATGTTAGCATTGTCAATGTGAGCATCTTTGTATCCTGATGTTGGGATTAGTTCAAAAGTACAGTCTTCCACAGTGACTAGCAGGCTGACAGTCTTTTTTTCTCAGCAGTGCCTTCTTGTCCTTTGCATTTCTGCAGTGTCGGGCTACATGTGTTTCCTACCTGCACATGATCAATGAGCTCTGTTAACACCAGTTAGGATAGCAGCCAAATCCCTGAAATAGTGAACGTCTTCATGAGCATGCATCAAAAATGAAACCCCTTATTGTTCACAGTAGGCAGTCGAAGTAATTTTCACATCGCCACATTTTCTGCTCATTATAGATGGACCAGTCTGAAGCTCGGATGACTTGAGGTTCTCCTTACAAAGCCTGAACCCGCGGGGATATTTTTATAAGTCCCTACCGCTATTTCGGCGGCTTCATCAGCCGCCGAAATAGCCGCGTTCCTATGAATACGTCCCATTTCCATTCCAAAAGGCAGCGGCGGTGATTGACGTGTCCTTGTTCTCTGGTTTACATTAGATGTGAAAATAATTGACACCTGTATTCCTGCACATGCTCTGAAGCCAGGGGAAAGGCACAGCACCAGAGGTTTGCGTTTCACCGTGGAGTCTGATCCTCTTGTATTCGCTCCAGATGTGGAGGCACACACACGCACGCATTGGACATCTATCTGAAAGAGCCGGGAAGATTAATACGGAGAAAAAAAGATGTGTCATATCATCATGTTCTACTGTTGCTGACAGGTAGATACATACATAAGCCCTAACATGTAGACCATCAACTTAAGATATGTACTTGCATGCGTGCCTCGGCCAGTCCCTCTATCCTTCACCTCATCGTCTCATCCTGCTCTGCACACATTCCCTCTGGCCATCCCCGTAGCTAGTTATCATGAGGGTGAGCCCATTGAAATACGTTAAGCGTCCAGTGTCCCAGTCGGCCCCTGCAGATTGGATGTGATCTTGGCGGTTTAGTGGGGTGTGTGATGCCCAGGGAGAGTAATTGCTTGCGTAATTGCACTCTGGGGGAAAGGTAGAGCAGTAGGTCCGAAATCCATCCTTCTAACCTGCCCTCGGGCCGCATGGACAACTCTTGCCCCGTGCTCCCGTCCATTCTTTCCACCTTTCCTCAAACACCCTCTCTCCCTCCCTCGTTGCCCTCTCCACAGTGGCTGGAGGGGAGGTTTATAGAGGAGTCAGCGGTTGAGAGAGGGCTGGAGGCAGAGTAGTGGTGGAGGGTGGGGGTAGCAGGTGGAGCAGTGGGCCAGGTCAGAAGAGCTCTGCTAGGAACTGAGGAGACAGATGGAGGAGGAGATTAGGAGGAGGAAGGAGGCACCCCCGTTGATAAAATGAAAAGGGAGGGTGAAGACACACAGAGGATGTGAAAGCTAAAGACCAAGGAAGGATTTGTGTGCGAGCGTGTTCTTGCAGCAAATGTCGTCATGAAGACAGTAAGGTGAGGAAAAATCCTCCAGAGTAGAAACACTGTGGGTGGCCTGCACTGCATGAGAGGTCATTCTAGGGTTAGGATTTAGAGATTAAAGGTAATAAATAGGTGAAGTCAAGCCTGTGATTTTAGTACCAGTCATTTAGTACCTGGTTTCACTCCTGGGACACAACATGAACACAGCTGGCTGCAATTGCTGTTAATGTCAGAAATCAAAATCAGCACTGTGTCCCAGCTCCATTCTATCGTAGTTTGCAGCAGGAGAGCACCTGGAGGTTTGGGATCCTTCCAAGGACCACAAGATAAATCTGAGTTGGGAGATGACAGAAGAAAAATATCTTCTGCTAATTCAATTTATATTATTTTTCTCACTCTAATCTTTGCTTTATAGTGAAATACTAGATAGATTTTTTTCTCTCTTTAGGCCCCTAACAAGTATTGAGGTGAAACTAAAATCACTCATTGGATTAAGTGCTTACAAGTCGTAGATACTGTGTTCGGCCTGTGAGGGGTTGCCAAACAGGATACTCATTTTCATCTCCCTTTTTTTGCAGTTACTACAAAAGATACCAATGTACCTTACTGTTTTTTTTAATAATCAAAAAAGATACCAGACTTTTTTGGCTCCACTTACTCAATGTCTCCAAAGCTTTCTGTCACATTTCATGGCCTTCCCCAGTGGATGGAGTTGCTCAGTTGTCAGAGATGGTTTAGTTTGTTGTCATGTGACCTCAGTATGGAATTTCGATACAGGTGGTCACACATGTCTCTGTTGAACGGTCTCTGACGTCTGATGTAAATGGCCTCCTGGATTTTTTTCCCCAGCCCTCCACTGACTCCTGGTTGATGACTTTGATCCCTTCCCAGAAGAGAAAGATACAAGAAAACAAGCACCGGCCTCGTAGTGATGGACGTCTGTGAAACTGCGATCTTGGAAAGCCACGTTCAGTTAAATTACACAAAGAGTAAGCAAACTTTTTATCCAAATATTTCGTACTTTCTTGTGTTCTGTGGTGTTTGGCCACAAAAAAACAAGAAAGTTTGTGTAATTTCCTCCAGCTGTGAGCAGCTTCTCGATTTCTTTGCAATGCATCGTGGCAGAATAGCGTCCTACGGCACGCTCAGAAATCAAGCAGTTTCAGTGTGCTCGTCTTTGAGTGCACTTAATTTTGTCAATTTTCTGTAAATACACAGCACTCTCACAATCTCTTAACAGTCTGTATGTTGTATGGGATTGGTACACAGCTCAGATGTATATGTAGGATAAGCATTAAAGTTAGGCTAGGACTGACAGTGAGTCCTGATGTGTCATGGTTCGGATTTCAGTTATTTCCTGTTTTATGACGATGTCCTCAGGTGTGCGTCAGATACTTCACTTCCTGCCTTTGTGTGTCATCTACCAATCTGCCTTGATTGGTTTCACCTGTGATCCTCCCCTCCTACTGCATGTAGTGTGTGTGCCACTTTGCCTTTGTCCCATGTCTCAGTGTCCAACCCATTTCTTACTCTTTAGTCCTTGTGTTCTAGAGTTTTGGGATTTTGCTTAGTTTCTATGGACCTCACCTGTTTGTGCACCTAAATTTGTGCTCCCATTTGCATGTGTTTGCCTGTTTGGACTGTCTGTCTATTTGGTTATGACCCTTGCATGCCTCACTATACAGCAACCCTTTTGTCTTTTTGTTAACAAATCATGGACCTGCTGCAGCCCTGCTCCTGTCCCTTGTGTTCCTGCTGTCCTGCCTACCCAAGTGTCACATGATGTCACCAAACCAAGATTCACTCTTCTATCTAAATCTAAATTTATTTTTCTAAGTTAGAAGAAGGTTGGGGTGATACGGAACCCCTTAGCTGACATGGGGGAAATTTTTTTTGAAGGGTTAAAAAAAACAAACACAACAGACACCATTGTTGTGTCTGTTGTGTGGGAGAAGTTTATTGAGTTTTATTTTGACTTGGGTCTAAAATACAAAGATATTAAAACAGTACGAGGCACAGAGGATTTCTCGTCGGAAAGCGTATTCTTCATCCGCATAATGTCCTCTTTTGGGACTTCTCTCAGATGCAGGAAACGCTCCAAATCGTCCTCCATGTCTCCCTTTTTTGCGAACGTTGAACACAAAAAATCAACACTGCTACATACACCTCAATGAACTTCACTCTCCCACTCCA
This sequence comes from Centropyge bicolor, assembly GCA_037975185.1. Taxonomy (NCBI): domain Eukaryota; kingdom Metazoa; phylum Chordata; class Actinopteri; family Pomacanthidae; genus Centropyge; species Centropyge bicolor. The sequence continues at coordinate 602,635 of JBBMOC010000030.1, forward strand.
TTGTTGTGTCTATTGTCATTCCCGAAAGAACAAGCTCTTAATGTAAACACTTTTGCGAGATCTCGCATAAGATCTCACGAGATCTCGCAAAAGTTCGTCTTTTTTTCCCACTCCACTTTGAAAAAATTAATCTTTTTTTTTTTTTTTAACCCTTCAAAAATTTTCCTCCACGTCCCCTAAGGGGCTCCGTAAGGCAAAGTCACTTCTTGTGCTAAAGATATCTGACCACACATTCATATTGCACCTGCAAGTCATGCAGTCTCATATTGAATTGTGCAACTGCAAGGTTACATTTATTTAGTAGTTTAAGTTCAAAGGTTAAGGGTAGAATTAGAGCTAGATTTAGGTAAATTAGGAGGAGGGCTGTCATCAGAAGCAGCCGCAGGAAAATCCTCATAAATATGGCTGAAGAAGCACAAACACACACACAGACTGCTTAGGCATGCAAATGTGGGTGGGTGTGTGAGGGCGATCAACTGTCAGGTACAAATTGTTTACTGGTGCAGAATCAGCGAGTCACTCTGTACGATCCATATGTGTGATCTGCACATCACATGTTGCACAACCCCTCACCTCTCCTCATTTAATCCCCCACGACCCCCCGTCTCCCTCTGTCACAGGAAGATCCGAGGATGTGCGTGTGTGTGTTGGCAGCACAGGAGTGTTTGCTGCAGCACTGTGTGTGTGTGTGAGGAGCAGGAGGAGGAGGAAGCTCACAGGGACAGACAGATGCTGAAGGATAAAGACGTGCAGCTGAGATCTATCAACTGCAAGGCGGGCGAGGGTGCCATGCTCTGACAACGACCCACATCCTCACGCACACACATTTCTCTACCACCCTCGGTGTGAATTTCATTCCCATCAGGGTGCATGTTTTCCTGTCTGAGGTCTTTGTGTTGCCACCGCCGTGGGTGTCTGTTTGTGTGTTTGTGGATGTGCATGTGTCTATCCTTAACCTTAACCCTCACCACTAACATGCACAATGTTAACCATGCACTTACTGTAATTGCTTATGTTTGCTGCTATACATGCTGTGTGAAAGTGACGCTTGATTTTTTTGTGTGTATGCATGCGTGTCTGTGTGTATCTAGATTACATTATATGTGTGTGTGTGTGTTTGTGTGTGTGGTGAGGTCTGGCAGCTGGAGCAGACTGTAGCCAGAGTCACCAGGGAGAGGATGCGGTTATGAAGAAGAGTTGAAGGTCGGTGCAGTAAATGAGGTCAGCATGAATAAATAAGCTGTAATAAACACCGACATATGAGCTGTGAGTGTATATTAAGCATCGAAATACATCTTCAAACTCCTTCCTTTCCACTCTCATATCACTCCAGAAAGTACATTCAGTTATTCAGCACTATGACAGATCTGGTGTAGGTGGTATCTTATAGCTCTGCAGTTTTTAAAACTGAGTCATCTCTGCCACACACACACACACGCAAGCGAGAGAGAGCGAGGGCCACAAACCAGCCAGTTTTCCCACACAGATAGATTCCCAGACAGAGCAGAAGGTTTGTTTTTCATGCCAGCTCCACCTCTGAACTACTGTTGTCTCTAAACCAGTCTGTCTTCCTCCACTACATTTAGCTCTGTCATCCGGCCTGCCAAGGTTTCGAGAGGTCAGCGCAACAGAAACGGCTCCATCTCTGCTCTCTCTTTTTTTTCTTCTCGACCAGCTCTATAAAATCTCCCCGCTGTATTTGTTACTTGTTTGGATCTCATAACCTGCAATTACAATTTTTTTTGTTGAAAGCATGCTGTAATTTTGCACTGCAGAGGAAATGTCTGCACTTTTGTCTTGCTTGCAGATTATCCTTCAGCCTGCAGACCCTGCTGTGATCCCCCTGTTAGATCGCTCATCTTCTCTGCTGAAGTGCCTTTGAGCTAGACACTAAAGCCTTGCCAGCGTCAGGTCTGCTGCTCTCGTAAACCTGACTTTTCCATCATTTTTGTTCCTCCCCTCCCTGTGCTCTCCTCCCTCTCTGTCTCACTTTCATTTCCTCTCTCTCCCTGGCTGTGCAGGAACAGCAGGAGGTGGATCGTGGTGCATCGTATTAAAGGTCTCTTCCCCTCTTTGTTTCTCTCTCTCTGTCTCTGTGTTTCTGGAGGTGTGTTGTGCTGCAGCTACAGTTTGGGGAATTTGTGGATTTCTGTTCTGAAGCTTTGCAGACAGGGCTGGGTGCAAAGCTTTTGCACAGGATGAATTTTCCTTGTTGAAAGTGCCACGTGGGCACCATTCACATACAGAGAGTACAATTACAAAGTCTGAGAAAGAGTTTCACCTTCTTCACTTGGCATAAAAATAATGTTTCTGTAAATGAATGTTCTAGTTTTTAAAGGGGTACTCCAACAATTTCCTATTGCTCTTCCTTAAATTTAGGAGACTCATGAGTACAGATCAAAAAAATAATGGCCAAAATTCGACTTTCCAGCTTTGCTCAAACTCCAAAAACGCTGGATCCTACAATTCCTAAAATGCAATTCAGTAGCCCACACACTCTTTTGAATCCCTCATCTTCAATTTGTAAAGAAGGGTCACCTTTAATTTGTTGAAGTCTGAAGCACAAAGTCATGATAACCGTGATGACATCACTAAGACGTTATCTTTTTTTTTTTTTTTTTTTTGAAATCAAAGTCACACAAAAATTTAATCCAGATGTTTTTACAGATTGAAGATTACTTGACAAATAAACTGAACTACATGTGTAAAACTGGTGCCGTGCTCCATCTAAATTTGTTTCAGTTGTCTCGCTGGCTTCCAACTGAAAAGTGTGTGACAGCAGTGTGTCGTTTCTCAAGTAGTGCTCTGGAAAACAATAAGATCACAGAAAGAGACGAACACTGTTGGATATGTAGTTGATTGGGTTGAATGGCAGGTTACACCATTCCTCTGACATCCAGTGCAGTCAGGGCCATGCACTGTATCTACCACATGGGGGCAGTCCAGCCACAGGTTTGAGCCCTCCATTCCCCATTTCTGTGTGGAATAGTGTTTAAGTGAATCAGTGTCAGCGTTCCTGGCGTCCGGGGCCTCCGTGTAAACACTAGTGTGTGTGGCCCTCAGCGGGGCCTGTCACCCGCCTCGTCCCGCACCTCATCGAGCTGAACGGCCCACTTTGAAGTACTGGTGCTGGATGCTGGGGCTCGTCCCTTGTCCTGTCAACGGGAGGACGCAGAGAGAGACAGACAGAGAGGGAAAGGGAGAGGGAGAGAGGGCCACATCCTCCCACACAGAGAAAAATGTGATTCTTTTTGTTTAGACTGGGCAGCAGACTTATGAGGCGAATCCAGTCCAATGATCGTGCATGACATCATTCTTTTCAAGGAAGTATTTTTCTTATGTGCAGCAGTGCCTTCCAAAAACATGCAAGCTCCTCACAGTGTGGAATTCTACTTTATCTTATAAAATCTTGTCATAATACCCCTTTAATACATCTGGAATGAGCTCACGCTGAACTTCGAGGCATAATTCCACCTCTAATAAAAGCTAAATACTCCTACGGGGAGTTATAGCATTGCTGTGACATTTGTATAATATCCTTCTAAAATTTCAGCCGGTTCGCTTCATATGTAAGCCTCCACCGGTGTAATGCCGGCTCCATGCGCGGGGGGCGCTCGTGCTCTTCCAACATGGCGCGGAGCAGAGGAGGGCACAGCGTCTGGAGAAAGGAGGCAGAATAGAGCGCCGGGGAGTCCAGAGGTCCGAGTCGAGGGGGGGCTTAAACTCAGAGAGGAGGAGGAGGAGGAGAGAGGAGGTGCTGAAAGGGACTCAATACCGCCCCCCCCCCCCAAAAAAAAGCCTGAATTGCGCTCCGTCAGTGCGCCCCTGCCTGCCTGCCTGCCCGCCTGCCTGCCCGCCTGCCTGCCAGTCGTAGGATGGGGATTTTTTTCCCCATTCATCCACGTCCCCTTTTTCCCTCCTCCCTCCCTCAAACGAGCCAGTCGCTCTGTCAATGCGCTGCGAGCATTAGGGCAAGTCAAAGCAGTGGGATTTCGAGGCAGAGAGACGGATGAGATAACGAATGAAGAGGCGCTTCTCCTCCTCCGGCCGAGCAGCGACGCGTCCGGCTCCCACAACCACAGGCTTCCCGACGCTCACGCGCACAAGTGGCACCTGCATATTTTTTGTTTTTTTGAAATCACAAGTTTTTCTTTGTTAGACCCGGGATGCTTTTTTAGCTTTTTTTTTTTAGTTCTCCAAGCTTGAATTGATTGTCGGACTTATTTTTTTTTTCAAGGAGCTCACTGTTTTTTGTTATTGTTGGATTTACAACCTGTGCGTTTCCCAAAAGAGGAGAATAAGGATGCGAAGCCCACCGTGTTAATGAGGATGGAGCTGTGGACACGAGTGGCATCTTTTCCCTTGTAGAACCGTCATCCTCGGCTGCTTCTTCCTTCCCCAACGCGCTGACAGTGTTTCTTCTCTCTGACATGTCGGGAGGTGGATGTAGGTAATGGGAGAGAAAGCACGCGCACAGAACAAGGGAACATTGTTCGGAAAAAAGACAATCAGGGCGCGCGGACCGGCAGCAGAAATAGCTCCTGGGTGGCGATAGGTTTGAATCGGCGGAGTTGGATTTCAGTCGAGGAGCACTGGTTTGGAAAAAAAACGAGGACTAATGACAAATTAATGGGAAAGTCATGGGATTGAAATAAAGCGCTTTTTTGGGGGATCAAGTTTCTCCCGGTTTCTCGGTTCGTGATCCAGCACCAGTGGATCCATGAGGTTGTGCTTTCACTTCACACTTTGACTGCCTTCAACCCCAGCGGTCGCACATCCATTGTGTTTTTTTTTTTGAGAGTCGCCCTGCAACAGCATTGAAAACACAAGACAAGAAAGAAAGAAAGAAAAAATCTCGCCCGGTTCTTTTTTTTATTTGTAGATGGGGCTGCATATGCTGGGTGTCAGGGTTGAGATGGCGTGTCGTGGGAGTGGGAATGGATTGGGGATCCTGCTTATATTCTTTCTGGATTTACTGGGGACGACGGCCAGCAATATGGAGCCCATCTACTGGAATTCCCTGAACGAAAGGTAGGAGCAGCTCTCACATGCAGACCTTCAAATCTTGGTTGCTTCTTTGCAGGTTTTAAGGAGGAGGGGGAAAAAACTGATTGAATTATTGGTTTGATTGAATGTTTGAAATGTCCTAAAAAGATTTAGGCAACATTTACAGAATGCAGGCAACACTTTAGAAGTGTTTGGCAGAGGTGCACCATCACATAGGAAACACTATAAAGTTGAAGATTCAGCAGGCCTACAGCAGCACAATCCCTTTGAGAGTATTCTTTTTTTTATTATTCCTATTTTTCAAAGTTCTTATACTTTCTTCCGAATCATTCCGTCCTTTTTGTTTACAATCTAACAGGGCTCCAATATAAACAGTGTAATTTGATAAATGTGTACACTTTGAGCTGAGACAGGCTCCTCTGTTTCACAGCTGTTCTGAATTTGTCACACTCACATTGATTATTGGGGATAATCCAGCTGCAGTTCTCCTTATTGGTAAAGTCCCCTGTAAGCTGGAACAGATAGAAGCTGTGTGTTGGATAATAAAGACGCGTGTGATGCTCTAATTGCTGTTGCTGGATGACCTTGATTCAAGTCTAGGCCCTGGCCTGCAGGCCTCTCCAACACCCCCGTCTGCCCACCCGGTCCACGCTCATTTGCATTTTTTTCTTTCCTCTGGAGAAGGTGTCAGGCATTAGCTGAGGAAATGTCATTTTAAACACCTCTCGGCCGTCCACTTTTCTCACACCTCTGCCAATTTCCCAGTGTCTGAATAGACGCCCAGTGGCGGTGATGAGGGGGGGTGCTGGGGAATAACAAGGCAGCTTGTATGGAGGTGACACCAGGCTTCAGTCCTGCAAATCCTGACTACATTGCTGGGGACAAAGTGGGACAATGATATTTTTCAGCTTAATAAATAGAATAATGTAGGCCACTGGGGTATCAGCTTGAAGGGAACATTGGTCCAGAGTAGCTGCTATTTCTTGTGATTTTGCCTACATTTCTCACTTTATGATGCAAAAAACTACAAAAGTAAATTTAGTGCCAAACCTTGCTGTCCCCAGCTCACGCCTATGCCAGAGGCTGTTTCAGAGACTAACAGGTTTTTAATGCGTCCATGTGCTGAAGGCTACGGCCTGCCCGGTTTCTCCCCTCGCCACAGATGTGACTGTGCGTGGGCCCCCGCTGTGGAGCCAGGCATGAAGCCCTTAATGAGGGCTTTTTGTCAGCAGTGGGTGGATTCACCCATCAGGGAGCAGAGTTGGACATGGGAGGGTAATTTTCACTGAGAAGCTAACAGCCCGGGCTTTTGAGGCCTTACAGGTGACTCCACGCCATTGTCTCCTAATGGAGTTTAGTGTTAGGTGGGTGTCAGGGCTTAGTGAATGGGCCTGGCTGGCAATTAGAGGGGTGGTGGCTTTGACGCCAGACTCCATATTCATTTCCACAGATTTGCTCACTCATATATTCAAAATACAAAGCCTATTGTATACTATGGGGCTTATTCGTGAAGCTTACTATTCATAGTTAATCAGCTTAGTCATTCCTCCTGTTTATTTTCTTGGCCCTTTTACACACTTCCATGTACTTGTTTCTCCTCAGTCTCTACATGACAAGAGCACTACTTTAGTTTCAGCTGCCTCAGGGCAAAATAGGTTTTGGCCCTGGGCTGAAAAATGTTAAGAGGCCCTGCTTGTCCAAATAGTGCACATCTTCCAAGGACAAAGTCCGGAGCCCACACACATCTGGTTTGTACTCCTGAAATGAGGCGAAAAGTAAGCAGAAGCAGTAGTCTGTATCAATCAGGTGCAGGAGCGCATGTATGGTTCACATCTTGTCTGTGCAACAAATGGGCTGTCACGTTGTTAACCTCTAGACCTCTGCAGGATGTGCTGCTTTGAAGTTTAGACCGTCCACCTGCAGCTTCCCTCCACCTCTCCTCCCATCCTTCTTTCCGCCTCTGTGAGCAATCTCCAGCTCCCTCTCTTCCTCGCCCTCTCCTCCCTGCTCTCTCGCGCACCTTTCACCCTCTCTCTTCCATTTTTCTTCCCTCTCACGCTGCCTCTCTTCTCAATGCCCTCCCTCTCTTCCCGGCTTCCTCCGCCGCCCCCCCTCGCATCTCAGCATCTTTTTTCCTCCTGTCATTTTCCCGTCTGTCTCTATCTCTACCTCGCTCCATCACCACTCCACCCCCACCCCCCTCCAGTGCAGTGACCAGACGTAGCAAATTGGAAACATGTGTCACATCCAGCCACTAATTATAGCGCTACAGCAGCCACTGATGCACTCAAAGATGTGTTCGGAGTGACAGAGGTGAAGAGGAAAAGGAGGCACCCATGGGTATAGCAGAGGGTACACATGCCTGAGATTAATTCCTGGAATACATGATAAATAAAAAGATCAGGCTGCCGTAAGTTAGAATAAAATGTAGCATCAAAATGCCCGTCAAGTGCTGCATCCACCCTTCTTTATTGACTGCTCCGTCACTTGAAATTACTCCGACCCGGCAGAAAGAAAAGAGACAGAGTTGTACAGGGAGGAATATAAACAGACAGGTGCCAGAAGGTGAATGAGAAACAGAAGGAGCGGCAGAGAGAGCAGAGTGGGGGTAGAGACAGTCCTAACCCTAAGTAAATCAATACCAGTTAAGTCTCAAGTGCCAATACAGGTTCTGCTTGAGGAAGAGAGAACTGAACCAGAACGATCACCTTGGGAAGAGCTTCCCCCTCGGACATACATTATCCCTATCTCAGCATCTCCTATTATCGGTCTTACACGGCCGCCCTAATGAAAGATCGAATCTTACATTACTGCTCAGGAGTTTGGGGGGGCAGGCGGTTGAAGCGTAGTGGGTGCTGGGGTGGCAGGGGACCTACATGTGGGATCAAAGGCTGTAGGTCACGTCGGTGGACACACACACACACACATGAATTCAAGTGGAGAGAATGTTGGCTTGGGTCACTCCTCTGATCACAGCATATGGAGTTTTGTAGTTTTTGGCCCTTTCGCAAGCTCGATTTCAGTGTCTGTTCTTAAGGCCAAAACCTCTCGTTCACCCCTCCCTCAGCTCACACTTTCTCTCTCCCTCTCTCTCTCTCTTTCCATACTTTTAGTAAACGGCTGTAGATTATTGTAAACGGCTGCTGAGGGTGGGCGTCTCCCCGCTCGGCGCTCCCGGTGACTTGTAATACAACTATTCCCCCTAAGATCCACATTAAAATTTAATCCCCCCTTCCCATTTCTCAATAATTCATTAATCGCCGGCTAATTGGCGCCGGATAAAAGACTAGCTAACTAGGCTAAGTGTTTCAAGTACAAAAAAAAACCAGAGAAAAGACTCCAAAAAAAAAAAATCACTGGAAATCTTCTTGGCGAGGGCATTCTGGGAGTGAGAGACTGGAATAAGTGTTAGTGGGTCAAACGGGGTGTCACAGCGAAGGAGCAGCATTCCAACACCCGTTTATTGATCGTTTGTGTGCTCGAAACTCCACACCCGGTTCCCCCCCCCTTGCCCCCCCCCAACACTCGTAGGTTTCCCATTCATGAATAATGCATGCATGCACCGAGGCTTTTCTGGGCTGTGTGGATAAGTAAGCAGGAGCCTGGTAAGCCTACACGCATCCTTAAGCTAAATGATTAGAGAATATCCACTGGGTAGTTTTTTTTATTTTTTATTGTAGGAGCGAGGGGGTGTAAAAACAAGAGAAGGAATGTAGTGGAGAGAATGAGAGAAGGAAAG
>JBBMOC010000030.1:611460-640581 GCA_037975185.1 Centropyge bicolor
GGCCAGAGGGGTGTGCGACGTAGAAGCAACCTCTGTCACACTGTTCATCACCTTCTCTAGCCTTTCTTTTACTCACGTTCCAGTCTCTTAGCTCTTAGCCCTTTCCTCTGCCCCCCCCCCCCCCTCCGTCATGCTTCCGTCCTCCCCCCTTTGCTCTATAGTTTTGTTTAGGTTCAGTATCACGAGACTCCAAGCTGCTTCTCCGCTCATCTCAACATTGGGTTGGGCTCGTATTGCAGCAGTGGCTTCGGCATCATTCCAGATAAATAGGATAGCAGCGGGAGGGAGTTGACGCTGTTGTCATTTCTTGTGTGTGTGTGTGTGGATTCTGGTTTGTGACAGAGGACGTGCTGGCATGTGCAAGCCTGTGCTATGAATACTAAATTGTGTGTTAAGATCTCCGAGCTCCAAGCTGTTCTGATGTATGCCATGCACTTGTATTCCAAAAAGTCTCATCATACTCTTTTTTTTTTTGGTCTCTAATTGAGTCATAAAGCCTTATTTTCTCAAAACAAATAAAAGATCTGCCAGTGTAATAAGATTAAGAATCAGAATTCCATATTTCAACCTGTTTCCAGTTGAAATCATGTTGATGCAGTAGTGAAGTATTTTCTAGTTTGAGATAGTTCTAGTTTCAGATACTCAATTCTGGAAAATGCTTGGAAAAGATTTTCAGAGGGAAAAGTTGAAACATTCAGTTTAGGCAGAATTTTTGAAGAAGGTGAGGATATAAAGACTCTTTTAAGGCAGAAATGACTTAATTAGATGGTGTTTTTTTGCAATGCGTGTGTGTGTGTGTGTGTTGGGTGTTTTCACACCTGCTCTCCCCTAAAGCAGCATCAAGGTGGAGTCTTCTTTTGCATACACCTACTATGGTTATGCAGAACTTGTAAAATGCAAAACAGAAGACAAATGTTTTGTCCTCTTATCTCCCACTCGCTTGCTCAGCAGCCAAAGTTCATTCCAGTTCCAGCCTTTGCGTCCCGTCACTTTCAAACCGAAGCTCCATCACTCTGCTCTCGTCGTCTGCCCGTGGACGTCAGCGCCGAGCTTTGATTGGACGCCGGCCCAAAATGGTTTTGTAGCTGAATGTTAAAGAGAGTGAGTGTGTGTGTGTGTGTGTGTGTGTGTGTGTGTGTGTGTGTGTGTACAAGAGAGACAAACGAGCGGGTTTTCTGCTGGACAGCTGTGCCTTGTCACAGCTGAAGTTTTGGCAAACATTTTTCGACTGATAGGAGCAAGAGGGCAGGAGTAGAAGAAGTGGGTGTTGTCAGGGTGAGATGAGGGAAAGATGGAGGAGACGGGAGCAGAGCAGAGAGCTTGGCAGGGTCAGAGAAGGACACAAAAAAAGCATGAAAGACAGTGAGGGAAGGCGAGTTAAGAGAGAGATGGATGGTTTGGGAGCGCGGCCGGCTTTGACAGTGGTACCGGCTGATGTGACACAGCCCAGACAGGGAGAGTGACTGATGATCCATAGGTCACCACCATGACTAGCTGCTTCCTGCTCGCATACAACCAGGCCGGCCCCTCATTCCTCATTACTGACACGTCCCATAATATTTATCCCTGTGAAGTCCAGCATGAAACCTGGTAAGCTTTAAAGGAATTCATTGAGTTTTTGGGCAGAATGAGCTCTTTGATCAACTTGGCGTGGAGCGATTAAGAGACTGGCAGCTGTTTCCCCCCCCCCCACCTCTCCATATTTACTACAGTTCATATGATCAGATGAGATTCTGTAAACACACACTGTGCTTAAAATTCACACACAGTATGCAGGAATCACAGAGGCGGAAATGATGCCAAATGCCTCGTAGCAAACCAATGTGTTGATAGACTTAATTTGCCAAAAGCTGAATCAATCCCTTTTAAAATAAAGCACTGTTCACTGTATAATCAATATTTAAGTTCATTGCACTGCAGGATGAAGTGTTGTGATTTACATTTATTAGGGAATCCACCTTTTTTTTCTCCGTCTGCTCCTATTTCCCTTTCTGATTTTTTTTTTCCATATTCACAGAGAATCATCAGTTGTGTTGCTTGTAGGTGAAAAGAGGGATAATAACACAGTGAATGCGAGCCACCAAATTTTTCTGAGACAGCATAAGAGGCGCGCTTCCTATTCAAAAGCCAACTTTCATTCTGGTCTGTTGAGGCTACAGTCAAATGGTGCCTCTGCCTCGTCTTTGATGGATTTCATCCTGTGCGATTCTTGGTGAGTCTCACAGTCCTTTTGCTCTTTGATTCTGCAAAATACACTCCAAAACCTGACGTCTGCCTCCGCCGTGCTTCCCTTTCATTCTACACCACTGTAGCCGAACTGGAACGCAGTCTCTATAAGTCACGTCGGGAATAACACACACAAAAAAAATACACTGTCAAACATGGAAATGGACCCAGAAATACAAGGCGCCCAGCCGGTAGCAGCTCGTCTAAGTGATGAAGTGGTTACAGGTGGCGCTTTCTTTAAAATACCTAATTTTTTGTGTTTATATTTTTGGCATGAGAAGCTGTTATCCAGAGATTTGCAGAAACACACAGAGCCGCAAAAGTAAGCATACATGAATCACTCTGCCTGCAAGGAGCCTGGTAACAAAGCGGAGCAACTACTCGCTGCTCAAGTACAAAAACGATACATGGCTTTTATTTGTGTGGGGGCTGGTTGGAGGGGGTGTGGATCCTCCTGGCTGTTGCAGTAGATGCTGGGTCTCTTGTGTGGGAGATGTGGAGACCTGTTACTCCAAAGCATCTTAGCGTTAAGATAATCTTTACCCATTGACTTACAATGGGTCAGCGATGATCCTCCATGCTAAGAGGCTTTGGTGGGGAACCCTGTCCCGCTCTGCAATAACAACCAGTCATCTTGGAACTTGGCTCGCTAATAAACAAGCGCATTTATTACCACATAAGAGCACAGGCCCGCCTCTCTGCCTCAGATCTTCTGTAATGTTCTCCATCACTGACACCCAGCACCTTGATTATTTTTCCAGGCTCGACGCTTTCTTCTCCTCAGATGCTTGCGACTGTGTGTGCGCACATATGCATAGTTCTAATTAGGAGGTAAAAGACCGTACAGTGAGCGTAGTCCATCTGGCTTTGGCATTAGCCCATCAGTCTAACAGTCTATGGGGAAGCTGACCTTGGCTAGCCGCGCAGGAAAAAATCATGCTCCATTTCCTTGCTTCTGCATTAAATATAATTTAAGCAGGAATGACGTTGAAAATGCGAGATTAAGATTGAAATGTGAGATTAATTCTTTGACTCTGGGATGCAGATGGTTTTGGGCTTCATGTGGGGTAGAGTAGCTGCTTCCACTTTATAGAGATCACATACTGAGATAGAAGGCAGCATATGCCCAGTGTTTCCATTTAGATTGGCTTTGTGATTTAAAAACTTCTCACTCGTGGGTGAGCACAGGCGACTTCTGTCTCAAGGATTCCTCCTTTTATGTTTCACTGATGTTGAGAATAGAACAGAAAGTGTGAAAACAACAGCTTTTATAATGTACGTATATATATCAGTCTCAACATTACCCTGAGAATTTTTTTCTTTTAAGAGAACGGTTCAACATTTTGGGAAATATGTTTATTCACTTTCTTGCCAAGTATTAAATGGGAAGATCAATACGGCTCTTTGCATTTAGTATGGAGCTGACTTAAACATAAGATTTAACTATTATAGTGAGGCATTTGTTGTTTAGTTTCTGACGCCAACTAGCGAGGATGACAACGATTAATCGACATGTCAGCTCATCAGGTCATCAGATTGCTGTACTGTTCACCCTGCACAACTTTCTGTCACACTACATAACCGATCTGCAGCCGGGGGTCACACATTACAAGATCTTTCACCAGGAGGATCCAGACCAGTCTCCGAACTATGTTGTGTCATGAAAACAAAGTGACACAGGAAATTCCACGTAATTGCACAGGACAGGATTTTCTTTTTCTTCCAAAATGGATGTTGACAAGAAATGCACGGTCCAAGCTGTTGCATTGATTTGTAGCAAAAAAAAAAAAAAGGAGAAAAACACATAGTTGTGGTCTGGATGTAGCTTCTGGGTGCTGCTCTGGTCTGCTCTTGCCTTCTTGGCTTGCTCAGCTGTAGCCTGTTGCATGGCTCCCCAACGCATCCCCAACCAGATATTTAGCCTGCCAGATATCTTTCTGGCACCGGCGAGCTCAGGGTGCAGGCTGATGTCAAAAGTTGGTAGCCCTGGTTAATGGTCATGTCAGACTGAATAAAGCAGTGGCAGCAAAATCTGTTTTGTATCTCATAAAAATAACTTTTCATTTGTAAGAATAAGAATTTTTTTTTCTTAAGTTAGTCTCCCTTTGACCTCAGTTGAAGGGTTACATCAGTCTCTTTGGAATGAGACAATCCAGCCTTCTGGGTTTATGAACCTCTTTCAAACGTGCATTGTATAAACTCAGAAATACATGGTTGTCAAACTAAAACAAGGCTTGTTTCTCCCGCTTCCTGAAAGGCGGACATTTTGCCGATAAAAGTATTTCAACCTGAAGCGATGATTTAAGGCCAGGTACAAAAGTAAACTAGCTGACTGCCTCCAAATGGTCGAGGTTTTTTTTTTTTTTCGTGCGGCATACACAGTGCAGCACAGTGCTTTGTTGTCTAGGACAAGTAACTCTAACAAGATCCATCTTGTATAGAAAAGCGCGGTGAAGTGGATTGTTGTTGCCCCGTCCACATGCCATCATTTGATACCCCGGCACTGGCTATAATGCACGACTCAGAGTTACTTTTTAGCGGTTTTACCCTCCTTTGCTCTCTTTCTCTGTCTCTCTCTGTCCTTTGTCCTCATGGTTTGCAGTCAGCGTTAACACACACCAGCATTCGTATACACTGGCATACACACAGGCAGGCATGCATGCACACAGTGGAGAGCTTGTATATACACACACATGCATGCACAGATGAAAAATGTTATTGCTCTCGGTGCTGGAAAAAGTCCAAGCGGCGGGGTTGAATTTCTTCAGAGGTACACCCCCTCCTCTCTGTCAGTAGCATATCCCTCACTCCTTCCTTCCACTCCTCCTTTTCGACTCTCTCTCCCTCCTTCACTTCACCCTCCTCCCTCTGCTCCCCGTGAACAAAAGACCCCCCCCTCCTCCCTTCCAGCACTTCCACTGAAAGCCCTCACACACACGCGGCTCTCCGGCTTCGCACTCTCCCACACGCACTCTTACCCCTCTCGTCGTCTGTAAAACCAGTCCACTTCTCCGCACTAATCCCCCCCTTCATTTCTTTTGTCTTTTCTTTCGCTTTCTCTCTCGGTGCCTGGCTCGCCACCAGTCTAAATTTCCTTCTCTACGTATCCGAGCCGTTATCGTGTTACAGCTAGTTGGCAGACAATAAAATTTATTCCCTCTTATTTTAAATTGCTCTCATCTTATTCTCTTCTTTTCTTCCCCCCCAATTTTTTTCCCAAATCTGCTCCTTTTTTGTCTCTCTTCGCCTTTGTGGGTGGTTTTTGATGTGCAGTCTCTGTTTCTCCTCAGTCGCTCATCACCGTCAAGCAGTAAATAGGTCCTCTGTAGTGAAGACAGGATGAATAATCATGATTGCCTATCACTGCGGTGTCAAAGTAATTTGGGAGTGACTGTGGACCAGAGCTCGGCCTACACTCACACACACACACTCTCATGCTTCTATGCTTGTGAGGACCAGTGACATAACGCATTCCCCAACCCCTTGCCCTAACTTTAACCATTACAACTACACGTCCAGCCCCAACCTAAACATAGTTCTGAATCTAAACTTTAAAACCACGTCTGAACCCTCAAACAGCCCTTTGAAGGTCTGTCTGTCTCCAAAAATGTGCTCACTCCCAAGGTCTGAAACTCAAATTGGTTCACACAAAGATCATTGAACACACACACACACACGTACATGCATGAGCAGATGTACCACTCCCTCAACATTCCCTGGAAATTAGGAACCCATTCCCTCATTAGCCATCCCGTCTTGAACCTCCCTTCCAAAAATCTTGCTGTCTTTCTTATTCTTTATCAGCCTTGCTCTCCATTGGGGTGCAGCTGTATTGCAGGTCCCCAGCCACAGGAGGGGGAAAAAAAAACAGATGGAGCGCCCTCCTTTCTTCCTTTCTTTCATCCTCCCTTTCTTTCTTCCCTCTCTCCCTCCTTCCCCACAAAGAAAATCAAGCCAGAAGAATGCTGGTGCACGGAGGGGGGAGAGGGAGGTGGGGAGGGGGTGGTGGTGGTGGTGGGACAAAAGCCTTCCTTTTCGACAGCCTCTCTCTTGTGCTCTTTGGTTTTCAGTTGATGGATGGGTGGCACGACTGTGGGTCACTGTGCCGAACATATGCAGTCCTGTACCTTGTGTGTGCGCATGCATATTTACATGTGATGCTTATTTCTGTTACACGGCGCTGATAACTCTCTGGCAGCATGGTGTCGGGCTTTGAAAAGGACGTGTGTCTGTCTTTGCTGGCTAACACACACAGCTGCTGTGGTGTTTGTATTTGCTTCCCCATTTTGTGTGTTTCAGTAAAGCCACTGGTCCCAGTTAGGCCCAGCCCATCTGGTGCCTTTAGTCCTGGGTGGCCGTCATATACTGTATGTGTGTGGCGTGTGTGTACACAGCTGAGCATTGCAACACGTTCAGTCTCTGAGGTGAGGTGTGTGTTCTGGCACTTGGTTAATCGCGCGTGTTATCTGATTTCTTATAGCCTTTATATAGCAGCTACAGAGTGGCCAAACAATGCCACTGCCGTGCATAAGTGCTGTAATTCAGCTGTATGTTTTAATGTTATCTCCTTTTAATCAAAACCTTTGCTTTCTCCTTATGTTTCTTCTTAAATGTAATCACTCTTGTGATGGGCGAGCTAACTCTATTATGGTGGTACTTAGCTAGAACAAAAGAATTCACTCAAGGTCTTGTTTAAGTGCTTCTGTACCCTCATGATGCCCTTGCATGCTGAACAGAGTGAGTTTTGTGTGTGTGTGTGTGTGTGTGTGTGTGTGTGTGTGTGTGTGTGTGTGTGTGCGTGTGTGCGCGCTTGCTTTTGTGCAAGTATGATTGTGTGGATGTCAGGCATGCGTCATGCGTGGGTGCGTGCGCTTGTGTGCATGCCCTGCGTGGGTTTGTGTACCCCCCAACACGCACACACACACACACACACACCCCTCCATCATCGCATTAAGCATTATTTGCAAAACAACACAATCATGTGAGACAAAGCAAGGTTTCTGGGCGAGCATGAAAAGAGAGAGTGAAAACAACAGAAACTGGCCTGTACCACTTGACCCTATCGAGGGGGGGTGATGAGGTGGTGATGAGGTGGTGTGGGGGTGGTTGTAAGCCAGGGGAGAGATAATCCCTCCAGTCACAGTGGCCCCCGTGTGCTCGGGCTCTAACGTGGCGCGCTGGGCTGTCAATCACTCAACAAAGCTGTCTGTAAGGGGATTATGAACCCACGGACCCTCCCTCCTCTCTCCCTCACCCCTCTCTTTTTCTCCTCCCATTGCCTTTTCCCCCCCTCTCTTTTTCTCCCCATTCATTTCCCCCTCTTCTTTCTCCCAGGCCATCTCTTGCATCCTGCCCCCGTTTCCCACCTTCAAACCTGCCTGTCAGTCCCCTTGTCCACTGTCCTCTCACAACAAAGTGTGTCTTTCTCCCTGCACACATTTTGCTTCGCTGTCTGAAGCTTAGTTTATCTTCAGCTTTCCATCCGTCCTCCCTCTGTCCTCCGTAAGCCCTGTTTCTCTCTCTCCAAAGCCCCTCTCGCTCTTTCTCTATCTCTTCGTCCCACCCGTGCGTTATTGCTCACCTAGACAAGGGACAGGTGTTTGTGTGTGTGTATGTGTCGGCGTGTGTTTTTAGGTGACAGGTGTCCCATACTCTGAGACTGAGGAAATTGGCCCCTGCACCTACACACAAAAGACAGAACTGGAAAAACAAGGACAGATGAGCACAAGTGCAAATAGTCAGCTCAGTCGCAGATTTTTATCGTCACGTATGCATCTCGCCTGTTTACCCAACAAGGGAAATATGGCAAAGAAAGTTAAAGCATCTTTGAGTTCACAATTAGATACAAAACATCTGCTTTTTTTTTTGCATACAACCTTTGACTCATGCCTTGACTTTATTTCCTTGTGCACTCTCAAAACACACCAGTCTGTCCTGTGGCTAAATGTCACCTCTTCTATGGACGTGATGAATAACTGGTAGGCCTATCTTATCTCTCCATCTTTAACCAACGCTGTTTTCAATCCAACCACTGCTTCCATCACCTCCTGCAGGCGCTGACAGAAGCCCCTCCTCCCGTGGTCATTAATTCCCCGTTTTTTCCTTCGCCGACTATCTCTCCATCTATCCGTCTGTTAAACGTCTGTTTAGCTTAAACGTCTGCCAGCGCTCAGACGAGCTTTCACTCTTCACCTCCTATAACCGGTCCGCCCACCTGTGGTCCTGTTCTATCATCTCACTCTCTCCTGTTGTTTTTAACCTCGCTCTTTATTTTGCATGCACTCTCTCTCTTTTCCTCTGCTCACTGATAATCTGACCGGTTTGCCCAGTAGGTCACATTAACTGGTTAATCTGCCCCCGATCCCATGAATAATCTCACTGCTTTAATCCAACATCCAGCAGTGGGCCATGCATCGGAGGAAATGAAGATTTGTCTTTCTGTTGGTCGTGAAAAAGAGATTGAAGGGGCAAGGTTTTTGCAGTTTCACAGCAACTTTTAATTAAAGTTCTGTTTAATTTCTGGTTGGTATTAGGGACTCACATTTTTAGGTCAGTAGTTATTTTTCGTAAAGTTTTAGTTTTAGTCTATTTTAATGTAAGTTTGAGTATTTTAAAGTTATTTCTGTATGTAAAAAAGCACTCCATTCATTTTCCCTTGACAAAGAAAAAAAGTATTATTTTATTTCTTCACGGACAAAAGTGAAACTGATTTACTTTTTTCTTACTACGATTTGAAATCTCATTTCAGTTCATGCAAAAGTGTATTTCATGGCTAGATTTAAGACATCTTGTTAACAATAATAACCCTGAAGGAGTCTATGATGCAAAGAGACTTCAATTTAAAAAAAAAAAAAAAGAAAGAAACACACACAACAAATCGACGGAGAGATGCTGAGATTTAACAGCCATTCATTTCGCCATTAAGAGATTCGACTACGAAAGTGAGGGAGAGAGGAGACGAGGGAGCGAGACTTAATGTGGGTGACAGGGTCGTTATCTAGCAGGCAGCTGATGGTTTTAACAGCTGTATTATCTTGTGTATCTTATATTGGATTAAGCTTCATTCTCTTGCACGCGCCGCACTCTGATTGACGCTCTGATTAAAGACATCCACTGGCAGAGATGTGGAGACAGAGGGAGGGAGAGAAATGAGAAAGAAGGGGTGAGGATGGGAGAGGGAGGTGGGGGGGGGGCAGGGGAAAAGAGGATGAGGAGCAGAACTCACTCAGACTGAGCACTGGCTGAGCACTAATGGGTGCACATAGGTACTTGTAGTCCTAATGCTGTTTTTCTGCTGCTGAATATGTTCATATCTTATTTTGTAGACCTTGTTTAATTCAAGAACGGCAGCGCCAGCGAGGCTCGCTTAACCCGACAACAAATGCATTTCCCATGGATGCCTCGCCATAGAAGGCTCCCAGTGGTTCGCTGGTGTGAAACTTCTAATGTGAAGCAGCAGCGGCAGGAAAAGTTTGCATTAGCAGTAACTTAAAACAGCTTGGGATGCGGATGTAAAGCTGTCAGGAAACAGTAAAATAAGGCTGCAGCTAGAAGCAACAGAAGCACTGAGACTTTTCACTTCAGTCATCAGGAAAAAGCCACACATGCGTCTGAGCCGCCGGTTTATTGAGGCGGAGATGGCCACGGGGGTTGGTCAGCCCCCGCTACCAGGCAGGACCTCGGCAGGGTTGGCCGTCCTCTGCTGCAGCAGGCCGTAGTGGAAACACATGCGTTCACAAATTGGCACGCTTTGGCGCAATTAAAGCGGGCCAACACCGGGGCCCATGGAAAAACAGTCCAGGCGTGGGCCAAAATAGGCTCGTTTCCTGCTCAAACAAGCCACGAGAGGTGAAAGGCGAGAGGTGACCGGAGGTGTGAGCGACAATATGTGGTCTAGTTAGCGAGTAAAAGCTCAGATTTCTGCCAGTGCCTCCAAAAATCCTCTGGCCATAAATAGCATGTACAGAGCCCCAGCAGGTAATTTGCGCGCATGAAGTACTTGCAGTGTTTTGTATTACGAATTAGCAATTCATTCCCTTTAAAATGAATAATTCTCGCACATAATTCGCTGCATGTGCAGCTGGTTAAGAGCACTGGCAGCTTTTTTTTTGTTTTTTCACTCCAGCTCAAGCACTGATGAGGAGCAAAGACGGAGCAGAGATGAAGAGAGAGAGAGAGAGAAGGGGGGCGGGTTGATAATAAAAAAAGAGAAAGAAGAAGAAAGGTAAAAGATGAGAATGTGTCATACCTCTTATTAGAAACTGCGACTCTGATCTATTTGGTCTCATCTCACACCGCCGCCTTTGCACGTCACTTTCTCTCTCACTCCTCTTCCCCACTCTCTCTCTCTCTCTCTCTCTCTCTCCCATCCTCTCCAGTTCTCTTCCTCCGTTTTCCCTTTGTCACACTTGTATCTATCTCTCGCTATTTCTCACCCTTTCTCTCTTTCATACCCTGCAGTCTCTCACCAGCAAAAAAAACTTCTCATGCTCAGTTTGGTGTGCAGCCTGTCAAGCTTGCTTTGAATGCACACGCACACACACACACACACACACACACACACACACACACACACCAGCATATACTCGTATAACTCTAGCATACAGCCAAGGGAATAATAGAATCAAGGAATGCTCTGAGATAAAGCGGAGAAGGGGGGCGAATAAAAGGATAAAGCAGACTGAGAGGGATAGAGAGCTTCATATTATTAATTTAGCTGGAGAAAGAGAAAGAGAGGGAATTTCTTTCAATCCCTCCCCCTACACCGCTGCTTCCATAGAGCTCTATAGTGGCACACAATGGAGAGATTGGAGCAGGAGGGGGGGCAGAAACAGAGAGGTAGAGATAATCCATCCTGCTGTATAAACCATGGAGTTAACTGTTTCATAGCACCGCCTTTTATTCCTCAGTCATCATGCCCCTCAATCTAATTTCCGTCTCTCCTTTCTTTGCTATCTTTCATTTACTTAAACTCTATCTTTTTTTTCCCTCCTTCCCCCTCCTTCATCTCCATCCTTCCATCCCTCCCGTAGCTCCTCCATCTACCTCTCTGTGGGCTCTCTCCCTAATCCTCCAACATTTCTTCCAGACCTATAGACTAGAATAAACCTGCCCACACCCAGCCAAGCGTGTGCGTGTGTGTGTGTTTCTGCACACACACACACTGCTCTTTGTGTCCTATATGCGTGCATCACATGCCAGTGTATGATTTCGGTGCGCGGTTGAGAGTGTATGTTCGCAGTTGGCAGCCCACTTGCCCATCGAACTTGGCAGAATATCTCCTCATCTGGCACAGGAAGAAGGGAGGGCGTCCCATAGCGAGGGATTACACCGACTTACGCACACACACAGACACACATTTATTGGCACATATTTGCACATTAAGAAATGCAAAGCCCCACGCTTTCAGCCACACACCGACTTATATGGGGTGGCTCGCTCATTCAGACACTGGGATATCAGTTTCTCAAAATTTATTAGCAAGTATTATGCGCTGAAAAAGTCCCAAGAGGAGTTCAGTCCTTCAAAAATGAAAATACAAACCCACAAAAGGCAGTGTACATCACTCCTTGAGGCTTAATATGTTGCAGAAAGAGTAAATATTTTTATCCACATGCAGCGAAAAGTCGACATTTCTTTATGTTGCTATAAACCGAGCTGTCTCGGCAGGATGTGTCTGGCAGTGGTGAAGCAGCTTTCTAGCCTCCCTGCCCAACAAGAAGCGAAATGCCAATGAAATGCATTTCTGTAATGGGGCCTGCTGACAGTGCAGCAGCTACAAGCACTGGGAGGAAATAGTCTCCAGAAGCCTGTTACTGTAAAGTGTTTCTTTGTCTCCGAAGAGAGATGGAGGGAGCTGGTGGGAGGAGGAAGGAGGGCTGCAGGGGTGGGGTGGGGTGGGGGGGGTGCCAGACCCGGCCCTTTGTATGAACCTGATTGATAGGTGTGTCTGACCTTTAGCACCTCTTCAGGAATCCAACAAGTCATTCTCTCACCTTATATTTAGTCCCTTCCATATCTGCTTCACACACACACACTCTTTCAGACAGGCCCTGGATGGAAACCTAATTCTGTCTTTTCTTTCTCTCCTTTTCAAAAACCTCCCAATTACAGCCACTCCATTTTCCACCTCCCTTCCTCTCTCCTTCTCCCCCCTCCCTCCTTTCTTAACGAGCAATCTCGTTAATGTCAGAGTGCCTCTTTCTTTCTCTCTCTCTCTCTCTCTCTCTCTCTCTCTCTGTCATTCTTTCTCTCATTCAGGCTTTCGGCCCATAGAAGGAAAGAGAGAGCGAGATATGAAGAAGTAGAGATGGAGAAATCAGAGCTCGGCTGAAAGAGCAAGTGGCGGATGAGAGAGGTTGAGAGAAGGCAGGGTGTGTGCAGAGTAGAAGCCAGAGCGTCCATAATAATGGCCAGACAAGTGTGCGAGATTACTGCCCTGGTTTCAGGGGGGACATAATTATATGCTGCACAGGCTTCCAGAAAGAATGAGATGAGGGGGGCTGTATTTAGTGTTGCACCAGTGAGAGATTGGTGAGGCGAGGGCGATGACTAAATCTGCAGCACAGGCTGTGTGGTTCCAGACCTGTGTGTGTGTGTGTGTGTATGTTCGCGGGATGAGTAATGTTAAGCCATTGAAAGCTGTAAATTATTCAGAAGCTTCATGCATGGAAACATTATAATTCCATGTCTGAGTGTGAATTACCCTCCGTTTTCCCCCCAGGCACATATCTCACTCTAGCCCAAGGCCTCATGGGAGATTAAAGGGAGTAAATACTATGGAAGCTGGACCAGCATATAAACCACATGGAGTGGCCAGATATCCCAGCAGGATGTGGCCACCTCAACTGTACTCTGAATGGAGTCGGTTTGAATCCACCTCACTGCTTGTTATCTCACTCTGCTCTTACCGAGAAGAAATGGCCGTATTAAAACCAGGTGGTGATTGGGGGGTCACGTGGTCAAAGCCTGCACTTCCCACAGAGTGAAGACTGGAGAGGTTCCCAATTCATCCAGTTCAATCACTACAGGGTCGACATACTGGGATTTACTGTCAGCATCTCTCCTCGCATTTTTCTTTAGTAAGGATCTCCAATGTGAAATGTAGCGTTGAGTTTTTGGATCTGTAATTAGTAATATTAGAAACCACATTGTTTAGGAAAATTGTAGACAGTTAATTCTGTGGATTATCCATTCATGTCCATTGTGTTCGTTGTGAAAAGAGTCCAACAATAAACCCCCAAATTATGAATACACGTCACTACTCATATGCTGTCTGTGTTGTTGACAAAAATCTTTTTATTAGTTGATGATAATTTTCTGAAGCGCTGAAAACCCTGCCCCATGTGTGAAATGTTTCTCCAACTGCACTAACTTCAACTTGAACAATAAATATTTAATGAAGTTACCGCCGTCGTGCCGTAAAAGCTCACAACGCCTCTCTCACTTTTGGAGATATCATTATCACATCGATCCTGCTGCCGTACACGATGGCTACAGGTATTTAATAAAGTCAGATGAAAGAATGGTACAAACAGCTGAAAGCAACCAACAGAACTTCAGCGGCCTTTTAAAGGTTATGGCAACACCTGGATTACATTCAGCCTCATTAATCTAACTTGTTACAGCCTTTGTCTTAGTTGCAGAAAAAGTTAAATTTACGATAGATGTGAAATTGTAAAGTGAAGAGAATGAGGTGGAACTGTTGTTTAATGTGCTGAAATGTGGAAAAATGTCTGATGTCTTTGTGCAGTGAAAGCCTATTTGAGGAATGTAACTTTTTTTTTTCATGCAGGACTGTCTTTAAGGCTTCCTCTTATTTGATGTGAGATGTGTTTGGGCAGTGTCACAGTGTGAGACAGAGCCCGAGAGCTGGTGTCTCACACCAAACGTGTGAGAGTCGGCATCCCTGGCCGAACCGCTACAGCCGTGCTTCAAGCGAGACGGGACAATAATAATACACAGTTTATTTAAGGAGCATCTATAGAATCGTCTCCTGCCTCACGACTTTCTGAAAACCAAGCTCTTTTTTTTTTTTTTTTTTTTTTTTTTTTTTTTTTGTGAGGCAGTCTAAACTCCAGCGGAGCAGGGGCTATTTAAAAAGTGGATGATGCAACACAGCCAGAAAAGTACATTAGATTTATATGTTTTTCTCCGGCTCGCCGTTCCCTCAAGGATCAGCGCTGTCAAAACGGGTTTTTATGAAAGGTCAACAGCAAACTTGCGTGTCACCAAAGTTGAAGTCAGCACAAAAGACTCACATGGTTTTGACTTTTCCCTCATGAGTGAATTTCGCCTTCTTTTTAAACGCCGTTGTCACGGGGTCTTTATGCGTTCAGTATCATAGCTGCACAGCGGAGAAAGTCAGCTGTACACGGGAACAGAAGGTCGGTGTATTTCTAGTTTTCGACTTTTCATTCCTGTACTATGCTATTTGTAGCGCTCGCATGATTTTGTTCACCTGCACACGAGTGACAAATGCAGTTTTATGGCCGTTGTTGAGGGCTGTCTAATTACATGTGGGAAATTGACTGGAGCAAACTTATCTTGACACGACAAGAAGAGCAAACAGAGGTTCACCGAAAAATAAATGACAGCACGAGACATTAAGCATCACAGGCTGGTAATATACAGCAGAATGGTCCTTTTAATCTGCAGCTTGTGGTTCGTCTTCATTCCCTCCTCCCGACTGTATTGTCACATTAAAGCTCTTTCTCACGAGTCTGTCTCCTGGCAGCTGACAGGAAGTGAAGTTTGGGAGAAGCAGGGCTGGAGTTGTAGGGTGTGTGTGTGTGTGTGTGGGTTGGGGAGTGTTGGGTGTGAGTGGGAGGTGAACTAGCATGCAGCATTAGTTCTGCTTGAGCTGATGTGTTAATTAGCCAGCCGGGTGCATAGATAATTAATGAGAATCATGATTAATGACTGTACAGTATGCACGGCTAAGGCGGAACGCAACGCACTGATAAGGCGGAAGAAGGAGGCGGATCACTGGCTATTCACCCTCTGCTGAGTGCCCGGCATGTGTGTGTGTGTGCGTCTACGCAACATGTTTGCTACTAAGTGTTTGCACATGTGAGTTTGTGTATCTGACCAATGTGTGTGTATTGCCAGGCATGGGCGTTGATGCCAGTGTGAGTTAGCAGGCATGGCAGTCGGTAGGCCTAATAACAGACTGCAGCAGGTCAGGGGGCCATTTAACACTTCTAAACACACTGGCAGAGCTGCCCACTGATGCCAGATCAGAAGGAAGACCTCACACACAGATCCACAGTGGAGCGAAGGACAAAAAAATTGATCTGTTGTTGTTCCACGTTCTTTCTTAGGCTGCAGGTTTCTTTTACACTTTTTTTTTTTTAACACTGCAAAAGCTGTTCTTCTCAAGTCATATTTGTCTGCAATCAAGTCCTTAAAGTTTTGCTTTTTTTTTTTGAGCAAGTTTTAAACTCTGCCGGTGCAGCAAGATTATTTCAAATGGTTTCCAATAAAAATCAACTTGTTTTGTTCATTCTCCAAAATCAAGTTTTTCTTGATTCGAATGCAGCAACTTTTCAAGATACAAACACTGAAAAAATGTTGACTCCATCTGTAAATAGGTTGGAATTTTCCTATTGCACTTGCAGATAGCAGAGGGTTTAAGGACCCAGTTTAGATGGAAATTACTCGGATCCAATTTGACAATTTTTTTTCTACCCAAAAAACCCCCCATAAAATTAAAAAGGCAAAATTTTTAAAGTTGTTTGAAATGGAAATTTTGATTTAATGGGTACATTTGATATGCCGATGAGGATAATATGATTCAATCAAAAGCTCCAGAATAGCTACTAAATGGACCTTGAGTTGAGATTATTTGGCTGAGAGATGGATTGATGCTTTGAATTAAAAACATTTCGTTGATTATATGAGTAGTGGAAAACAATTTTGATGAGAAATTCATCTTTAATTGATTATTTATTAAGGACAAATGCTGAATATTTTCTGGATTCTGCTTCTCAAATGTAGAGATTAAGGACTTTTCTGTTTTGATGTAACTGTCAATGTATAATCTTTGGGATTTGGACTGTTGATTGGTCAGAATGATTCATGGGGCTCTGAGAAATTGTAATGGGCATTTTAGATGTTTTATAGACTTAATGTTGAAAAAATTGAATAATCCTGAGTTGCATATAATAATGTAGAGTTTTTGTGGAACAGCATTGAGTCCTTGTGGTTAGAGAAACTGTCCTTGAAGTGCAGGTTGGTGAGCCCATAGGACAATTTCCCACCGAGGATATTTAAAATGTTACATTATTTAAGATGATAAAAATGAACTGAGTTTGCATATTAAGCAATTTCTTAATCTTATCTTAAATTCCCTGCCAGAGCGGGGTCAGCCTAGATGAGTAAATGAAATTAATTAAGAGTTAAACACTGCCCAGATAGTATTCTTGTGATTCTTAATGAGTTTAGAGACGGGCTGGAGTTGATCTTATAGATCAGTGAGTGGAGCACCAGCACAGGATTCAGTTTCCAGCTGTGCTACATTAAATATGGATAATAAGATAAATGTGTATTTGGTGGATAGAAGCATCCGCTTAAAGGCAAACATGACAGTCTGAGATGAGGAGGAATGCACAGAACAAACAAAAAATCCAAGCCACAACACCAAATGAGGCCCAGTGTTTATCTGCAATTTGTTCTCTGTGAATACGGGCTCGGCGGTGACATCACCGCCCGTGGCAAGAGGTGGTTTGACCGCTGACCGCACGCACAATCGAGGCCTTGACCTCTCATTGGTGCAACCTGCAACTTATGATACTATCGCACCCAATGGGGCCGAGGCTTGGGAACAAGCTGGGCGGGGGGTTAGAGGGGTGACATACCACTGCTCGCCCTGTGTGTGTATGTGTATGTGTGTGTGTTAATCTGCTTTGTCTGGCAGGATGCACCATCAGCACTCAAGCGTGACCCTTAACCTCTAACCTCAAATAAGGGAGGATGGGGTGTGGTGGCCCCCCCCTCCCCTGCACCCACCCTGACACCCATTAACAGAGCGCTAGAGCATTTTAGATCCATGGCACGCAGAGGGAGAGGAACTATGTTTAAGGGTGTTTGTGTGTCTGTGGCACGGAGGGAGTGGGGAGTGGAGGGGGGTGAAGCGAGATGGAGGAGGACGGAGATGAGCAGCGAGCGAAGGGAAGAGACGTGAAGAACAGTGTGCAGTGTACTTTTCTTCTCTCTCCTCTCCTCTCTCTCTGATGAGGAGACAAATAGCTATTGTCATGTGAGAGATGCTGGAAAAAAAGCAGCTCGCGCTCACGCTCCCTTTGTCTTCCGGCTCTGTGTTTGAGAAGAGATGACAAAGGCCATTTTCATGCTCTGCGTCTATCTCCGTCACCTCCTCCTTCTCCTCCTCCTCCTCCTCTTCTCCTCTCACTTTTAAACCTCTGTCCTCCAGGCTGCTCTCCTCTCCTTTCTTCCCTCCCTCTCTCACGCTGAGCCTGCCATCTCTTTAGTCATGCCTTAGCCTTTCCCTTTCTTTTCCGCTGTTCCCCTGCTATGTCACCGCGTCCTTGCCTTCAACCCTTTCGCTTCTTCATCTCCCCACCGTCCATCCATCTCCCCCTCCTCCCCCCTCCTGCTCCTCGCTCTCGCTCCGTTTCGTCCTTTCACCTGCCTCGCTCCTCTGCCGGGGGTCGGCCTAATTATTCCTCATCTTTTTTCGCCATCTCTCCCTTCATTTTCTCCCCTATCGCTCTGACACACACACACCTGTACCTCAGCGTGACACCTCGCCGTCTTTCATCCGTCCCTCCTTCAGCTCATGACTCTCTCTCTGCATCTCCGCTTTCCCTTTTTTTTGCCCCCGAATTGTCAGCCTGATTTTTCTTACTCTTGCACAAACTTACGTAAGTACTGAACTCCCCGTGTTTTTCCTCTAATTCCGCTCTCTTTCCCTGCACTCGTTCTGTTTTTCCTCTCCGTATCTGATGTCGCACCTGTTTGCGCGCCTGCTGCCTCTCCTCCTCGCCATCTTCCTCTCACTTTAAGCTGTCAATCAACAAGTGACTGAGGTTTCTTTTTTTCCTGCCAAGAACATAAACATGCACCCAATTTGAACCAGTTGCACTCAATCCAATTTCTCTCTTTGAAGAAAGTACGAGTGTTGCAATCCAGAGATTTGGGTGGCTGTAGAGGGAGATGTTCTTGGAGAAGCAGATAGGAGGAAAACTACTTTTCCTTCCTTCTTTTTCCTCTGTCTCACTCGTTCCCTCTCTCATTGTCAGCCAGTGGTCTCTCCGGAGTTCCCCCGAAACAAAGGGAGGAATAAAACAGTATTTTTAGACCCTTTCATTTTTCATTACCATAATGATTTGGGCTTTGTAGAATCTTTTCATGTATATTTGACTGTGTGTGTGTGTGTGTGTGTTTGTGTTTGTGTGTGTGCTCAACAGGGTGTGCAGGGTGTTTCTTTTTGCTGCACTGCCGCTCGATCCACTCGGGAGCCCAGAGGTTGAAAAAGAGAGCACGCACACACACACTCTGCAAATCAGTCATACTCATCCCCAGCCGTGCCTCCTGTCTATTTATTCCTCGATTCATCCGATTCTTTATTTATTTTACACGCTGCTTCCTAATGCAAATAGGTTTGTCTGCTCCCTGCCGAACTGTGGGAGCAGCATGGGATCCGGAGTGTGTGTTTCTCTATGTGTGTGTGTGCAAGCGAGTAAGTGAATCCGTGTGCATGTGGGAGGATGGGTGAGAGTTTATATGTGTGTGTGTGTGTGTTTGTGTGTGTGTGTGTGTGTGTGTGTGTGTGTGTGTGTGTGTGTGTGTGTGTGTCTGTGGGACCCAGTGAGTAATAGAGCCAAAGTCCTTATCTGTCACCAGAGAGCTGCCTGGCTCTCTCTCAGCTGTCAATCATCCAGCCCCAGAGACAAACACTCTGCTTCAAACACTATGAGAGGCAGAGAGAGAGAGAGAGAGAGGATGACGGATGGATGAGGTAAAAAGAGAGCGGGGGGGAGGAGGGAAGAGAAGGAGGGATAAGGAAAAGATGGAAAGAAAGAGAAGGAGTGCAGCGAGGGGAGGCAGGTGTGGAGGGACAGGAGGAAAGTGAAGGACAAAAGGATAGAAGTTGTGATAAAAGTGAGGGAGAAGGAGGGGAGGGGAGGGGAGGAGGTGTTATTTCGGCACCTCTGTTGTGTGTTCTTCAGGCCCCGCAGGTAAACGGGGAATGGAACTTTAAAACACTTCACCTGCATGAATTAGACAGGCCCCTTGAAAATACCCGGGCGACTTTTGAAAAAGCCACTCTTTACAAAGTAAAGTGGGAGAGAAGTGGCGAGCTACGCGCACGGACGTGCTCAAGCACACACCCACACACAGCCGGGCGCTCTCGCACTCGCACACATTCAGACACACACACACACACACACACACACACATTCTGGCAAAGCTATCAGCGCTGAAATATTGGCATGACACACTTCAATATCCTGACAGGAGTGAATAGGATTTTTGATGACCTGGAGGCCTTCTCTTTCAGCATGTTTGTGTGTGTGTGTGGCTGTGATTGCACTTATGTGTGTCTGTTTGCAATTGAGGCAGCGAGCCCTAGACCCTGTCTGTCCTACTTTCATGGACGCATCCCTCCCTCCCTAACTGCTCGGACTCCCTGCTCATGCAGCGGGCTAACTGTTGATTTTACCGCGGGGCTCCACAACCCCTGGGTCGAGCCGGGACTGCCGCTCCAGCGCTTTCCCCTAAGCCCTTAAAGCTTCCTTCAGCTGAGAACGGGAGGAGGCGTTCGGGTGGGGGCGGCGGGGGCTGGAGCGCCAAAGAGGAGGGGGGAAAAAAAGAGAGGGAGCAGCAAAGGGTTTGAGCCCCAAATCGCTTCAAGATGCGTTCCACTGGAGTCGGAGTAGCTGAGAGTCAGGGAGTCGGGTAGCGCTGTTCGGAGCCTGTGGGGAAACCGAATGGAAGCCAGGTTCCCATTTCAAATGGCGGATTAAGCACTGCTGCAGATACACAAGGCCCCTGTTGGGATACACATGGCAAACACACACACATATCATTGGACTTATATCCTCATGAAGACCTCCTTTGGAGTGTCATAATTCCCATACTATAAACTAACCCCATTCTCAACATAAACATATAGATATTTCTTATTTTATGTCTAAGTTTAACATTGAACGATAAAAAAATGAGGATAGAATAAAATAGCCCAAACTTAGAAAAACATTAAAAGGAATAGCTGTGGTTTTAATTTCAGGAAATATGCTCTAGTTTCATACTTGAGTCATGAGAGTGATATCAGTCTTTCGGTCTTTTTCATTTTCATCCAACTCTCAGCAAGAGCATGAATAAGTGTCTTTCCCAAATTGTCAAAGTATTCTTTAAAGTAAAGATGTTTTTATTTTGCTCTTAAACTTGACCTCAAACCTTAAAAAGCCTTCAACAAAAATCACAGAATAAATATTCTATTTTCTCTATTATCAACAGACCCACGAAACAAAGATATAAACTGATTCTCCAAACAAGTATTGTCTGAAATCATTTAGCCTTTAAAAAAAAAAAGCCAAACAAACAAACTGTGTCAATGTCTTTGGTAGGATTTATTTGGAGCTGAGTGGAAAAAGGAGGGTTGTTGTGATCTTTTCGCTGGAAACACAAAGACGAACACGTTGTTGGTTTTGGTCTTTTCATGTTGACATTCAGAAAAATATAGAATAACACTAGCCTTATCTTTTAAGGT
This sequence comes from Centropyge bicolor, assembly GCA_037975185.1. Lineage (NCBI taxonomy): Eukaryota > Metazoa > Chordata > Actinopteri > Pomacanthidae > Centropyge > Centropyge bicolor. The sequence goes on from JBBMOC010000030.1 coordinate 632,423, forward strand.
AAAATCCTCACACAAATAAACAAGGAATCACTAGTTGCATGCTCTGTCACTCAGCAGCATGGGGGGGGGGGTATGTCCTAGGAGACCTACATTCTTGGTGGCCCCTGGGGACCCCCTATGGATTACACTGCTCTCCTGACACCGTGGCCTGACTGAGCTTAAGTTGAGTCGCCTGTAGCTAAAGTTTCAGACTCCCTGCACCCTGTGGCCTCTCCGGAGCAAAGTTGAGCCTACACACACACATACACACACACACACAACTGGCCCGCCCAGGTCACAGATGGGGAGAGGGGACCCTCTTGAGAACGCCTACATGCATGAACGCATGTGGATGCACTCAAACACACATACGGGACGCTTTGGAAATGTAGGTGACCCACACTGTGGCAGGTCGGCGTCTCACCTCACTCCTTCACTCCCAGAGGGACGACTCTTGGATGGTTCTCTCTCTGCGTGTGTGTGTGTGTGAAGCATAAAGAATGAGAATGAGAGCCACTGCATGCATTATAACCTTCATCCCTCCAGAGCCCAGGGTGACCTAATTAAATTAGTGAGGTGGTTGGGGGAATGAGTTGAAGCTCAAAGACTTTTCACACACTAGGCATAAACACCAGCTGCCACTATCTATGTATGTGTGTGTATATATGTCATCGTAAGCTATATACTTAAACACAGTAAAGACCTCACTGGGAGTTTTAGCGGCTCTGTATCATGTGTTTGTGTGTGTGTCTCAAGGGTCTCCTTCAGCCTCTGTTGAGGGGTTCACATGCTTTGGTGTATCCATTTGTGAACTGGAGCGGGGAGGGGGGGGGCTCTCAATCTTATCCTCTCTCACACACACAGAGCTGTCAGGACCCGCAGTGCTCGATCACCACACACCTCCTCTAGACCACCTTAATGGGACTAATCCAGACTGCTGCAAATCATCCAGAGTACATGCTGAAAACGGGGAAAGAGGGAGAATGGGGTGGGGGAGGAGGGCAGGTGAGAGGAAAGGAGACACAGGAGCAGGAAGAAATGGTGGTTAGAGGAGGTTCAGGAGTGAGGACAGACAAAGAAAGAGATGGCGAATATTGTAGCTACAAGGAAGGACGTGCAAAGTATGATTTTAACTTTGTATGATCCCCCAGAGGAATGGTTCACTTTCACTGTGGAGCCATTCCTTCCACTGTGGCTTTACGGCTGCCGGTTAGTGCATGTCATCATGTCCATTTTCAGACGGAAATGAAGTGAAATACTGTCAAATTTGACCGACTTTGTTGAAAAAAAAAAAAATTCAAGGAGAACAACAATGTGCCACAATTTAACTTCAACAGGAACATAATTGATAATTGATTGCATGAAGGAAAAATCACAGATATTTGCTTGTTCCACCTTCTAAAATCTGAGCTGTCCCTGCTTGATATCATTGTAAATTAAATATGAAATAACATCATGGGTTCTGGATTCTTGGTCATTTAAAGATGTTATGTCGGCCTCTGGGAAATTTTGATAGACGTTTATCTCTATTTTCTGTCATTTATTGACTAACAGATTAAAATAATCAACAGCTCAATCAATAATTAAAATAATCATTATTGATAGTTGCAGGCATGGGAGAAACCCACTATTGATTTAGGGATTAATATATCATTGCTGTTCACTGAAAACCATATATCTCAAAGCATTAAAACATTTAATGAAAAATCAATTTCTGGAAGCTGAAAACAGCTGTTTGTATTAATTCATGTAAAGTTGATGCTGAGATACATGGTGTTCACAGTCAGCCTTGTATTTAATCAGATCCCATCTCAAGTAGACATGTATATGTGAATACTATAAGATACTGAGTAATCGGTGACAGTAATATGCATTAGAGTCAAGTAAAAGTAGCAAGGTGTAATACAAAACACAATCCACAGCAGAGCATTAATAATCATTCAAAATGAATGTTAAAACTAAGTAAAAATAGACATCACTCAGTTAAAGCACATCCAAGAGTGACATTCAAAAGCCTCTTTCTAAATACCCCAAGGGTGCCATACTGTGGATTTTAAAGTGCATTGTAAATGAACATATATTTATTGAACCATATGTTTTTTTTTTCAGTCCCATTTTCCTGCCTAATAGTTCTATCTGCTTGTTTTTGCATTATTCAGTTTCTGTAGCACTAAAGTGTGAACAGAGAAAGCTGTGAAGAAGTGAGGTGACTGGCTGGAGCGAAAAGAACGACGAGAATGAAGGAAGGTATAGAGAGGTGGAGAAATGAGAAATGGAGCAAGGGGGGGGGGGGCTCAGCGAGACACCAGAGATTGAATATAGAGCGGTGTCTAGAACTCGCTTCTAGCGAATGTTTGGAAGAGTCAAAAGAAGCCACGAACAAAAAAGTTCTGAGCTGGAGATGCAGGAGCAGAAACATGAAAAAAAAAAAAAGAAACACAGGAACAAGGATGCAAATGAGAGAGAGATGAGGAAAAAGAGAGAGGGAGATGTTTGCTCGAGAAAAGTTTCTGTTGACCTGAATATAGCTGCGTCGTTCAGCTTTGTTCAAAGTGGAGAAGAAGTCTTTCTCCACACTTGGTTAGTTAGTTCTAGTTTTCTCTTCATGGCGCGGCTACAAGTTTCAACTTAATGCGATACGCTCATCTGCTGCATTGTATCATATGGAATGTATTGAACGCAGCAGGAGTGCGGCGACGAGGGAGATGAAGGGTGCGAGCGTATGTGTGTGTGTGTTTATAGGAGAGACAAACACAGCGTGCGTCTCGGCGTGTGTGTGTACGTGCTCTAGGCAAACGGCGAGGCATCCAGCGTGCCTCCATCCCGCGTCTCGCTGGTTATGCCGGGTGTGATATGTACTGGATGTGACACCGACGCTGCAGCATTCTGGACCGCCTCCGGACAGGAGGACGAGTATGTGTGTGAATGTGTGTGTGTGTGTGATGACAAGGACGCAGTTACCTTCAAAGTCCCACGATGCCAAGAAACTATTCAAACAAGGCTCTGCATCCCTACCTGCTGCCACCTCCCTCCTCCCTCTCTCTCCCCCTCCTGAACATCGCCAGTGTCTCTCTACCTTTTCTCTCCACCACCTCTCTTCCTCTCCTCCCTCCTTCTCTCACCATATGGAAACTATTACCGCCGTTGTCGTTTCTCACCACCAACATTCCTGAGGGCTTTCCAGAGCTCACCGACTTTACATCAACCTTGTGCTCCTCTCTCCTTGTTCACACTGCTCTTCATAGTCGGCTTATCCTTCCTTCTTTTCCCTCCACTTTTTCTACTTAACCCTTTAACATCCACATTCCTCTTTTATTTCCACATAGGTAGTTTTACAGCTGCATGATTTGATTTTTTTTTAGGTCCACTTGGAGGCAACAGAACAAAGTAAAAACACAACACTGAAGTATTGTCACCTTGTTGTTATGGTGAATATATTCGCAAAAACTATTGCAAATTTAATCATGTTGTTTTTGTGCCCACCTGATCAATATAAATCCAATATTAACTCTTGTTAGCTCTGCTCTGGTCCAGCACCTCCTGAGGGAAATATCTGGCTCTGTAGCTGTTAGATGCTCCACTGTGTTCAATAGCTAGTCTGTCATTTGGGGCTGGAGATGAGGTTGGCGTGATCAGAGACCAAAACAAGATGCTAAAAGGCTCAGTGGAGCTAAATGCAGAGTTTTGAATCATTCAGTGTGGGTTCAGCTGTATTATAGATGCATTGAAGCTAGAGTATATGATGATCTAACCAAAGTGCTTTTTATGGCAGCAACAGTCCATCAAATGGTTATGTTCTTCATGTTTTGTGCTTCATTTTATACACATCCCCCCCCCACCCCAAATTCAGCCTGACATATTTGGCATCTTTGGCATCACTACTGAAATTTAAAATAAAATTCTGTGGGTTCGAGTTTGGCTGCACAGCATAAGCCTGTGCTGACCGACACACCAGTGGGACAGTGGGGTTGAAGAGGGCAAGCTTGTTGTGCAGAACAGAAGAAAGTCGATGAAAATTTGCTGCTCACATCCACCCTTTTCCCAACTAAACGGATTATAATTTGCAAAACAAAAAGTTCTTGGACGGAAACCCAGCTCGTAACTTTCCTTCTCCCTCTCCCTGTCCCCCGTCGAACTCACATCCATTCCTCCGTTTCATCCATAATAGAAATGTTCGGAGGTATCTGGGCCATGCCTTCTAGAGAGACTCAAACACTCATCAATTTACATTATAGCTCTCTCTTCCCCCCCCTTCTCTGTCTCTTCCTTACCCCTCTCTGTCTCCTTCTAGCTCATACAAATGTATCTCTATTTCTCTCCAGCTCTATACACACAGTCAAAGACCACTTTCTGCAGCTCTTCTCCAGGGTATATGGTTCTTTAATGAAGACAGTAATAATGATTATGGATATTTTAAAACGGTCTGTCTGCCCTGTGCGCTGATGGAAGCTGCAGTGTCTGCTCGCAAAAGGTCCTGTCAGATGACGCCGCATTCCAAATAACTGAATTATGATCATTGATCATTAATTTAAGATGACAAATATTGTGTCAAAGATAATACAGGTATTAAATAATTTCCTTTAACTTGAGTTTGGCATGAAGCTCCAGCAGGGATCTAAGGTGCTTTATGGATTTTTTATGAGCAATTTAATGCTGTCAGACAGATGTACGGCTAAGTAGTTATATAAAAACATAAATATAGTATTAATTCAGTTATATTTCATGGGATGACCTCACACATTGATACAGCTACGGATGATAATAGTATTTTTTGATGCAAGGCCTCCAGTTCAACTTTGCGAAATGGGGCTTCAAAAAGGCTCGTGCCGGCATTGAAAAAGCTCTTTTCGGTTACACAGCTGATCAAAGATGAGGTCAAGATAAAAGAACACAACACGAGTAAAAATTTGAAAGCTCTTGAATTTTTTATTGTAAACATATCAGATGGAGCAGCGGGGCAGAAGATGTAGGTGAGGCGGGTCAATTTGATGAAGCCGCAGCTCCTGCAAGTGTTGCGTCCAAGACAGATTGTGCATTAGGTGAATTCATGTTTTGCCGTATACACTCCTGACCATATGTTTTACATTATATATATAGTTGGTGTTTCTGGGCTGTGCAGCATACTGGGTACTGATTGCTACAGCAGAACAGTGGAAAATGATAGCCACCGCAGTCCCTTCTCTGTGTGTGTGCTCTGCAAAAAAAACCTCCATCGCAGCAAGTGATTTAATCCAGCGCTGAGGCTTGAAATAATATTTTTCTTAAAGTAGGTAAAACAGTCTGTCAGTGGAGTGAGATAATTTTACATTTCCAAAATCTCTTGAATCATTTTCTTCATACTAGAAGAGCCTCTCTCTTTTTTTTTTTTTTTAAATTCTTTCAAGACTTTAACACTTGTCTGAGAGGAAATTCATTAAAGCAAATGAACGTGCGTTGGAATAAAGTAAATTAGGGAGAGTATTGGCTGAAATTTTCACCTCAGAGTTGAGGTGTAAAGGTTCCATGTGGGCTTAAATGACATGTTCAAAATGGACGTTTTCCGCCGTGTGTGTGTGTTTGCTCATTGTGGCATTCTTTGGAAAGCACCTCTCCGGCAAATGAGACCCAGCGGATTTACTTTAGACAGCTACTAGATGGCCTGCAGGTGTTGCAGCTCAGCGGGTGGGTGTGTGTGTGTGTGTGTGTGTGTGTGTGCTCGCTTGTCCTATAGAGTGTGTATTCCTCCCGTAGCCGATCGGTTTGCTACTCTTTAGCGTGCGTGCTGCCCTGCTGTGCGTCTGACAGCGTGTGTACATTAAAAGAAGGAGAGGGAGGAGTGGGGAGGGGGCAATCACGGCCCCTGTGTGTGTGATTACGCTGTGTATACCATGAGATTAGTGCAGACAGCTTTATGCGCAGGGCCCGCCATAAATCTCCCCCCGCCACAGAACCGAATACCGCCATCGTTTATTATTCCCTAATAGATCGGCCCTTTGCTGTCTCTCCTTGGCTTCCCGCTCGCACCAGGTTGTGGTTAGCTCAAGGACAACCCCACCCCCTCTAGAGGATGGAGGAGGTCAAAGTTGATGTGGAGTTTTGAGTAAATCCTCCACGCTGATTTCATTTTGGTTTATTTTGTGCTCTCTGCCAACTTCAGTGTCCTTCCCTCTCCCTTTTCTCCATCCTCCTTCTGTCCGTTTTTTTTTTTTTTGCACCGGAGTTTTATTTATTTTTCCACATTATGCTCTTTTGCAATCTGTCCAGCTTCTTGCTCTCTCTCTTTGTCCTTATGTGTTTGTTGTGATGCTTTATCACTTTGAATCCCACCTTTCTCTTTTGTCTCGCGCCTCATTCTCTCCCATCTTTGTTTTTTGGATTTTTTTTTTCTTGCCTCTCACAGACTCGGCCCTCTCGCTCGTCCGCCCTCCCTCCACTCACCCCCCGCCTCCCCCTTCATATTCTCATGTTCGCACAGACATACACTTGCGCACAAACACACACCCTCCCTTGTCCCCCCCCATGTCGGCTGCACCTGTGTGCCCGGCTTTGGTCCGGACACGGCTCGGGTTGCCGCTGTGGAATCTGGGAAATGTTCGAGCTGTCCGATACGCCGCCCAAAGCAGGTACAACGGCAGACAACATGAGGATGGACAGGAGAAAAGACAGAAACACACACACACACATGAAACTCACAGATGAAGCACACACAGTATCTAGGATGCCATCGCTGCCTTTTAAAACTCTTGCATAACTACATGAGCACTACTTTTTTTTCTCTCTTTTAATTGAAGTTTTATATGTTGACAACTGCATTGAAAGAATGCGAGAGAGTGGAGTGGAAGAGTAGGTGGGGGAGGAGTGAACAGTGAGAACCAGGAGGTGGAAGAGGTCGGAGGGGGAGGTCAGGGAGACTGACACTTGAGTCTTCTCAGCTCAGCTCGGGGGTCGCGGCGGGGCGACGCTTGGGTTGAGAAAATGATGTTTCTGCCCTCATAAAAGAGCTGAGGAGAAGAAAAGAGAGGAAAGCTCCCCCCTCCTCCCACTCCCTCCATCCCTCTTCCTCCCCCTCCTCCTCCTCCTCTTTCTCCTCTCCCCTCCTCCTCCTCCTCCTCAGTGTCACCTCTGGCCCACTCCAACCCCCCACGCCATGTTTCAAAGTGTGGCCACATGAATGGCTCTATTGTTAACGGCTGAGAAAAAGGGAAGGAGAGAGAGGGAGAGAGTGGACAGCAAAAGAGATGAGGGAGAGTGAGAGAGGAGTGGAGGAAAAAAAAAAACCAACCCAGACACTCAGAGACAGAAAGAGTGTCTCTCTCAGAGCAAAATGTGGCCGAAGAGAAAAGAGTAAAGGGAAAATGTAATGCTGCTCAGGGCTGTGTCTGAATGGGATGATTTATTTAGATGCGGTCACAGACGAACTCCATAAAGCTGTTTATAAGTTCACCTCACTTCACTTTTCCCTGCTCTCTTCTGCTTTTCTCCGCTGGAAGTGCGTTTCACAGCATCGTAGGGTCTCTGACAGGGATTCACAAGGCTCACAAAACGTCCTGCACTTTTACACCGGACTTTTAAGGCGCATTTAATACATCCAGTTACAGAGGAAAAAAGTGTATTTGAGTGATTGTTTATCGCCGCACTTGATGTTTGAATGCAGCCCAGGTTTGTTGACACTGAGGATGTCGCACGGAGGAGAGGCAACGTGTGAATTCTGAGATAAATACACACTATATTTCTTGCTCTACCACATGATTAGACTGGGACGAAGTCTCTCTCTGCCCTGTCCTGTTTGCAGTGCGCACACACACACACACACACACACACACACACACACACACACACACACACTGGGTTAACCGCGGTTAACTCTGCAAATCTGACACCCTGAACATGGAGCCTATCAGAAAATTGAGTTCTGTCGCAGGAATGTGCTGGAATTCAACATCAGTTTCTATCTTTCCTTCCTCCCTATACTTTCTTCCTCTCCTCTTCTTTTTTGTCTTTTCCTCGACCTCGTGTTGTATTTTAAGTCCTCTCCTCCTGTCGAGTGTTTCCCCTTTGTCTCTGTGTTTCCTTTCTGCTTGTTCACCACATTTCTTTGTTGTTGCTACATACCTTGCCTGACATGTTCAATATTTTTCCACTCCCCTCCCTCACTCTCTCTCTCTCTCTCTCTCTCTCTCTCTCTCTCTCTCTCTCTCTCT
>JBBMOC010000030.1:650358-663303 GCA_037975185.1 Centropyge bicolor
CTAATTGTCGGACAGCGCAGGGCCGGCGCAGCGCGTGCAGACAGCAATGTCGAAGTGTTCAATAATGCAGAGGTACTCACTGGTTTATTTATCAGGGTTAAGCTGAAATAAATGACACAGAATCCAGATGGGGAGAGGGAGGTAGGACAGAAAGAGTGGAGAGAGAGAGAGGAAGATGGGGAACGGCGACAAAGCAGAGAGCGAAATCGAGGAGAGAGATGAAAGACAAAGGAGGAGAGCGAGCGGAGAGAAACACTGCACTGCAGCCTAAATGAGCTGCACCTCTCAGCCACTCCGTGTTAGTTTATGATTCCCCGTGTGCATACATGCGTGGCTGCCTGCGTGAGTGTGTGTATTGTTTGTGTGCAGCAACACAACTTTGTTTGTGACTGCAGCGAGGAGAGCCAAAGTGAGGGATTGAAGGAAAGGCCGGGCTGAGGGAGGGCTGGAAAGCGGCTGGGTGGAGGAGGTGGGGAATCCAGGGACTCTGAGAAATCTATATCTGCTGAATATTTGATCAAGTTTAAGCCCTCTGATTTGAGCCTCCTGTCAGGCTCTAAAGCAAGCACGGACACAGGGGAGAGAGGAGGAAGAGCTGCAGGAAGGAGAGAGAGAGAGAAGAGAGGGAGAAGCGATGACCACAGTGAGGGGCTTAAGGCCGGGGTCAGGGTTGTTTTATACAGAATATTTCCACTGGAATCAAAACGCTTGTGCAGCATTTTATATCCCATCTTTACTCCTGCCATAGATAAAGAGAGATAAGCTTAAATACCTGTTGGAAAAAGTGCTTATACACCTGAAAAGTATGCACTCTCTCATTATTTTAATGGCGTTTAATGCTTTAAAACCTTAACAAGTGCCTTCTTTTTTCTGCACGAGCTTGAAAATTACACACCCAAAATAAAATAGCCACTGTTCTTGAACTCCTGGTCACTCGTGAACGGCATCACTTTGGAGTTTTCTATTAAACAGACAAAAGTAGTCCAACTGATGCTTTTTACCACAGACACAGGCATGATAAAAAAAAAAAAAATGGCCGTCTTTTGTAGAATGTTTTTCACACGAGCACGTGCCAGATAACCAGATGCCATCTTAAGTGAACAAACCCTCCCAACCCATATTAGGGTGACTGCTTGTTAAGGGTGTAATCATAAGTCTAAGGCCATGAAACTGAGCAGCTATTCTCATTATTTGCACGAGGACACGAGCACATGCACTAATACAGGACACAGATCAGTGCGACACCACAGTAAACATGCAACATACTGTCCAGTGTCACCTATATTGTGGGATACAAATGGGGCCCAGGCATTTCTGGTAAAGATAATAGGGGAGAGGAGAGGGGCGGGAATGAGCTGATGTAAAGTGACACTGGGAGAGAGCGAGGGATATTTGGGCACGAGAGAGGAAAAAAAAAAAAAGAAGAGAGAGGGGGAAGAGAAAGGGGAGGAAAAAAAGATGAAAAAAAGATGTGTGCTGAGTGTGAGTAAGAGAAAGTGACAGATCGCCTGGCCGATTTAGGTCAGCAATCAGAGCCGCGCTACTGTCTGTGAGATTGGCTGTGTGTGTGTGTGTGTGTGATGTTGGTTGAGCGCCTGTGTGTGTATGTGGATGGTGCGTGAGTGTCACGTTTGTGTGTCTGCCTGTTTTTGTGGGTGTATGTAGTTGTGTTAGGGGGGTGGGGGGGTTGATTGCGTGAGTGAGTGTGAATACGTCGCTCCTGTTAAAGGTCAGACAAGAAGAATCCCTCCCTAATTGGATTGGGCCTGGTTAACATCGTATGATTCATTTAACCTTCCTACACTGTCTGTCTCACACAAAACATACACACACACATAGGCAAACTTTTCACATTGCCCATCACAGCTTGACAGACAAAGGCATCATTGTGCTGCTGCCTTCTGCCAAGGAACCTTTTCGCAGAAGGATGTGTTTCCCGGCAATCAGACATCGGGCAGTTTAAAACAAGCGCACCTCTCTGCTGACCTCTGCCATCAGGAGAATGCATTAGCCTACTAATATAGCTTTGATTTAGTGTCCAGGTTCACGCAAACATGACCCCTGATCAACATAATGAACACATTCACACAGACAGATGCGCAGCCACACACACAGTCTCGCAGACATGATGTTTGATTACACACACACACACACACACACACACACACACACAGACAAAGTTTGTGTCGAAACTTTTCTGGACAAACCATCTGTCCCTTTTAGTGGAATTTTATTTTCTTTCTTTGTGAGAGTGGAATGAAAAATGGCCGTAGTAAGGACATGGCTCAGGATAAAGACTGAACATTTACTATATTATATTATCATAAGATAAGATAAGATAAGATAACTTTTATTGATCCCCCTTAGGGGAAATAATAAATACCAGTAAGTGGCTAATTAAGAAATAAGGCAGCAATAAAAAAAAACAAGAACAATAGAGTGACAAGTGAGGTTGAGTATTTACACTATGTTACATGTTTCCCTTGTCTTTGGCATCCAGAAGTAATAGACATACTATATACATATGAGAATAAAGATGCTATGAATGCTATTGCACATAGATTTCTATGGTATTGCACTGGAAAGAAGAACTCGAAGTAGAGGCAACAGCAAACCCGACTGTTCAAATTGAAAAATGACACCTACTAAAAACTCTTGTTTGTACCTATACATGAATAGAAATGTAGAAACAACAAGTTGTGATTCAGTCGTTTTGGTTGGCCTTGGACACAGTGGTTTAGTTTATAGACATGTTGGTAGGTCTGAATTTTCAGAATAGCTACGTCCTTTGCTTCCACACCCAAACTCCCAAATCCGTATTTAGTGCACAGACATGACATTTGTATCAGTCTCCTCATCTGACTTCCAGGAAGAAAAACAAAGGAGCGTATTTTCCGTAATGTTGAACTTTTCTTTTCCAGAAACAGAAATCACTTGCACACTGGGCTTTTTATGGGAGCAGTGTGTTTAGAAGTAACAGGCATGATCTCTGCCATGTGTGAGGGAGATTATGGCGGAGTCGACAGCTGCTCGCTGGAAGAAGATGGAGAGGAAGAGGAGGAGCAGGAGGAGGAAAAGTGAGAGAAAGAGTAAATTACAGGGAAACGGGCGAGCGAGAATAATTTGAGCCTGCGGAAGGAGAGACGGAGGAATGGAGGGAAGCAGAGAGGAAGGGCTGGCTGTGGACGGGCCTGATGAAAGAGGATTTTTGTGCGCTGTGAGGAGACAGTAGAAGATAGTGTTGACACTCAGTGGAGCAAGAGGGCCCATGGCTCAAAGACACAAGGACAAACAATCAGCTGCAAATCCTTTTTAACCACCGTTTAAGCGGGCCCTAATTACCCCCCCCCCCAAAAAAAACTCCACAAAGAACATCATTATCACTCGGCGCTCGTGCACGATGTGTGCATGCGTGCACGTGTGCTCCACTTGTTTATTGAAGAGAGATTCATTAGCGAACTGGCTGTTTACTTGTTCTTGACTAATCGTCATTGTTGGGAGATACTTTGGGTGCGTTTCACAAATACAACAAGGCATTTTCGGCAATTTTTTTACCCCCCACCATCTGAGCCCAAATTTCCCCGACACACACACACACACACACACACACACACACACACACACTCCACCTTTGTTGGCTGGGAGATCTCTCTCTCTCTCTCTCCCTCTCTCTCTCTCAGCCTGTTTAATTTTTTTTTTCTCTCAGGTCAACTCAAGCCAAAAAAAAAAAGCTTAATTTGATGCATGTTGTTCGTTCTGGAGAGCCAAGGGTTTTGATAATTGTTTAGAATGCGCAAAATGTTCAAGCCAAAAAAAAAAAAAAAAAAAGGCTGGGAAGTGGACCGAGCGTTGGAACTAATGGTTCTGATGTTGTCATGGTCTTACGCGAGTCTGCGTGACGCGCTGCGGGGGCCAGACGGGGCGTGGCTCGACGGTCGCAAATCAGCGGCCCGGGTTTGGCGTCTTGAATGTCACAGTGAGCGGAGCAGTGAGTAAGTGATACAGTAAAGAGTTTCAGATGAAGACTGTTTCAAGTAGTCCCTGTAGTTCTAATATTAATCCTCTCTGTTCCCTCTGGGGGGGCTTATCGTCCATATTAGTACCACACATCTGCTGCTGCTGTATGTGCTGATTATATATTGATGAGGGGGTGGTGGTGGGGGGGGTTTGGATAATTGAATACCCTCATCATGGAGGGGGAGTGCTTGGTCTCGTTTCTCCACTTCAGACTACGTCAAGAGGGTGGGGGAAGGTGGAGCTGGTTTGCCACTTCCCTGTGTATGTGTGTGTGTATGTGTATGTGTGTGTGTGTGTGCATGTTTGTGTGTAATACCCTTTTGTTCGCCTTTACCCACCCCCAGCTCCAGCTTTAGATCCAGACCCTAACCACGGCTCCAGCCCTGCTAACCACTGGTTTAATATATGCAATTAAGAAGCTAATTAGAGTAATTAATTCAGCCAGGGCCAAGGCCCAGCCTGGCCCCTATTCACAGCTTTGGAACTGCCATAATCCCCCTCCCTCCACACACACACACACACACACACGTTTGTACTTCTATACTTGTGAGGGCCTTCATTGACATAATGCATTCCTCAACCCCTTACTCTAACCTTAACTGTTGCAACTAAATGTCGAACCCTGACCCTTACCATAACCCCGATCTAATTCCAAATCAAACCTTCAAACCAAGTCTGAACCCTCAAGCAGCCCTTTGAAGGTCTGTCCTCACTTTCCAAACATGTCCTCACTCCTAAGGTCTAAAACTCCAATTGGTTCTCACAGAGATAGATGCAAGAGTACACACACACACACACACACACACACACACACACAAACCACACAAAGAACAACACACACTCAGACACCGCTATGCCCTCATTATGAGCGGGGTCTTTGTTGGCTGTGTGTGTGTGGTGCCAGAGAAGTCGGAGATGAAGAAAAGGGTGTAAATAAAGACAGAGAAAAAGTGAGGCAGCCAGTTCGGTATAATGAGTGAAAACAGTGAACTAATTCATTGGCACCTCCAGCCTCGCTCGGTTGCTCTCTTGGTGACGCTGCGAGAGAAGAGGGCCCCGTTGTGGCAAATAGCAACTTACCTCATCTGTAGCAACAGTTCTGCTGTCATTGCTTCTGGAAGCCGGCCGGCTGGGAGGAAAGACAAGCTTTAATGGAGAATGGCCGGTCTGTTTTATTGGTTTAACCTTTATTTATCCAGGTTTGTCCCTTTTGAAGATTTAGAACTGTTTTTACAAGCTTGACCTTGCCAAGAAAGCACTATTACATTATTGCAGGTCCATTTCAAATCATTCGACGCTTTAATTAAGAATAAAATCCACATTTTTTTTCTTTTATTTTACAACATAACAAGATGAACAGGGTAGTTTGTTAGTCTTTAGTGATTCATACGCACGCCGTAAACCTTTTGATAGCTCGCGCTCAGCTCAGCCGGCGTCAGCTACAGAAAGGAGGAGAGTAAGTAATACCAGGTTTGTTATTTTTGGAGCGTGATTAGGAAATGTGTGATGAATTGAAGATTAGAGGAGCGGGACAGATTTACAGCACTTGGAGCACGCCGCTCTAAACGGATTACTGATAAAGTAATCGAAGAAGTTTTGGCGGCGGTGGCGGCGGCGCTCGGGAAGAAAAAGGTCGCTCGATCCACAAATATGACACCGTGTGACAAATTAGTCAGAGTTTATTTAGGGCTGGTGCATTATATGAGATGCTAACACGATTCTGCCTATTTGCTGGGATTTGCGCTACCTTTTTTTTATATCACCGAGTACTCCTGTGGAACTGATATTTATAGCTAAGTACCCCTCAGTGAAGACACTGACGTTGAAGTGCACTCTTTTTTTTGCTCCGCGAGTGGAGAGAGTACATCACACATATCAATCCTTACACCAGCAAATCAGTTCTTGTTATGTGAGATTTTTGTCAGTCAGTTTGTGAGTGGAAAATGTCTCCCCATCTGCTGTGTTTTGGCGTGCTATGACAGTTTTTTTTTTCCCGAACCAGGCCCTTTAAAAGAGCTGCTAGCGGCCCTTGGAGGTAAAAGCAGCGGGGCTTGTGATCCTGCAGGGACTTGGGTGTGTTCATGTGTGTGCTGTCGCTGCTGTGTGTGTGAATGGCATGTTTAAAATATGAATTAGCCCGAGCTGTTTTTACACCACAACCCCACATTTGACCCTGTTAAAAGTTTCACTCAGGTGGGGGGGGGGGACTCTCTTTCTCCTCTGCAGCTCCCTCTAATTCCCTGTTTCTGTCATTCTGAATGCCTGTCACTCCAGCTCTCTCTCTCTCTCTGCACGGCAAACTTATTACTCTTTTAGATGCTCTCTCTCCCCTCTTTCAGTTCCCTGCTGTAAGACGAAAAGTGAGCTGTGAAGAGATACATGCATTCCTTTTTGCTATCAGATCTAGCAGAATAATGACTTTTTTCCCCCTTGCAAATTTCACATGCATGAGTCAAAAAGATGAAAATCAGAAAATGAAAAGTTTCGCTATAGGTTTCCAGATCAGGACGTAATGATAATTTAGAATCAACAAAACACGGTTGAAAAGTTACGAGAGAATATTGGCTTTAAACTGCTACTGCTACAGTTTTAAAAATCAGTTTTCTTTCATAAAATAACAAATTCTGGTCAAGTGCTTTTTAATACCACTCTTTTGATTTTTGACAAACAAACCCTGGTGTGTGATGGTTGACTTGGAAGGAAGAGATACAGGCCCCTGCTGAAGTGCCCTTGAGTGAAACACTCGGTCGTTTTCAGCAAAATAAAAGCCCAATAACCAATGAAGCATCATGTTAATATTATCATTGATGTGTTTAGCAGGTGTTTTTATTTTAATGGTGAGTGGGCATGGACGGTTTGGTGTCTCCCAGAGGACGCTTTAATTGGACATGGATCAAACCAAATGAATTAAATGCGTTGCTTATAATCAGGCTGACTCAAAGTACCACAATCCTTAGGAATCACTATGAACAAACACTAATGCATAGACTATTTTTGACATATAGGAATGCTGAACTAATGAAACATCCACAGTAAAAGAAGCTGCAGGAGTTTGTTTAACACGCTTGTTTTTTTTTTACTGTGACAGACTTGCTGCTGTGTGCTTTACTGTGCCAGTCTGAGAATGATCTTATCAGGCTAATAAAGCTCGTTGAACTCGCACACTGAGGCGACTGAAAGAGACAGACAGATATCTTTCAGCTGTCAGATGAAATGAACTCCACATCAAACAAGAATGCAAACAAACCTCAGGACAGCGCCGAGAGAAACCTCGCACTAATAAGCACACGCGCAGCTGCACACACAGGTTTTTCCAGTCCCGCATGCACCAGACATCCGTGGATGATTTCACTTAAGCAAACGAGACCAGGAGATTAGAGGCTAAAACGCACATTTGGGGAGGTAGTCGTAGACAGGCTGCGACACACACACACACACACTCACACGCTCACATGCATGAACCCCGAGACGCACTCATGACGTGCAAATAAGATTTAAGACACACACATACGGAGTGCGTGCACACCCACATTTCTGAAAAGCAGAGGCGAGGATGGGCACACGTGCACACACACGCACACGCACGTAAGCGCACACACAGTAAAAAAACAGACAGACTGCCATACAGCTAAGCACACAGCTTCTAGCAGGGCTGCTTTAATCACAGAGAGCTAAACAAACACAACTGTCATCACTCTCTTTCTCTCACTGTTCCACACATATAGAGATATACGTTCACACACACACACACTCACCGTACATGCACACACACACACAAACAGTATATAATTGCCCTATGCTTTCTGCTGTCCATCATCTTCCCCTTCTTACTGTATCTCACCCTTCTTCTTTCCACTTTCTCTCTCTCTCTCTCTCTCTCTCTCTCTCTCTCTCTCTCTCTCTCTCTCCAATCTCTCCCTCGAGCAGTATGCAGGCACAGATGTCAAGATGTATTATTTCGGCTGGCTGGCTCCCATGTTCTGTACATGCCTGTGTGTGTGTGTGTGAGCGTGTGTGTGTGTTTCTCCTGCTTTCCTCTTTTGGAAACAAGAGTAACGGTGGGGTTGGGGGGTGGTGAGGAAGAGGACGGGGGGCTGCACTGGTAAAAATGAGTTAAACATTTCTGAATTCCAACGTATATGAAAGCATACATTACAAAGAGCACACACACACACACACACACACACACCAATGCTCGGCTCAGTATTCAAGTATTACAGTCATGGTTCAAGGACATGTAAAGCAAGCATACACACACACACACACGCACACACACACTGCCGCATTGTATTGAATCTGTGTTGATCCATTAGAAGGACCTCCATGCTCGTCAGGATTGTGTAATAGCAGAGTCTTGGCTGGTGCATTCAAACACTAAAACTGAGCCAGGTTTAAAGTGCTTCTGTGTGTGTGTGTGTGTGTGTAACAGTGTCTACGGTCTGTGACACAGCCACTGGTTGAAAGAATGGCATGGCATGAAAGAAGTAAACTTAAGGGAGAAAGAAAAGAGAGACTGTTTTCTGTGTCTTAGTTCAGTGTTTCTTGGTCTATACGTTGGGGCCCTAAAATGAATGGTGGCAGTGGCCCCTGACGTGGAAAGACAAAATAGTAACGGCAAAACTAAGAGTAAGATAAAAGTAGTCAGAGTTCCTTTAACAGATCTTCTTTATATGAGGAAAAGAGAGGTTGACTTGGTTGTTAGTCAATGGGGAACTTTGAATCTACTACTTTGCTACTTTGAATCTTTTAAACTAGTAGTGGTATTACATGTAATGTCACTTTTCCTTAACACTACATGCTTAGTAATACTACTGTTCTGCAGGGACTAATAATGCTGCTACAATGAGTATATGATCACCATATTTGTACAGCACATTCACATCAATAAAGTTCTGAAGATTTAGCTCCACTTGTACCACCTGACCAGGTTGTAATTTGAGTGAATTGACCCTTTAAAACAGAGAGTTTTCTCTGTGCCATCATTAAATAAAATCAAACAAAATTTGATTCAGTAGGCTATTGCTCTGTATCTGCCACTAGATCAAGACCTAACATTTTTCCAGCCCTTGAGTACAATCTATTTTCCTATACCTGGCCCGCCAGCAGGAGAGTGCAGCCAAGAGTTTTAGCTGCGCTTAATGATGTGTAATGTAGATTAGCCTCCTGTTTCTTAACTAAATTTTAAATAAAGTTTTCCTTAATGGCAAATCCAATTGTTTCAAAGGTCTTTCCTATAGGTCCAGTGCCGCTTCTGGAGTGGGCAGGGCTTTAATGCTTTATCACCATAGAGGGGGAATGACAGCAACAATTAGTTTTGTGTGTGTTTGTGTGTATGTGTGTGTGTTGCAACAGGAGATGAGAGACTCTTACAGGCATGCATGTTTATTAGATGGTGGACCTCAAAGTTGCACTCAGGCTCATTAAAATGTTTGATTGTGTCGGTGTTTACGCGCGCGTTTCTTCCTTGAGCGCATCATTTATCACACACACACACGCGCAAACAAACACGCACGTTTTCCAGCGGCTGGCAGTTTTTGTCCTTTCTGAGCTCTCATGGAGTTCATTAAAAGCCTTAATTAGACTGACAGTTATGTGTAATTACAGTCTTTAAGATGTACAGCTCCTCTGCAGGCCCACTCCTTCACTGCCTCCTTTCAAAAGTCATTGTCTGGAGGGAAAACCTCAGTGTGTTTGAGAGTGTTCATACATGTGTTTGTGTGTATTTAGGAGACGTAACCCCCCTGTAAGTTCTGGGTCTTTGACATTTGCCATTAATATCACCCAGAAAGGAGTGACATTTATGAGGCCCTTTTCTCTAACGGCTCCTGCCTCCCATGGACTCTGCCTTCTCCCATCTTTCTCTCACATTTTCACCCTCACTCTTCCGCCTCCTCCTCCTCCTCCTCCTCCTTCACACCCTTCTGCTTCCCTTCTTCTTAATTTAGAAACCCCTCCCCTCTCCCCGCCGCCATCTTCCCACTCGCTTTCGCTTTCTTTCTCTCCTGCTACATGTCACAGATCGCTGTCACGTTCCTCCCTTCAGACCGTTGACCCACTTCCCTCTTTTTTGCATTGTTCCTAGCTTCCTGTTTTACCAGACGTTTGTCCTTCACTCGAGCAACTTCTCCCCTTCCTCTTCGCCTGCTCTGCCGATTTCTGGTTTACCAAAAGAAGTGTAACCTACATAAAAACTCAGCGAGAAATAGGCCCGACGTTATTTGACCGCCTGTCCTTCAGAGAGCCTTTATATTATCTCAGAATGGCTTGGCCTGTGATGTTTCAACGTGACGATGTTTTATTTAGGTTTTCTTTATATTTTCGTGCGATTGATGTGATTAAAAATGGATATTAGCCAGCGCTGGTTGGACATTTGGACAGCTCAAAGTGTTTTTCTAAATGTTTTTAACATTTCAAGGGAACACTGAATCCTGAGATCCGTTTTGATTTTAGAAGAAGAAATAGAAAGGCACAAAATAGTATCATAATATATCAGCCAGGAAATGAATCCGAAAATAGTCGTACAAGCCTTTAATAAGCACGAGGGTCAAACTGGATCCTCAGCACTTCCCACTGTATCATGACAATTTTTCAGCAGAATCTCTATTGTCTAAAAGTCACCATCAGCTACAAAGTTGACTCAAAGTCACTTCCATTAGGGAAATGTGACAACTCAGTGTCCCAGAGGGAAGTTTGGGCTTCAGATACATACGTTTTCTTGTGAGTTGTTATTCTAGTCAAAGGGTTTCTACCCCATGGCAGAGCAGAACGCATGCGGCGAGGGTCGCCTCCTCCGCGTCTTTGGCATGTTCGTGGCGAGGCGCCAAACGCTGTAATCCTGCAATGACAGACAATGTCACAGCTAGGCTCTGCCTGAGAGGAAGCCCCTACAAAGAAGGGGACGGCAGGAAGGCTGGAAACATAAAGGCAATAATTAAAAGGAGAGGGAGAGGGAAATGTTGGAGAGGAGGGAAAGCGAGAGTGAGTGGAGGAGAGAGTGATTGCTGCAACAGACGGCTCTCTTTTTTTTTTTCCCCCCTCACTCCCCCGTGATCAAAGTATGACAAAGTGACAGGAGACGTGGAACTGCGAGTTAGGTGTAGTTGTCTCCTGTTTTCCTCTTCACTGCACAGAATTCATGCTTAAATTGAGACAGTAAATCAGGCTAATGTGAGACTGAGGGCTTTTATTTAGTGATTGTGTGCTCACACAGGTGTGTCGATGTGCAATCCCCCGTAGTATGAGGGTAGAGAGGGGAGAGGGAGGGGGTTTGGGGGCAAGTTACTGGCCCAAAAAAGACAACAGGATGAATGATGGGGGCATTAATGTAAGAGAGGGAGCAGGAGACATCCCTCTAGTGCTATTAGTCATTACTGTGGTATCCTGTTACCTGTGTTGTGTCTCTCCCCCACTGACTGGTTGTGCAACAAGTGTGTGTGTGTGTGAGTGAGGGGGGGGGGGGCACCCTGACGAAACACCATGAGCGAGGCCTTGAGCTAGATGGATCAAAGTCACGAAGACACCAAGTGAGGTGGAAATTCACTGTGGCGTGTTTTCAATTGAGACACGTCACTGTTAGACATTAGTGCTTATCAGAATCGTGATTGTTGATCATAAGACGATTGAATCTTCAATCTAAATGTCAGGCAAGTGTTTCACAGTACATGGAAGCATGCTTTGTTTACTCCACAGTTCGGATGTCTCATTTCCTCTCCTGAAGATCCATATCAGCCGACTGTATGTGTCCTCTCCCTCGCTCGAGATTATTAAGATACACGAGGGGAGACTTCTTAGAGTTTCTTCATTCAACAGAGAGTAAAGAAAAGGAGAAAGGAAGGAGGGGAAAGAGGGAGTGAGTGATGGACTTGGCTGGTTTAACCCAGATCCAGGCAGCCGCAGGAGGAGTGGACAACCGGAGGTGTTTCGTTTTTATTCTGGGAGCGACTTGGGAATAAGAAAAGGCTGGGAAAAAAAAAAAAAACATGAGCACAGAGCAGGAGAGACAGTGAGAGGGAACGACGAGGCTGGCGCTGACCCATTTCTCCAGGCCTCCAATCTAGTGGCTGATAGAATGCAGAACGGCTACCCACATGCACACACAAACCTTAAGACGGACACATGCTGCCAGACACCGGCAGACAAGGACACACGCAGACATGCGCTCACGCCGGGCTCCGTGGGCAGCCAGATTCCCCGAGATATTGTCAAGTGTTGCTTCTCATTCTGCGCGACTGTGGCGAATCCGGCCATCACCTCAGCCGCCACTGGAAAATATCACATTCAGACATTCAAACGCGACCATGAACTCGCCAGCCCGCTCAGCCTCCCCTCTCCTGCCCCACCGGCGTCGGGCCGCGTTACGTACCGAGCCGCATCTAAAAAGGCTTCGCGTTGCCTTTTAAGAGCCTTTAAAAAAAATCAGTGCTGTAGAAGTCACTCAGGGATTCACTGATAAGTATTCATTAAGTATTGATAAGTAGTCATTGAAGTATTCATTCAATATGCATGGAGGTCCACTCAGAGGTGCACTTGACAGGCATTGCAGGGATAGCAGTTTCTAGCAGGTTTTGTGGAAGTTAACGGATAGATAGAGAAAACCATGCAGAATGCCCTCGCTGCCCCAGGACGGGAACATTGACCCAGTTGTAAGGAACATTGGTCGTGACTGTCCTACATGACTAGCACTTTACTGACGTTACACAAGGCTCATCCACCCAGTCGCTCGGCCTCTTTTTTAATGGCTCCGCTCCCTCTTTTCTTTCGCTTTTTTGCTTCGCTTTGTGCCCGGTCCGTCTTTCTTTTGGTCCATTAATGCACGTCTATGCTCTGGCGGTCACATTTATGTGGCGTGGATTATTGTCCAAATTGGGCAGTCAGACTCATTAGGTTTGTTTCTTGTCATTTAATTAACAAGTATGAATAGAAGAAACA
>JBBMOC010000030.1:663534-684651 GCA_037975185.1 Centropyge bicolor
CCCCCCTTCTCGTCCCTATATATATCTCCTATAGAGGCCATAAACAGCTTTAGGAGGTTGTGTGCAGATTGTTTATTGATGCGCACAGACACAGTGACCATACTGTGTTAATGTAGAGTCGACAGCCATCGTGAACCCGTTGTGCATCAAGCCAGATTAAGAACTGGAGCATCTCTGGTACATACACACACACACACACACGCACAGCAATGTACATAAACAGTCGTAACCTTTGCACATATAAAGCACATTAAATATTAAGACATACGCACAAGTAAGGTCACACACACACACACACATACAGCACGACAATACCCAGCTGGATTATCAGTATGGCACAAGCAGCCCTGTCTAATAAATCATGATATGGATTTAGTCAACGGAGAACGACGTGACAGAAAACAGCTGCATTTCTCAGGCCTCCAACAATGTTTTTTACTCACTGCCTCAGAACTAAACCGTAAAATGGCAGCGGATCTGTCACAAGCAATCAGACTTCCTCTCAGCGCCGTGCGTGCATGTGCGTGTTTGTCAGATGTAGAGATCAGGTGCGTTCCTCACTCTAGTCCTCCTGTTTGGAGCTGTGATGGGCGGGAGGAGGAGGAGGGAGGGAGGATGGAGGCCGCTGTGCCGTGGCCCAGTTTGTTGTGTGTGTTTTGGTGCTGGAGGTTAATACGATGTGATTCTGAGTCGCCCACCCTCCAAGCACACGGGACATCGAAAGAGGGAGAGACAAGAGGGAGGGAGGGGTAGAGGAGAGAGAGAGAGGGCGAATAAAGAGGGGGGGGGATGATTGTAATAGAACAGGATGGATGGAAAGCGAATAACTGCTGAGAATTAAAATGTCATCGAGCACAGAGGAGAGATCAACCGCACGCAAGCAAAGACACTGAGATCATTTTCCCCTGTTGAATTGTGTGTGTGTGAGTTGACGTCTAGGTTTTGAGGTAACGCCGTCTCCTCTGCGGGACGAGGCATGTGTGAAATGGGTGGTTCGCGTGAGATTCCTCTCTGTGAATATACGTCTTTTTGGTCGGCATGTGACACGTCATGTGAGTTCAACCTGTGACCGTGACTTGGCTCCAAACGTTGCCGGAGCCTGGACAGATCCCATCGCCTCTGGTTCTCTCTCTCTCTCTCACACACACACAAGCACATGTGCTGAAGCGTGCGAGGAACAGGTTAGAAAGGCACCGATTGGATTAGTAAGTTTACCTTTTTTTTTTTTCACAAGTTCATACAAGTATGAATGTCACATTTGTCAAACTGTCATATTAATTTTAAATCACATTATTACAGAATACAAATTATGGAGAGTTCCCATCAGAAAGCAGCCAATTTGGTTGCCAGCAAGAGAAATATGGCTTTAATTTGTTGATGCACTTTAGGTAGTAAAGTAATTTGATTTATCTTACCCTTTCAATATTGCATGGGTCAATTACAACGTTCTCTTCTGTAACGAAGAAGCAACGAACAAATTAAGTTTTTAAACAGTCATTAGTATCCTTAAATGCCATACAAACACAATTCCTAAAAAAGTTGGGTGCTGCTGTGCAAAACCGTGTAAAAATGAAACAGAATGTGATAATTTGCTAATTCTTTTTGACATAAATTCAATGGAAAACAGTACAAAGACAATATATTGAATGTTTGACCTCATCAGCTTCATTGATTTCTGTAAATATCTGCTTATTCTGAATCTGATGGCAGCAACATGTTTCAATCAAGTCGGGACAGGAGCAACAAAATACTGAAAGTTGTGGACTGATCCAAAAACACCTGTTTGGCAGTGGGTATGGTATGCTAATGGTAATGATAGAGTGCATAGAGTAGTATAATATAAGAGTACATACATGTACATGTATATGTATAATATAATAATATAGTAGTGTAATGTGATATATACTACACTCTACTACATATAATAGTAGTAGCAGTAATATACTACGAGTTAGTTAACATAATATAATATAATACTAATATAATATAATATGTAGTATAATAATACTATAGTATACTACACTGTGCTATATAACATCAACATCAACAACAGCAGTGTCAGAACTAACTAGCAGTAGTAGTAGTAATAATAATAACAGTAATAGTAATAGTAATAAAAGCAGTGACAGATTTACATTTACATTCTATATATATATTGCACAGTGTAGTATTGCTAAACATTGAAACAGTCCAGTTATGTTGCCCGTGATGGGGTCATATTGCACATGAGTTAAATATGACTGTAAATCTGTTAATGGAAACAGGTGATAGGATCAAGATTAGGTATGAAAGGAGCATCCTGGAAAGACTCAGCGTTCACAAGGATGGGACGAGGTTCACCTCTTTGTCAAACACATGACTGTATAAAGGAGATTACTGCACGGGCTGGGGAACAGTTCGTTAAACCGTCAGTAAACACAGTTCGTTTGCAAACGATTGCATTCTGTTTTTACTTATGTTTTACACAGCATGGCAACTTTTGTGGAATCTCAGTTAATAATGGTTGATATAGGACCTACTTGAACCAAAATGTGGTCGTGAATAGGAAAAAGTGGGTGTTTTATATATTCAACAAGCCAACATTTCAACAGCGTCGGTCTTTATCAGCACAAATCGCTTCCCACTCTTGCATTACCTCATGTGACAAACACATATTCATGTCCTGTCTCCAAACCACATCCACACCATCATGTCATCGTGCAGCGGCGGCGCCAAACATGTTAGACGTCTCCGTGCTGTCCTTGTTTGTAGCTGGTCCCATTTATGGATCAAGTGCTACCACAACACAGTCAACAGTGGGCCTTTGTCTGCAACAATGGAAGAAAAAAAAAACCTGCACTCTTCGCAGAAAAAAAAAAAGTTTCAAAAAACCTCATGCTATGTTGGAAGTAATGGTGTGTTGTGTATTTGGAGATGGAATGTGAAAATAATACTCGGCTGGCGTGTTTTTTCGAGGGGGGAGCTAAAATAATGCCCGTTCTGTTTCAGTACACAACTTAATGCCTTTTCCCCCTCCTCGCCGCCGCCGCAAGGTAATGGCTTGTGATAGCTTCGTTAATGCGTCATAGCCAGGTTATAAAAGCGCCATAGGAGATTTATGAAGACGTTTTTAGTTACAGGAAATTTCGGATGGCGAGATCCAGGATTTTTTTTTTTTTTTGGGAGGGAGCTAGGACTAGTGGGGAAGGAGCGAGAGAGAGAGAGGGAGAATGAATCCCTCAGCTTCGCCTCAAGGGAGAGGGGATCAGGTTATATGCTCTTCATCATCTAGATGACACACATGGAGCTCATAGAGCCTCTGGAGAGTGGGGCCTACAAATTTAAACAGGAAGGCAACTGTAAATCCCACCCCCAAGTCCCCTCTGCACCCACACACACACACACACTTCTCAGTCCATCCGAGTGACAAACTTAGTTTCGTGGTTGTTTTGGGGGGAATGCGGTCCAAAAGCCAAACAAGTGGAACTAAAAGGAGGATTTTAAAGGCAAAGCTGCTGTGAAGCAACACATTGGTTTTAGGTTGATTTGCACAGATGGGAACACTTTACACACACACACACACACACACGGGGACATACACACTCAAACCAGTCAAGCTTTAACGTGCACCACTGTGCCCCGAGCAATGCAAAACACCCACTTGTGTTGGTGTCGCTCACGTTGCATTTGCATCCGTGATTATATTGCGTTCCTTAACCTGACACACTCATGACGCGGCTAACACGCCATCGCACACCAGAGGCTAGCGGGGGCGCCGCCGCCGTGCTTTGCCCGAACGTGAGACGGCACGAGCGCAAGAGCTTTGTTCCTCCCCGACCCGCGTTTGCTTGTTTATTCATTCCATTCGCTGTTTATTCTGCTCCTTCGCTGCACGCCACATTCCCGTCTTCACTCCCTTTAATCTAGCTGTCATCGGAAAAGATGTTCCCACTCCACGCTCAAAGCATGTGTGTGTAATTTGATTGCGTGTGGTACAGTAGCTCGTACTCTTACAATATCTTGGCCGCACGTACCGTACAGTATTTATGTACAACAGCAGTACTTACTCATAGAAAACCCACAACTTGACATGAGTGACATTAATCTGCCTCGGGGCCCTGCCAGCCCCCCCCCGCAACCAACCACCCACCCCCCCTTCCTCTCAGTGCATATCATATCATACATATTAAATACTTTGCCGAAATACAGCTCATTATGGTCACTTTTAGTTATACGCTCACAATTTTAAGCTTTACATATATGATTTGTGCTATTTTGCCCCGGGTTGTGCCTTTCAGGCTACAGACAGGTTACTGTCCGAGCTGCAGCCTGAGGAAGACTGCAGGCGCTACACAGGATGTAAAAAGTGGTACAGATGTTTCTCTGGTTTTATTAGGCTACCGTTAAATTGGAAATCCCAAACAAACTCTGACTTCATGTGCTTACTAATATCTCTAATAGCAAGCCTACGCCCATGGGCACAGGGACCCTCAACAAGACAGGACCTTAAGATTTGCCCAGTTATCTGTTCTTTACTATACTTTCGTCGTGGATATTCTTAAACAATTTTATGACAACTTTGGGGCCCTGGAGTCTGGTTGATAATCCAGCCTCGGATTCAGCGGTGCATTATGGGTTTTAAACATCCAAAAAGCTCTTTTTCCATTTCCTAAAAAAAAAAAAAAAAAAGCACATTGAACTAAAAGCTGGAACCAGAAATACATGAAATCAGGCAATATAACAGCACTTCTTGTGACTTTTGAGCAAAGTGAAATGTGAGCGGTGTCCCAAAGCAGGCGGGAGGAACGTGATGGAAATAACAACATCAGCATGTACACAAATTCACATCACTCACATAGGGGAGCAAGTGTTTTGCTGCGGGAGGCCGGCTGTCACTCAGCATGTGTGGAATATATAACCAGGGCTGCGAAACACACCGCAGGAGGGGAGAGGAATAGAGTTGGAGGGCAAACATTGAGGTCCGGGCTGCGTCTCAATGCAAATGAAGCAGCTTTTGCGTGGACCACTGCAGCGGGTGACAGTCGATATGGAGCCGGACGAGTTTTCGTTCCCTGAATGAATGAACCACGTGAGACTCGATTCCTATGGAGTCGTCTTCCACTTTTACGACACGGTGGGCTTCAACTTCAACAGGGATAATGGAGGCAGAGAAGAAGCTTGGCCCAGTACTGACCTTGGTAATAACAAGAGAGACACAGAGAAAGACTCTCATCCGCTCTGTGATCTTTTCTATGGACTAGATACACACTCCCTCCCCGGGCCTGCCTGGCTGTCTCCCTCCTTGTGTGCAGAGCCCCGGTGCTGTGCAGTCTGATTGAGGTTGACTGCGGTATTATTTCATTAATTAAGTTTTTCCACTTCCTCCGCCTCTCCCTCCTGTCTTCCCATTGAATGAGGGTGGCGGAGCGACGCCCTTCCTCTCCTCTGTCCTCTGGCGCTTCGCATCCCCCCCCATCACTGCTGATCATTGTCTCAATTACTCATCCCTCCTCTCCCTCCCCTGTCTTCCTCTCTCGCCGTTCTTCCTCCTTTCTCCTCTTATCTCATCCTAAATAGCTCAACGCACTCCTCCTCCACTTTCTCCTTTCCCTCCCTCCGTCCTCCCAAAGTGGAGGTGGGAAAGATTCCTGCATCTCTCCCATCTTTCCAGCTCCCATCTCTTGTCTGTCATCAGGATTTCACAGATGTTCTGTGATTATTTCTACCTTGATTCGGTGATATCTTCTCCCCCCCCCCCCTTGCCTCAAGTGCGAGGAAATTTTCTGCATCTTCGGCGTCGAGCAACCGAGATCGAGCGGGGGGGGAATGTTTTCGATCCAAGGACAAAGCGGCTCTGATCTCTTTGTTCGCTTTGTTCCTGTGAAATTGGCATTCGCAGAAATAGTGGCACCTGTAACACGTCTAATGGATTTAAGAGGATTTGTCCTGATACAGTTCACTGTTTTAACAAAAATTGCCTTTGTGATATTTGCGACCTGTTGATGATGATGTTATAAAAAAAAAATAATAACTTGCATTTGCAAAAATCACATTTGTGGAGCCTCTCCTGGATCAATTTGACTCCCTCGCTCTCAGTGTCTGTCTCTCTCTGTGTCTCCCTCTTCTTTGTATCCATTACCGCTCCACTTTTCCATAATGGAGACATTAGAGTCTTTTACCTCTCTGCTATCTATCACGCCATTTAAACTCTTTCCTTGCTTTCTGTTTTTAACTCCTCTCCTTTTTCTCTGTTCCCCCTCTCCCCTCTTTCTATGAATCTTGTCGTCCCGCCTGCTCCTCCCTGTGTCCACCGGGCTCTGGGTCATCTCTATCGTCTCACATAGTCTCCTGTCCCCATCATATCACCCAACAGCTTGTCACAGGCAATCAGTCTCCCTGCCTCGCTTCCCTGCGCCGCCTCCTCCTCCTCCTCCTCCTCTCCTCGCCCTCGTCTTCCTCACCTCCCTCGTCTCCCGTCACCTTCTTGTCCTCCTTCGCGTGTCAGGAGTTATTACTCTCAGAAATCACTCCGCCCTTCTCTCTCAGACCAGTTGAGGGTATTTACTCCATCCTCCGTCCACGGCTTTAATCAGAGCTGCTACACTCTCTTTGCCCTACAGCCCGTCTTTATCGCGTTCTGTAACCCGCCGCCTTGGGAAGGAGAGGGTAAAACCGTGCTTCCTAGCTTTAAGAAAATTAAGACAGATTATGCATTTTAAATCATTCAATTCATCATTTAATCATTGTGTTTTCGTACACTGTGCCTGTGGACAAGAATATGTAATTAATATTGTTAAGAAAATAAACATTGTTACCTATAAATAAATTATTATAAATAAATATGATTTAGTGCCGTTGCATTTAATTAGTTTGTTAAATGATTATACCGCTTTAAAGAACACAAAATTCTTTCTTTGCCCTGAATCTGAATCTACTACATCCTGGCATTTTTATCTGCCTATACGAGTGACAGTCCTACCTACAAATTGTCATTGTCAAAATCTACGAGCTGAATCTAACAGCAGTCGCGGAAAATACTGCAAGTGAATATATTTTCTGTATGTCTCATAATATAAGAAATAAATACAGTTCTCATGTGGGTAGCACTTTTGTGTATATCTCACGTTCACCCACTGCATTGAGGAACCAGTATCAAATTTTAATTCCCTTAAGTGTCCAATTTGTTTTGCTTTAATATGATTTCAGAGTGATTATACTATATTTGTGTGAAACCAGCATAATGGTCTCTCAAAAACTGAAGTGATTAGAAAATTGGATTTCTTTTAATAAATCTCCTTAGAAGGGGCATAAATGGAGATGTTGGAGAATTTCTACTTTTTGTTCTGTGTGTTGTTTCATTTAATTTTCAACACTCGTGCAAGAAACGTTTTCGTATTTCTATCCTCAACCTCTGGTACTATTTTTCTTTGAGGTTTTGCTTGTTCCAAGTCACACTCAACCAAACTCTCTTAACTGCACAAACCTGTTGTAAACGGCTTGTTTCAACTTGATGAGCGCCACCTGTTCACGATTGTTGGCAAGTTTGATTCACCGAAATGTTACCCAGGAGTAAACAAAAGAATTTCACAGCGCAGAGCCTCGAGCCCTGCTGTCAGAAATCAGCAGAGGAAAACAAAACCACCAGAAACGAGTCGGTCGCGGTAATGGTACCGCTGCTAATGAGTGATCAGAGCAGACACGAAGAGCAAACTGTTTGACATGAGGTTTGATGCCAGAAAATATCTTTCAAAGGCTTCCCTTGTGTGGATTATACGACAGGCGTGGTCCACTTGTAAATAATTTTCATAACTATATAGGAGAAAAATTGTGCAACTTAAGAACTAATTTGTTCATACAAGTGGTTTTTCCATTAGTCTTTTCTGGATCTGAAACTCCTGAGTATGTCTGAATAATGTTGCTACAACCTGGATGTGACATCTGAGCAGCCAAAGATAGAAAAAAAATCTACTTTCCAGTGGCACAATTAACGATGAAACTAGAGCTGTACTTAAGTTGGCACACTTTGCTTATTCCCATTTATTTCAACTTCACTGATATAAATTACATTTTCCTCCTACATTACACACGTCTCGGGCAGAAAAAGCACTGAGGATTTCAAATGACTTGGTAACACAACAAATAGTAGAAAGACCTGAGGAATGTATAAACTTTTTTTCACAGCACTTTATTTAAACCGTCTTTATATATATATCCCTTCATCCATCCCTGTCTGCTGGATTTCCCACCATACTGCTGTTCGCCTTGACCTCCGCCTGCTTCTCTCCTCCTCTGCTTTCACACTCCTGCATCCTGCAGGGACGGAGGGAGAGAGAGAGAGGGAGGTGTTAGAAGTAAAGCTGCCTCTTTTTCACACCTCTCTCTCTCTCTCTCTCTCTCTCTGGAGCCATCCGCCATCCCTCCCTTTCTGCTTCGCTTCAGACAGGCTAATCTATAGCCTGAAGGCAAGTGGCAGGGGGAAAATTATTTTTTATATTTCTTTAAGGAGACAAGGTGAGGGTTAGCCCACGGGCTATAACAGGGAAAATAAGGATAGACGGGTGGTGTGTGCGTGGGCGTTTGGCCGGTTGGTGGAAAGAGGAAGAATATGTTTACTGTCTTTTTTACTGGCCACTGTGGCTACACATCAGCCTCTGTATCAAGTTAAACTTTAAAGGCAGGGACGGTTTCAAGTTCTCAAAATGAGAGCGGTTTTTCAGAAGCCATGGAAAAGCTGTGAGTCGGAATAATGAGTGAACATTTATATACAAATGACTGATTGCAGCTCAGTCATTTTGAAGGCCTCTCTCGTCTCTCTCTCTCCCCTCGCCTCCTCTTTTCCATCCTCCTGTCTTTTGTCTGCTGAAGTTTATTTATGTAGAGCAAAATCACAAATTATAAATTTGCCTCAAGGGGCTTTAAAATCCGCAGCATACGACACTCTCTATTCTTAGACCCTCGATGCTGAAAAGGTAGGCTCCCGGGAAAATTTAACAAGGGAGGGTAAAAAAAAAAGGGAGAAACCTCAGGAAGGGCAACAGAGGAGGGATATGGACAAAATATGACAAAATTATAGATTACACTCTCTCTGCATCCTCATATCTTTATCCCTCCACTTTTACTGCTTGATCCCTCCATCCTGATTCTCTCTGTGTGTTCCCTCCTCTTCCTCCTCCTCCTCCTCCTCCTCCAGCCTCTGAGACCTGCAGATGAGTGATCTTTAATGCATTCACTGACATGCTTTATGTAACAAGAAGTGTTCGAGTGTTACAAGGATTCATGCTCACACACTCTCTCTCGCCTGTGCACTCTGTCAGCACCGCTTGACCTCCCTTGGCCTCCTTCCTGGCTGCAGTAGAAAGAAACTTGTTTGATTCCAGAACAGGTTAGGATGCTGATTTTCGAAATCGTGTTGAATTGTTGAATTTTTTTTTTTTTTGCATAAGCAAGCCTCAAAATACATATTAAATCGCTCACTGGCCATATTAACGCATCAGTCCCTCAGTTTTAAATCAAACACGTTCTTTAATTCACTTAATGAAGACTTAAGCAGTGATGTAATGGTAGTAATGGGGCCCCTACCAATTGGAGCTTTAACTCATTCATCACAGTTTGTTTTCCAACCAATCAGGTCCAGTTTCTCTCTACACACGGTGTTTTGTGTCTCAGGGGCTCCATTTTACTTCATATGTGCCCTTGATTGGATTACCATCCCCATTTTTCCGTCAGCCAGCCTATGCCTCTCTAAATTACCCCCCCTCTCCTGCTATTTCTCCAGCCCGAGCAGCAATTGCAGTTGACTGAATGCGGTTGAGTCCATGCGGTGCGGCGGGGGTGTTAAATGAGGACTTATTAAAGTGCTGCCGCCTCGTAGTTTGACATTTCAGAGCTTCTGGTGGAGTTTTAAATCGCTGCCTCTGCAAATGTCACTCGCTGACTCCCTGGAATGGCTGACCATATGAATAGGAGCTATTGTTGGCATCAGCTATAGATTGAGAGAGGGTGAACTTGTGTGGTTTTAACGGATGGCTTTACACTGTGTGTGTGTGTGTGTGTGTGTGTGTGTGTGTGTGTGTGTGTGTGTGTGTGTATACCACCCCGCTTCTTGACTAATTGTGTAATTTTTTTTGTTTCCATCCCTCCAGCTACGTCAGATGGGACGCGTCAAGGCCTGGATAGCATGAGAGGCGGAGTGTGTGCCACGCAAGGCATGAAGGTGGTGCTGAAAGTGGGGCAGAGTAAGTCTTCTCACCTCTCCCTTCATACATTATTATCTCTCAGAACGCACGCACAAACACACGTGATCGCTCCCATATGGAGAACTGTAGAAGTCCACACTCTTTTTTTTTTCTTTTTTTTTTTTTTTTTTGCATGCACTCTCTTGCTCATAACACACACGTTGTTATTCATGCATCACACACAATCGCTTACTTAACACACAGTGTGACTAACACACATTGGCTCCAGTCCACCGCATCTCACATCATCTCCCATCTGTACAGCACAGAGCGCAACACGTTCATTACTGCACTTTATCTGACATGCAGCCTCTTCCACTTTTAAACCATCTTCTCTTTTCTTCCTCTTTCTTACACGCACATGCAAAACGTGCACACACACACACCTTCATCACTTCTTTGTGTGTGTGTGTGTGTGTGTGTGTGTGTGTGTTCTCGCTGAGCGTATTAGGTCTCGTTAAGTGGTGAGAACAGCAGAGAAGTGTGGGATCAGTCAGCTCTAATGAGCCCTGTTGACTCCCCTCTCACTCTGCCTTTTAACTACTACTGAGTCAGGCTGGACACACACACACACTCGAGCAGACGCGTTGAAACCATCTTATCCCTGTGCAGGATATACATTACAGGCATACACATTAGCTCACACGTGCAAGGGGACGAGCGCATACAGGTGTACGGGTGCAGACGCCCGGACTGAAGCGTCCTTGCAGGCATTTGGACACACACACAAGAACACACGCATTTTGCCACACAGCAGACCTGCCAGCTAAAGCGCGATAACAAAATGACTCCATTCAGTGTTAAAGCACACAGTCAGTGATTTTTAATGACTCGTGGCTGCACACACTTCTAATTTGTTTGGAAAATATTCACAGGTAATGACCCTCACATGCGGGCTTTTCAGGAAAAAAAAACAGCGGAAAAAAGGCCCATTTAAGCATTTTCACTGACCTGCGCATTCCTACACATAATAGGCACCTGTCCTTCATACGACCCCCCCTCACACACACACACACACATGCCTATTTCTGTTTCTTTAGGCTGTCCTGTGTTATCAGGCCTTGTGTATTGTAGGTGCTCTTCATCAAAGAGCCAAGTGGCGCTGCTGTGGCTCTATCAGTCCGTAACATCAGCATAGTCAGCTCAGCTCAATAGAAATACCACCACACACACACTTTTTTTCCCCCTGTTTTTTTCACCACATGGGCAATGAAAATGCTACCTCCCTCAAATGCGCATACAAACCCCTCTGTCACTTCGACACAGCTCTGTGAGGTTGTAAGACACACACACACTTTTCATCCTGCTTCCTCTTCTGTCTTTTTCTCTTTCCTCCTCTGTCCTCTCTCCACGCCTTCTGTATTCCCTCTGCATTTGCCTTTTTTTTTCTTTTTTAACCCCTTTTCATTCAAGCAACATTGCTCGCTTCCTTTTCAAATTCCCCTTTTCCCCGTCCTCATCACTTCCCTTTCATTTTGCATGCTAGTCACCTCTCGTACAACTCTCCCTCTCAATCCCCCTCTCTGTTATTTTCACTCTTCCTCTGTCTTTCTGTCTTATCTGCTATGTGGCTGAAAGGTCACGTCTGTGTTGTTTGTCGTCTAAATAAGCGGCGTGCCGCTTCATGGTGATCTCTGATGAGATATGGCGCTCTGCTCCGCTCTGAGGAACACACACACACACACACACTCGCGAAAACACACACTTGTACCTTTAGCCCCACACACATACATTGACCTGTCTTCTCTTATTTTATTCTTTATCTATCTTGCTTGCTCTCTGTCTCTGTCACACACACACACACATATACAGGCATACACTCTGAACCTCCCTCCACTAGCCCCTGCTGACCACACAGCAGTTTCTATTGATCCAGACAGCACCGCCCCTAACTTCTGTTTGGTTGACTGTCATGAGGGAGCTGGCAGCCAATAGCCTTACACGTCTCTAAATGTCAGTATGTATAGGTTGATGGCTGTGTGTGCGCAAACACATTCACCAGTTTGTGCATGGCTTTTGTGGATTCACCGTCCGTCCATAAGCGCCCCATGGTCGCATCGCTTTTGCTCTCTGCTGCAATGACCAATAACAGACTTTCTTTGTAAAATGCCGCATAAACTGCAGAGATGAACAGTCATATCGTGATATAAGACTCTATTCCTGCAGCCTACTGTCGGCCAGATGGCTCAGAAGCAAACAAAATTAGTATTTTCTGAACCGTCTCTTTCAGCGGTGAGGAGTGGCACTTCTACAATAGCTGCATCTGTGCGTGTGTGCACATGTGTGTGTGTGAGTGTGTGTGTGTGTGTGTGTGTTTGCATGTGTCACATAAACGCACTTTAATGCCATCACCATTACTGAGGGCTTGCTAGACAGATGGCCTGATTTAGCGACTACAGATTACAAGCCGTTATGGCCTTGTGTAAATTCACTCTGGCCAAAACAACAAACGGCCTCTCTTTAGTTTCCCATTCAAACAAATGGAAAAGTGCTCATACACGGCACATGGAGGCCCAATCAATATGTGCTCTCCTATAATGGGAATTGAAGGGAGGGAAGCCTTTACTAAAGCTCCTCTGTCTCTATTTCTCTCTCTGGCTGACTCTCTGTTTGCTAATGTCACTCATTGGTTCCAATCCTGTGAGCCTTGGCTGCCGTAGCAGTTAGAGGCTGCTTCGGTATTTCTGTCATTCCACTCATAATCCACCCCTTATTTTCTTTCCTCCACAGGCCCATACGGGCTGCCTCCGAAGAAGGAGCCACCAGCGGGACGCACCACCAACAGAAACCCAGGTAAGCAGGAGACCAAATGAAGATAATCCTCGGCGGATCCGTCCATAAAATGGATGGAGGGAATAAGCAAAGACGGGTAGATAAAGAGAAAAGCAGCGGGGGGAGAGGGAGGGAGGAGGCGACAGATGGAGAATGTGCAGCGGTGACATCTGTGGATCTCTCTATTTAATTCCATATCTTTCTCTCTCTCTCGCTCTCTCTCTCTCCTCTGCTCTCTATCCCTCTCCTCCTCGTCTCTGTGCCCAGCCCTCCGAGCTAAGTGCTGCAGGCGGGGAATGGATGGCTAATAGCTACCTTGGGAGAAGGACAAGAAAAAGAGAGGGAGGAAGAAAGAGGCAGGAGGAGAAAGGGAGAGAGGGTCAGACCGGCGGCGACATTTCAGAGAATTATTATTGTCATTAGTTTGGGTGGCCTGGATTTGGTAGTTCCGTCTAGAGAGGGAAAGAAAGAAATGAGAATTACGGAAAGATGAGGGGAGAGAGAAGAGGAGACGTAGGGGAGTGATGGAACAGAGTGGGTCGAACAGGGAGGCACATAAGGAGGAGAAAGAAAAGAATAATTGAAAAGCAAAGAGGAGAAGGGAATAGAACAAGGAGATGGAAATGGAGAGAGGCTCAGATTCATGCTCTACCTCACAGTCATTCAGTGGAGGAGAAAGAACATCAGTTGTGTTTATTTCTCTCTCTTTTTTTTCCCTTTTCTTTTGGTGGTGAAATTGTGTACTATACCAAATGTGTGAATTGGGCCATTCACACATTGTCCAATCACTCGTCCATACTTCACATAGGTGAGAACTGCATGTGTGAAGGAAGCAACAATAGTGTGCATTGTGTTTACTAGACAGATAACACCGGACACACGTCAAGACTGATTTACATCACACACATAATGTGGGATTTTACACATTTTTGATGCTCGCATAAGGACATATTAGCACACACTTATCTGAAATGATTGTTTTGACTCCTGACACAACAGTTGTGCCAGGATTTCTAATCCTCGTGTGAATACACTCGAAATCATCTCAGCTAATAACTGGAATATTGCTGGTTATTCACAGTGGCTCATTTTATTTGTTTGTCAAATCTGATCCCCTCTGGGGATGTAAACAAATACATTATTGGGATATGAACAGATAATCTCTTTCTGGACTGATATGCACAGCATCTGATTTTTTTTTTTTTTTTTTTTTTTTTTTTTGCTGGTCTGTCAACCAGCTGACACAACTCACTGCAAACTCCTTCTTCTCAGAGTCATGAATCAAAACACATATTTTTGGATTCAGTATTTTGACACTCACAAGGTTTATTCATAATAACTTTTCATCAGTTTTCACCAGATTAGTTGAGCAGTGCAGGATCAAGCTGGCTGTTGTTGCACAGGTGTTATTTTTACCTCATGATCTGATATTGACGCCTGGCACTGTGCGCAATTTGACAGTAATAGGACAGTAATATAAATGGCAGCAGATAGGTTTAACACGGCAAATGAAGCAATCTAATGGTTTTTTAACAGCTTCCACCCACCTCCAGTATAAACCTGAATACAGACGTTTGTGTGAAATAAACAGATACGATAGATGCGATTTGATAGTAGCTTTGCATTTACAACCCGAATCCACCTACATGACACCGTCACTGGTCATGGCAATCTGAATTTTAGCGCCTGTCGCCGGTGTTAATGGCACCGTATCCACCTGCTTTCCTGCCCATTTTGAGTTTGTGCAATAAAAACAACCCGAGTGAAACCACCGGAAATATATTTGTTATTGAAAAAGGTGGAAACACATTTTTCTAATACACCGAGTCTTCTATTGTAAAACACGCTGTCACTTCATTAGCAATCAAAAAGAAAAAAACGCAGAATAGAAAGAGCAAGGGTGCGTCAACTGCAAAATCCCTGGTGCACGTCCAAGCCTCGGTGAACATCGAGCCGCCTCTGTATCACCATTGTGGTTGATAAAACGCCGCTGCACATGGGTAGGGAGAGATAAATTAACTTATTAAAGACACGGGAAATAGCAGTGACATGCCATGATGCATCAGAGTAACTGGTGCTCCATTAATTATGCATTATTTTCACATCCTCTTAAATGTATTCATATAAAGGTTGTTAATGGAAACACACAGTGATTCACACTTCATTTTGACGAAATTTCGACATAAAACGCTTCCAACACTTTCAAAAATATGTAAAAAAAAAAAAAAAAAAAAAAAAAAATTATATAAGACAAGCCACTTCCTGAAATGCGAATTATACTCAAGAGATAAAGGGGGAAGGACAGCTGGCTCAAAAACAAGTATAAGACTATGTTATCACCTTGACCTGTTTTTTCTTTTTTGTCCGACCTGTTGGATGTCTCTCTCCAAGGTGAAATTCACTAATGAAATAAGAAAAAAAAAGAGGGAGACCAGGGAGCAAAGAAGGCGCCAAAGTCAGAACTTGTGTAATAAAAAAGGAAGCACAGAAGGGAGTAAGAAGTGGGGAGCGAGGAGGAGAGAAGGCGTGGGAGGAGAGGTGAAGGAAGAGGATATAATAAAGAGAGCCGGTGAAAGGCGGCCATCATAATGGAGATGGAGAATGAGGGATGTTGGGTTAATGGAGGGAGGAAGAAAGCGGGAGGAGGAGAAGGGAGCGTAATCGACGTCCGGCATTAGCGCTTTGCTCCCAGTCAGTCCAGCGCGACGGGGGGGGGGGCCTAGCAGCCGGAGGGATGAGGTGTGTTTGCATGTGTTCGCCTGCATGGTTGTGTTTCTTAGTGTGTGTCGCCGGGCACTGAGCTCAGAGCAAGGTAGGTCATTACGGCTACAATAACCCGAAGATAGAGAGAACCACGGAGCGAAGGGAGGGCGAGGAAGCGGAGGAGACGCAGCAGAGAGACAGACAGGGAGAAAAGAAAAGGTTGTGTGCCAAGAATAATGATAGACCAATCCAAAGGCTGTATATAGCAGGGACTCGTATTACCGGCCTTAACCAGCTCGCCACACACATTCACACGGTCCGGTGCCAGAGCCGTCGCCCCCCCCTCTACTCCACTCCCTCCACTCTATAAACATATACACACACACAAAGATGCACACGCTCGTACATGCATACGGACCATCATCCACCTGTCCTGACCGCCTCCCGTTCTGACCCGACCTCCTGCAGAGAAAACTGCGAGCTCCGGGACTCGCAAGATCTTAGGTTTCAGGCAGACACGCAGCAGACGAGGGGAGCGATCGTCTGACAAACAGAACGATAGCATGACAGACAGTTTGATAAACAGACAGACAGATAAAAAAAGACAGACAGGCAGGCAGGCAGGAAGGCCAGCAGGCAGGCGGAGTGTGTGGTCTGGTGGTAGGAGCAGAGCAGGGAGGCTCTCTTCATGTGGCTGCCTATAATGCTAAGTAAATACAGTTGTTAAGGTTAGGGAAATAGAGTGTGTTACCTTGATACACACTGTGGTTAAGCCAGGCTGTCCACAAGAGTATATACAGTACAGCGCTCTCACACTCACACACACACAGACTACGGACACTCCTCTCCATTTTATATGCATTGCTGTCCACTTCATTGCATCAATAAAGAGACCGCATATAAGCGTCTGTGAGATTTGCTGCATACTTACTGCATTCCACTGGGTTTAGTCTCTGCAGCCTTCACCAGCAGAGTTAAAATCCAGCACCATTACTCATGTTATTGTGGTACTGAGCCATAAGGATTGGTATGTTTATTTAAAAGCTCATGAAAACACAAATTGTGAAAGCAAGCTGTGTTATTGCTCCGGTATATTCCTGATGATTAATATGCATATATAAATCAAATGGAAACACTGAAAGCAGCTTGTGATCCCGTGGATATTGGAGTGAGATTGCTCTCTGGTTCGTTTCAGGCGGCGCAGGGAACTCCACCCAGTCTCGAGGAACCAACAACTTCGGGGGCGATGGCGGAGGCGAGAACGGGCCCCTCCAGGCCTCCAACATCGCTGTCATCGCCGGTGCGGCGGGAGGCTGCGCCTTCCTCCTGCTGGTGACCGCCGTGATCTGCGTGGTGTGTTACAGGCGGCGGCACGCCAAGCACTCGGACACCCACCACCCCCCGCTGTCGCTGTCGTCGCTCACCAGCCCCAAGAGGGGAGGGGGCGGAGGCATCTCCAGCTCCAACAACAACGGCTCCGAACCCAGCGACATCATCATCCCCCTGCGGACGTCGGACTCGGCCTACTGCCCGCACTACGAGAAGGTGAGTGGAGACTACGGACACCCCGTCTACATCGTCCAGGAGATGCCGCCTCAGAGCCCGGCCAACATCTACTACAAAGTATGAGACGGCCGCTGCTCCGGCCGACTGGACGCATCCACCTCCCTCTACCCATTACCAACCAATCCCCTGCTCCAAACGAAGCCACAGCAAAGCTCGCCATCACAGCTCCGACCCCGAACCCCCTCAGTACTACCAGTATTGTCCCATGGACCCCCCCACTCACTGCCCCGTGAGCCCGGCCACAGTTGTGTTTCTAGCTGAATAAACCACCCCACCCCATTCTCACACAATTGGGCCACCAAGTGTGTGTTAAGGGCAGTGTCGTATTCGCACATAGCCCTTCTTTACAAGGCCCTCACGAATGGGCGAGAGCCTCTGAGTGCCCCCTTCTTGTTAACTCAGAGCTAAACGAGCCCCAACCGTGCTGAAATGAAGAGTCGTCCCCTGTAACGCCAGTATGTGTGTGTGTGTGGCAACACACTTTATTCCTGGGAGTATGGACCTGGCGTTGGGACTTGAGATGTTTTACAAAAGAGAAAAAGAGAAAGAAAAGGACTACAACTTAAAAAAAAAAAACTACACCCCTGATCCCACTTAGCGCCGGAGAACTCTGATTTCCAGAGGCCATACCTGCCTAGCTCACTGCCCCACCCCCTCAGAGCACCATCAGCCAACCAGAGACCGGCCCCTGCCACTAACTCACCAATAGGATACTAGTTTGTTTGTGTTTGTTTCTCCTGAGAAAATGGGGGCCTCGGACTCACCCAATCAGCAAGCCCCGGGCGGCGGTCACATGACCAGGCCCAGGCCGGAGGAGGTCTGACCAATCGGTGACACTCAGAATCTTGTATATTTTAATAATGTGTGTGTGTGTGACATGTGCGAGTGTGCATACGACTTGGATAATAATTATGGCGCTGCTGCTCCACATTAGACGTGTGTGTGCAGTTAGTGTGCTTCAGTACAGCAAGTTTGCATATGAGTTTATGCGTGCGTGGGGTTTAGTTTGTGTGTGCGTGTGTGTGTACGCTTTGTGTGTGAGTGACTGTGCGTACGCGTGCGTTCTTTAGACTTGTCTTAAATACCAAAACACAAAATAGTGAGCGAATATCAAAAAAGTGAGATTTTTTATCGCTATCAACACTTATAGATTATATATATGAATATCCAGTAAATAATTTCTAGCTGTTTTTTTTTCTGTTTTCTATTGCTTTATTATTTTTACCCACTCTGTTAAACTACACTTCTGTTGCTAGATTTTTTTATCTGCTGTTTTTGTTTTTCACAACTTAGAATGACCTTGTTTCCTTCCTTTTCCCTTTGCGTTGTATATTAATTTAATCCCTTTTTTTAATTTTCCCGGCGAACAGAGGTTGTGTCTCTCTTCCTCTCTTCCCTCCCTCATTCACTCCCTCCTTCCCTCCCTCCCTCCTCCTCCCCCCCTCCCACCCCTCTAGGGTCTCTGAACTCTGTGTATATTTTTATAGCTCCTTGTACTATGCTGTAGTTTTGAAGTTTAGACCTCGTTTGTGGAAGTGTTGAGGTAGAACCATCTATGAAAGTTTTTTTTTTTTTTTCAAACGCTTTTTTTTTTGAAACGCAGAAGTGAAAAGAAGTGAGGGGCGGGGGTGNTGCGAGAGGGGATGAAATGAAAAAGAAGAATAAAGGAAAAAGAACAGGGCGAGAGAGAGTGCTGTCTGGGGAGGAGGAATAAAGCAGCATCTGAATGCAGAACTTTAAAAAAAGAGAGAGAAAGGGAGGAAGGGAGGGAGACGAGGAAAGAAAAGACTGTGAAGGAATTGCACACTAAAGAAAAAGAAACTGAGGGGAGGGGAGGATGGGAGCGGCAGGAGTGAGAGATGAAGGATCCCAAGGAAGGAAGGATGGAGAGAGCAGATGAAAGAGTGGCTGGCGAAGGAGAGAAACATTTTCTTTGAACGGAGGGTCTGAGCCTCCCGAACGGAGGCGGTGGACCAACAGCCAAAAAAACGGATTTCGGATCAGTTGAACTTTAACCACGGAAAGGAGAGATGTCATCACACACACACACACACACACACATACCGGGTCACACGTTATGTTAACGTGAGGTGGTAGGTTTCAGATTTGCTCCTCTTTTCCGCCAAAATTTGTGTTGAAATGCATCTCTGTGTATCACACACACACACACACACACACTCTCATTAAGGCATACACTCTGTTTGACACACACACACACACACACACACACACCCTCCCACATAACCCAACACAAATTTCACACCTTTTAATGACTGTCACAAATGCCTACTGATTGCATTGAGTGACATACATTCTCTCTCACTCCCGGTTGCGCTCTCTCTCTCTCTCAAACACATTCACACACACACACTTTCACCCACACTCGACAAAAATGCTGATTGCTTTCATATGACTCTGTATTTCAGTGATTAAGACTAACCCGATGGACATGGGAGGGATGAAAAGAGCGTTTGTGTGCGGTGTGTTTTCTCCTCTCCTTCGCACACACACAAAGGCACACACACACACACACACCGAAACACGCTAGTGCCCAGCACCTCGACCCAGAGGGCAATAACACAACGCTGTGTTCAGAGGTGCAATATGTTCACATGTGCATACTAAAAAAAAGCTGTTTTGTGTTGCTCAAACATGTTTATGGCTTATGTGTAAACTGGGTGGCAGTGGAGAGCTTAAGCTTTTATTTTTTCCAGACACACACACACACACACGCAAACACACACATAAGGCCTCCAGTGATGTAGCCATGTTTTCTGCGTGCAGCCAGTGCTAAATCTGGCCCTTACGACATTTCTCAACTGTGTTTTTGTATCAGTATCTAACATCATATAATGAGATATCTTTCATCAAGTGTCACATTCGTCTGACTTTGTTCAACACATGCTGATGATGTTCAGATATGTTTTTATACCATGAAATGAGTTCGGATTGTATTTGACTGTATCGAAATTGATTTCAAAGATGTAATGAGAGGAGAACACCTCAAATTCTTCTTTTTTGTACAACTACCGACTTGTGTTGTTTTTTTTTTTTCTTTATG
The DNA here is from genome assembly GCA_037975185.1 of Centropyge bicolor. Classification (NCBI taxonomy): domain Eukaryota; kingdom Metazoa; phylum Chordata; class Actinopteri; family Pomacanthidae; genus Centropyge; species Centropyge bicolor. The sequence continues at coordinate 683,851 of JBBMOC010000030.1, forward strand.
TATGCTGTTAAGTCTGTGTCTATTTAAACATGCTCAGAGTACCTAAAATATCCTCCAAGCCAAATGAAGTGTCTGTTTCTCTCTCTCTCTTCAACAACGTCTGCAACTCTTTGGAGCGCTCCGATCCAAAATGACAGTATTCTGTTCAAAAAAATGGCTGCTGCCGCGAGGGGGAGAACAAAACTTCTCGGACTTTTAATGGCATCGACTCCGACAAAGAAGCCACTGCCCTGTTTTCAGTCCGTTTCGCTCCCTCACCCCCCCTCCCTCTCAGCAGAATGTCAAGTATCTCTTGGACTTTTTTTTTTGTTTCGTTTTGTTTTTATTGTTTCATTTTCATGTCGATGTTATTTCAAAAGTTGTGTCTCTGGCTCTCACTGTTTGTGTTTGACTGGTCGACCCGACGTGTTGGCTTTTTCGAAAAACCACGGACACGGCCACTGGTTGTCATGTTGAAAAGAGAAAGAAGAAAGTGCTGTTTCTATAGAACGGGGACAGAGAGAGCGATTTTAAAAAAAGAAGAAGAAGAAAAAAAAGAATCAGCCGCCGCCGAGCTCCCTCACCTCTCCGTTGGTGAAAGTGCGTGTGTATGTGTGTGTGTACACGTGTGTGAGTGTGTGTTTCTTTGTGCCAATAGACAGCGAGCGGAGGCCGCGGAGCGAGATGGCTCTCGTATGTAACGTGTTGAGACTTTGTATTTGGGACACCTCTGTGTGAGAAGGGTTTTTTTGTGTCCTCTCCTCCTCTTCTTCTCTCCTCCTTACCCCCCTTGTCTACTCATCACGACGACCCCCCTGGACC